>VXBI01001323.1:327572-460285 GCA_013397375.1 Toxostoma redivivum
GTCTACATCTTATTTTTAAGTACATGTGCCAGTGTCTCACACAGGCTTTGTGAGAGATCTAATTTAAATTTTCTCTGTTTGCCATCAAATCTTCTGATTACATGATTTTCCCCTTGATATGAAAAACAGTAAGAAGGAAAAAGTGCTCTGCTGGACCACTTGTGGAGTTGTACTTTTCTAGTCATCTCTTGGTGGAGGTAAATGATCATTCTGCTTTCTGACACAATAAGCAAGCCTGTCAGAATTGTGGTGGGCTTTATATATCTGCAAGGTTTGGTTTACCAAAAAGCTTCCTGTTATTGTCTACAGACCTTGTGCTACAGCTGAAGATACTTGCCAAGAGCAACAGCTTGAGTAATGTTATTGCACCATATTATTTGGACCAAGTTACAGTTCACTTCCTTCCTTTTAATGCACAGTATCCAGCACCACATGGGCATCCTTCCAAAGCAATCCTGAATTGTTGACTTTGCTTGTTACAAATAAAGCTGTCAGTGAACAAAGAGATAAGTCTAGTGCTTCATATTTTCAAATTCATTTTGTGGGATTTGAAATCATACTTTTTGTAGGAATGATGAAGATGTTATTATGGAGCTTTATCCCCAGAGAATTAATAGAACACAAGGTATTCTAAATTTAATATGCTGTGAAAAAAGCAACCCTCAGACCTTTATTAGCATGTATATTGGTTTCAATTACATGCAAGAATTAGCGTATTCTGGTTACCTCTAGGTCAGAGATAATGGACATGATGATTATGCAGGGCTCTTTTCAGGGATTATTGACACGGGGAAATTAGTGCACAATGAAGTTGATAGTAAACTGACAATGCAATGGAAACTAGCTATTGCAGGGAGCAGGATAGGTTAGTCTATCTCAAGAACGCTTGAGAGGAGTAAATTAATATGGTTATGTAATCTTGTGGGCTTCTTAGAGGCTTACTAATCCACTCTCCTTTTAAAAATCAAAGTCAAACCATTCTTCTGTCATCTTTGTCTCTACATCTCTAGGTCAGCCATTTAAACTGGACCCCAAATCTGCTCATAGAAAACTGAAAGTGTCTCACGATAACTTGACAGTGGAACGGGATGAAACATCATCCAAGAAGAGTCACACACCAGAGCGATTCACGAGCCAAGGGAGCTACGGAGTAGCTGGCAACGTGTTCATCGACAGCGGGCGGCACTACTGGGAAGTGGTTATAAGCGGCAGCACGTGGTATGTGTATAAAAATGTATCTGAAAAGAGCCACTGGCTCCCACCACACAGGTGCTGGCACAGTTTCTCTGATACAGACTGGTGTCAGAGACATCAGGAACAGAATAAGAGCAGGCCAAGTACGTATTTTCAAATAGTTTGTCAGATGAGTTTCCCAATCTCCAGCACCTTTGGACTCCAGAGATAAATCTGTCAGACTATGCACCTTTGTATTTAGCAGCCTTCACAGGACTTTTACTCCACAGCTGGGGTTAGTTGATTTTTTGAACTCACATACAGTATATTTAAAGATTTTTTTTTTTAATTGGAGGGATCAAAAAGTTTAATCTTGTTTACCCAAAGATAACTTTGTAAATGTGATCACTTCTCTACTAAATGTAAAACATTTTCTGTCCTTCACTATGAAAAAAATAAATAAGACAGAGGACAACTTGATGATCCAGTTTAACAGGGGCAGAGGTCAGATTTGCTTTTTGGAAGGGGACATGAAGCAGCAGAGCTGTAGGTCTGTGCCCCAGGGAATGAAGCAAGGGGCAGGAAACAGATGACTGCTTTCCTTTACTTCTGAAAGATCCACTGTGTCATACAGGGGTGTATTTCAGAGAGCCTTTAGTCAATGGAAGAGATGTTATCCTTTGGTATTCAAAGACATCATGATGAAAGTTAATGGAGTGGAAAAATCAGTAGGGTCTTCAGGTATTTCCCACTGTCTCAAAGAAGTAAAATGCTGTTTGTCTGTGCCAGTTGTAAGGAAGGGGGAAAAATACTTTATGGCACATTAATCTCTGTTGGTTGAAAGTCCAACAAATACTGCAGTGTCTCTAGAACGTGAGGAGCTTCTGCATTTCAGTTATATATGACAAATCAGGTATTTTTCCTCAGTATCCATTAATGACAACATTTTCACAATCCTTCTGCCCTGCACATCTTGCCATAAATTATGGTTTGCAGAGCAAATGTCTTCACCAACAGTTGCTTAACTTGGCCTGAAACCCAGTCTCAGAAATGTTCATTTGAATCTGAAAACCACACCAACATCTGGCAAAACATATCTGAAAATGGCAAATGGGGGTGGAGGGGGTGAGGGGGGGTATGATGTTTAATGTGTTCTTTGATGTTTACTCTTGCATTCCTTCTTCAGGGCCATGTATTAAAGGAGCAAGGAGAGATCAGATTAGCTGACAGATAGCAGTGTATTTTAAAATCAATGAATTCCTCTGTATTCATCTGTTGGAAATGGAAATTTGAGGTCCAGTGATTTAAACTCTGGGTTGCTGAGTATTCAACAATCTTCCTTTTCAATACCAGAGGCAAGCCCTCCAAAAAATTGCCATAGTTACCAAACTAGAAATAATACTATGAGTTTCCTTGACCTCTCAGACCCGAAAGAGAGTCAGGGAAAACCATTAATTAAGCCTGTGCAGATGTTGTGGTGAAACATCATTTAATTAGAGCTTAACTCACAGCAGTAAGAGGGGGGGGCATTCCAGCGAGTCCTCTGGGCTTACATTTGACTTCACTGAGAGACAAAATGGCAGGAAGCATGTTTTCTTGAAAGGTTCTTTTGTTTTGCAGGTATGCTATTGGTATTTCCTACAAGTCAGCACCGAAGCACGAGTGGATTGGAAAGAATTCTGCCTCCTGGGTGCTTTGCCGCTGCAACAACACGTGGGTGGTGCGGCACAACAGCAAAGAGATCCCCATCGAGCCCGCGCCTCACCTGCGGCGCGTCGGCATTCTGCTGGACTACGACAACGGTTCCCTTGCCTTTTATGATGCTTTGAACTCCCTACACCTCTACACTTTTGACATTACATTTGGCCAGCCAGTGTGCCCCACGTTCACGGTGTGGAATAAATGTTTGACCATTATAACTGGCTTGCCTATCCCTGACCACCTAGACTCCTCTGAGCAGCTCGCGTGACTGCTAAAAAAGCCAAAAGGTAGGACGGCACATCTTCCCAGGGACACATCATCCTCCCAGGAACACATCATCCTCCCAGGGACACATCCTCCCAGGGACACATCTTCCCCGGGCGGCCACACGGTGCCACCAGGAGCTTACCCGGAGCTGGCAAATTCAAGTGGCATCCCAGACAATGCTGCCGAATTTGGGCAACTGACAAGGAGAGAAAATCTCTTCCTGTGTATTTTGTACTGAAGGACAGGAAGTGGCTTTAATAATATCATAGAACTTTTTTTTTTCAGTTGTTTTTTTTGGTTGGTTTTGTATTTCATCTCTTACAGGAAGATTTATAAATTATTTATAAAAATAGAAAAAAAAAGAGAGAAAAGTGAAAGTCTAGTATGGACACCTGGGAAATGACTTCTTGTTCTTTTGGGGGGGGTTTTGCACATTAGTGGTCCTGTTAATTAAAGTTTCATCAGCCTTTTGAATTATTTTATTTTACAGTGGATAATAGCGGGAAATTGGAAAGATGAAAACTGCACAATGGACAAGTCAGTATACTGCAGGTTTTACTTGTACCAACATTAGTGGTCTCTTTACTAACCTTGTTCAGTGCAAGATCTCCCAGTTTCTACTTTGCACATTGGAATGTGCATAACAAAAGAACAAAAATAAGCGAGTAAGGAAGTGGAGGTCACCAAGAATAAGATTTAATTTACTTCTGTTCACAGGGCAGTGCTCTCTCACTTCATAAAAAACATGTGGAATATCTCCTAGAAATGTGAGTGGATAAATCATCTGGTGATTTATTTTACTGATGGCAATATTCCCATCTACCAGTGCTTCGCTTTTGTCTTTGGGAAACATAGAATCACTGAGGATGTGGAAGACCAACACCATCTCTGAGAATCAGCAACACTGGAGGAGAACAGCCAGTCCAAGGTCTGACTGTAGACTAATTTGATAAAGCACGGCATCATTTAAGGATTGATTGTAATAGAAGATGTCACGGTTCTGGTGGTAGACATGTGAATGCTTATTGCTGATTTTACAAGGTTCAACATAGCAAGCCCGGCCAACAACTTGGAAGTGAGACATGCACCACTTTACCATTGGTTTTAAATTAAATACAAATGTTTCATTGTCATACACTGTGTAGTGTCTATCACAAAGCAAGGAAATCTGTTTTTCATGTGCTATATGGAGGAACACTGCAGCTGGAGTTTGCTCATAGTTGTTTGGGAAAGCACAGATCACTTTGTGAATGAAAAGAAAGAGTAAGCTCTCAGCAGCAGTAGAAATCTGCATAGGGAAACCCTATGTTCATCCTGGTGTTGGTAGAAGAACTTCAGTGAAGGCAATAGAGGTTGTATGTACTTTATCTCAGAGCTGCATCAGGTGCATTTTTTTTTCTCTTTCCCTTTACAGATAGAAGCTTTTTGTAATTATTGCAATGCTTATGTATAAATGATCATTTTGGGAGATGCTTGAGGCATATGACAACTTTAAAAGAATGGTTTTCCTACAGTGTTTTGTTGTTACTATGCAAGTGGTGAAAATCTGCCTGTGTAGAGAAAAGATAAATTGAATATCAGCTTTAAAGATTTGCTCAGTAATTTATAACCATGCTTTAGGTGTCTTTTGAAAAAGATGCCTTAATGCACTTTGTTCAGTAATGGGACCAAAATAGAATGGTCCCAAGCTCAGTTTCAGATTTTTTAAATACTGATTCTCCAGGTACAAAGCTCCACTACAGTTTGCCTTATGATTATATAAAAAATTTATGAACAAGATGAGGAGAATACATACATGCCCATTTGTTTGTTTGGGTTTTTTTTTAATAGAAAATAAATGCCTTTCCATGCTTCTTTGATATCCCTTTACATGCCCTGCTAACTGCTGAATTAAATGGAGAAAAATCTGGCAGTACATTGCTGATGCCATGGCTTTCAGCTGGGCAGCATCCCATAGTTCACAGGTAGGAGCCACTGATCTTTCCCAAGTAGACATAAAAAGGCAAAGTGTGTACATATAGAGAACCTCACTGTTTATCATAGTGACATTAATAATCAAGAAACCCTCAAAAATGAAAAAGTAAATCAGTCCCTGAGCACTACGTTTTAAAATTGAGTACAATGTTACTGGTACAATCTGATATACAATGCCCAGATGATCTGGCCTGGGATGTTTGGGAGTTAGCTGAGATGGTATGAAAAATTTGTATAGGGTTGACAGAAGATGTCTGATGCAAAGCAGTGATAAAAGGATGCATGAAGAAAGGACTTTTATTCTAGGGTTATTGCCAAGTTTCTGCCTAAAAGGAAAGAGTGAATTACCAAAGTACATGGAGCAAGGCTCTGTATCTTCTCTTTTGCAAGAAATATTAGATCTAGAAGCTGATTTCAGTAGTGGAGAAACTGAAAACACTGCTCAGTGTTTGGTTATACAATGTTGGCAGAGATTGAGCTGGATGGAAATAATACCATGAATTTGGAGAAGTCCCAAATGATTTCACGTATTTTCATTGTAAAGATAGAGCATGAGTCTAAAGACAGATCGTGATTTTGGCCAATGGAAAAAGGAATGGTCTGTTATCTACAGACCTTGTTGTATCATCTTTATTTTGACACAGAATACTTCATGTGGAGCTAAGCCACATTTCTCCAATGTGCTATTAACTCAGTCAGTACTCTTTGTGCATATATGTTTGTGTATATATGTACACATATGTATGGGTATACACGCACCAGCATATGCACAAATATAGTGTGTAATTTGTGTATACACACCCATATGTATATACACATACAAAGTGACAGCAGTTAGTCAGGTGTTCCTTTTTTGCTTGTTTCTTGGACAATTTCGTATTCTGTATGACAATGAGGAACCAAGTTTGCTATGAACAGTATTCTTCTGGTCATTTTTTAACAAACAAAATCTGTTTATTTTACAATACTTGATTCAATGCCTGATTAATCAATAAAAACTTCAATTTAAAAATGTAGTATCTGTGGTCTGTGGCATTTTGCATGGTCCATAGTAATTAATTGAAATCTGGGGAAACAAGTAATCCTTGTATAAAAAAAATAAAACATGGTACTTTAATGTAGCATGCAGTTTTAGAGAGGATTTTGTTTTGTGACTAGGAATGAGGTACCATTGTATAGTGCTGTGTTTGACAAAAGCAGATTTTTGAAGAATAATCTGCTAAGATGCAAGCAATGAAAGTGGTAGATAAAGCCTGTGTTGATATGATGATTGTTTCAAAAGTGTACTTAAAACCCAATTTGGGGTTCAGCAGAATTAAAAAGTAACACAATATCTTTAGAAAATAGTAGCAGTTCAGAGTAGTGTTGAGCTTGAGGAAATGGAAGGGTGGGGGACTGTTTTTCTCTGAGACCGGATAAGATTTTCCATGTGTCTGACTTTTGTGTTAGTGCACACCTAATAGAGAAAAAAAAATCTGTATCCAGTCTACTGTATTTTCCCATTGTTGGCTTTCAGAGAGCAATAACGTTGCTGCTTTTTCTGCCATTATTTTATTTTCTATCGGTTTTGGGTATTCCATTTTTCAATTGCTCAACAAAGAGACTCTCAGTGAGCAGAGGGTCCCAAGGGTAGGAAGCATAAAAGTCTCTCAGGTCTGGGTACACTGTGAAAAGCAGGAAATCTGCAAGTACAGGTGAAAACACATTCTTCATTATTTTAGCAATAGTAGATCACTAAACAGCAGTGTGCATCATCTGTTTTAGTCCTGTGTCTTAATTGCAAACACTATATTCTTTACATGTTAGAAAATGCTACAAGACACTATTGAGAGCACAAATTAAAATGTCAGCTCATTAACCAGTTCATTTTGAGATGGCCAACATTTATAGCACCATGAAGGACTGTGGGAGATTCCATTAAAATATTATTTAATAACACAGTAAATATTTATTTTCTAATTATTCACATAAATGTCTAGTAGTTAGCAGATTCTGTTTTTAGTTGCAGCAGCACAATTTTCAGAGAAGCCTGTGAACCTAAACGAAGTGAGGATTGCTAGTGGCTCTCATCTGTGTCACCAAAACTGAGGGTATTCATTTTAGTTGGAAATGCTGTTTTAGTCTGTGGTTTAGGAGTGCAGAAGTGCTGGACCTGGACAGGAAGCACACACCAGCACCTCAGTAACTGGCCAGGGCACACCTGACCTGAAGGCCTTCAGTGGGGCAGCTTTGGGAAGCTGGTGATAACCAAAACATGCACAAGTTGCTTATGGAGTGATGTGCTGGGAGTTTAACTGTTACGTCGTTTCTGATGTATTTTCACATACTGATCTTTGTAATAGTGGAAGTATGTCTTGAGACAGAGGGATGAAAAATGCAGAATTTTCCTGTCTTACTGAGTTGGTTGCCCATGTAGAAACAAGCACAATGCTTTTGTCTTCACATTGAAGAAAGTCCTGCTCCCTTCCAAGTGCTGATGTTGAGCTATTTGTGTTTAATGTGCTTTCTGAAATGAAAGAAACCCTCTTTACATTTTAACTTTTGATTTAGTACTCGATTTTCATGTAAAAAATTAAGAGAGTAAAGAGCAATGATGTTAAGAATGCTTTCAGTGTGGGCTAGACTCTTGGTTTGGACTGTGATGTTTAGGGCATCTGTGTACATAAATCAAATCTCTGTGCCAGAACAGACTAATTTGTCATTCATGTGGGAGTTGAACAGTGCAGGTGCGAGTGTTTTCTTCTGAGGTAGGCTTTTGCATTAACTCCACTTTTTGAGTGAAATATTCTGTTTCTTTAATTTTTTTAATTGGTTTTCTGATTCAAGTGCAGGCCCAGTTAATGAGACTGTAAATAATACAATCATTCATCATGTTGCTAATTTTAGCAAACCCTGCCATATAATGTGCCTCTGGCAGGTCACTGAACACGTCATCTGCAATCATAACCTTTACAACCTCACCTCCAGTGTGAGGACTGATGCTTAAGATGTTGGCCAAGTGTGTAACTTTCCCAGTGGGATTCATCCTGCTTCGAGTAAGGAACTCCAGCACAAATCATGATATCAGTTAAAGGTGAGGGACACATATATTGCACAAGGGTGATATGGGAAAGATATGGGCTAGAAAACCATCACTGTTGAGGCAGTTCTGATTTAGAGGTGCAACAATATATTAGGAAGTTATGAAGTCTACTACAGCGTGATCGACAGTGGCATTATTACTGCTGCCTGAGAGAGGAATGGAGTACCAAAAGAGGGAGTTCTGAAGCAGTGCTGAGAGAGAGCACTCCGAGTGACAGGCAGCTGAAAACCTGCCACCACTGTCTGCCTTGGCACCATGCTGCAGCTCTGCAAAGCAAGCCTGCACCTATTCATCCTTTTGTTCCAGATCAGCCTCAACCTACATTCCCAAATGACAGGAAAAATAATATTGCAATTACATATTTGAAATCCTAACCTGAATAAAAGCAGCAGGGCAGGGATGAGAGCCCCAGGCCTTGATCCTCCTTTATTCACCTAGATTTTTACATCTGCTGACTTCAAAGGAGATAGTCCTGATTTACACAGAGGTAGTAAAGCCCATGAATCTTCACTTTCCAAAGAGTCAAACCCAAGTGAAGCAGGAGCCCCTGTGAGAACAGCTCAGTCTTCCCAGTAAATCATGTCTTTGGAGAAAGTACTTTAGCTGCTAGCAAAAGTGCAGTTTCTCATGAGCTCTTTCCCAAGGCCAGCACAGGTGTGTTTTAAAATGTCTGGTTCTTTTAAAATGTATGGCTCAATAACATTCTTCTTGGGTGAATTGTTCAGGCAATGTTTTTGCTGTTTCCTCCAAGTGTGGGAACAATTCTCTTAGCAGGTGCTGTGTTACTTTTATAAAAACCTTGAGAGTGGCAGATACACACATTATAATATAATGCTCTATCATAAGACTATTGTTCTTGGACTTCCATTTAAAAATGGATAATAGCTAAAAAAGTTTAGAAGTCTGCTTCCTTTAACTGTCCTAATTTATATAGTTGTTTGTATTAATAGAGATGTTTCCCCTTAAGGAATAGCACCTCATTTCTTGTTAATACACATGGACAGATAGTAATTAGGAATATTCCTAAAAACTATGAATCCTTACAATAGTTTATAATCAAGCCTCTAAAAGGCAGCAAATGGAGGCTTTGTGTTTTAAATTGTCATTGAACAGGAAAAAAAACAGCTATAGCTGCTCAGATCACTGAAACATAACAAATGACAGCTAACTGCTACATGACAGGTTGGGAAAAGTTTTCATTAGCAATTTTTTACTTCAACTTCATTTTTATTTTACTTGGAAAACAGACAATTCCACTTGAAAATGTTTCTCTTTTATTCTTCTATTCCTTCACCTTTCTGTTTTCAGTCTCATTTTTAGTTTTTAGGTATTAGAGTTGCAAGAAGTATGTGTTTCAAAAAGTTGGCTTTTACTTTCATAAAAATTGCCATTTTCAGGATGTGCACAAGAAATTAAATGAGAAGTCAAAATACTAATGCAATATGGCAGCTTGAATGTTGAGAATATTTTTGTAGTATAATTTAAAGAAGGAATGCAGATAAACCTGTCACTCTCCTACAATTACTGAATTATTTGGTTTCATTATTCTGGGCTTAATAGCATTGCTCTCTAATTAAAACAGCACTAGGAGACCTGATTAAGGAGCACAAGCAGAGAGATAGTAGATTATTTTAGGATAACCCTGGAACCAGCTCCCTTTAATAGCAGTAATATATATATTCAACCTCATTAATGTCGGCTTGGGGGTTTGAGGGATCTTTTTTTATTATTATTATTAATATTGTGTGTCCTCACTAACAGTAGTTCTCAGCCTAGAACTATGTGTCTCTCTTGGGAAGCATAGATCCTATTCCCTTATGGAATAGCAGAGAAGTCCTCCCTGTAGCAGGTGTGAAGGTGGTGCCAACACAGTGAGAACATCTCCCACCAACAGAGGATTGTTTGATCTGTATTTCTGTCATCTTGTTTATGTAAGTAGTAGTGATGGCCAGAGGATGAAATAGATTCATCCAGATTTGTAGGTACAGGAAGATGTAGAAAGCCTCTTTGTTGCCTTAGTAATTACAACCAGTGGCACACAACGCAGAATTAGAAATTAGCAAAAGGAGATTTGTTCTTTTATACAATCAGTAGCATATCCTCTTAATTTCTTCTAGTGACTGTGGCCTCTGTCTCAATTTGTCCATCAGTTTACATCCACATGCTCCTTGAACATTTGTTAAAGTTGGAGTTGAAAATGTTAGGGTTTTTTTACCTATTAGGTTTTAGTCAAATAAACATTTTTTAAAAAAAAAACATTGCTGATATAATGTCAGCAGGTTATGGCAGGGAGTGGAGATGAGGAACAATGTAGGACTCAGAACAGATGCAAATTGAGTTCAGAACAGAATAATACTGTTTATCTTCTAACAGTGTAGTCATAGAATTACTACATTGTGTATATTTAGACAAACAGGATTTATTATTAAGAAAATTCCCTGAGTTATGCTGTAAATTCTAAAAAATGCAAAACCTAAGGAAATTAGGATAAATCTTTGAATCACATAGACAAAAAGGAAGGAAAACGTTATTTATTCACTATCAATAATTCATGTTTTCCTGCTTCTTTCCATGAGAGGGATGAAACAGGAATGATTTGTCTTTCCATTTTTATGAAGTCACTGCTCCATATTAGTGTTACTTGGAAACCTCTCAGGATGAAGAAATTTCATAGGAACAAGTACAGCTTTCTCAATAATCGAAGTCTGCATAAACCATTAGTCAGTTTTAAGGCTGAATTACCATCAAATTATGAATGCTTTCATGTGTATTTAACTGTGCCAGTAGAAACATGTAGAATTAAAAAAAAAAAAGTAATCAATCAACTACAAAGCTGCTACTTGATATAGAGAAAGGAAAACATTTTTACAGACTTATATTCATGCTTCTTCTCATGCCCAGAGAAGCCTTAAGTCCTGACAACCTTTTATCTATTTTTGGAACTCAAAACCTCTGCAAATCATGCTGAAGATCTGGTTGGTGTATGTGGATACAACTCACCCCAATGTCCCCACTGTCTCAGTTATTCTGGCTTCCCCACAAGTAGAGGGAGAAGCAAGCCAGCTTCCAAAGGTCTTCATCTCTGATTCTCCCCTGACATTCCCCATGGCAGGAACAGTAAAGGCATAGGATGGCCACATCTTCTGTGGCAGCAGAATTATGCTATGAAGTTGTAAGCAGGCTTCTCTGGGATAGAACCTGACCCCACAGAGAGGCTGAACTGGCTCCAGTAGCACGGTCCAGACATTTCTTAAGTAGCTTCTTCAGCTTCTGCCACAATCAGGAAAGGAAGGGGAAATGTGCTGCAGGACAGGCTATGAGGATGGCACATTTTCTAAAGGCATGTCCAAAAGGATCAAAGGGAAAAGTTTAGCTGTCATTCATCCTCATAGGAAAATCTTCATAAGGAGGATGGATACATTTTTCCGTGTTTCCATGGAATCATGAAAAGCTGCCTTCTTATGCGTCAGGTTTAGCAGTGGGTGGGCAGCCCAGCTTGTGGGTGGGCAGCCCCTCATTTAATTTGAAGAGTGAAAAATCATTTTCCCACAATTTTTCTTCCAATTCTCCTGAAAGTGTGACAGATGGGAAGAAAAAATTGTCAAATTCCTTTGCATGAAGGTTCATGCCACTGATCTTCATTGTCAAAGTGAAGAAAATGCTAACAAGAACAAAGAAAAAACAAAACCAAACCAAAATTCAACTAAACCTCTGTGTGCAAAACTTTCATTTGTTACAACTGACATATCTGATATTTTTAATCTGCTACTATTAAAACAGTAGCAGATTAATAGTGCTGTTATGATAGTAGCAGAAACAAAGTGGAGGATTTATCATGACTGGAACTCCGATAATGTAAGGGAGAAGTTGAAGGCAGAAAGAAAATCTCTGGGAAATACACCTAGGAAGGTAAAACCAGAAAGAATTGCTACCATGGTGCAGTGAGTCTGGTAAAAGCTTATCTGGAAGACTTCAAAATTCTGGTCTAGAAGAAAGATGATATTCAATAACACAGGATCAGATAAAGTCTCATCCTAAGGGAAAGCCAGGGAAGAGCCTGGTAATAAGGGGAGATGTAAATGTGGCAGTGTAGCCATTACTGTCTGAATGGAGATAACAAAGTGGTTTTGCTTGTAAATATATTAGGGATATATTTCTCCCAGGAAAGGAGAGTAGCATTTCTGAATAAAAGTCAAAATCGGTACAAGAATAATTTCAGTCAGCTCTTTTATGAACAGTTAGGTCTACAGAAATCAAGAAGGTTACTTTGTGGGATGGCAAGAGGAATAAAGCCTTGATATTTCAAGATGAAGTTTTGTGTGTGAAATTAATCACACTTCAGTCTAAATAAGCAAATATTAGTCAACAAGGCATAAGCATAAGCATCTTTTCTAGGCATCTTCCATAAGGAATGGGAAACAAATAGCACCTGCAAATGTTCATTCCAGATATTCTAGCCACCTAACTCAGAACAGGGAGAATCTCACTCCATGCCTGAACTTTCACCACTGGTCATATGAGGAGTCACAGACAGATAGAATGTATTTGGTATTTGTCTTTTAGATAGCTAAAGTCAGATCCAGTGACTACCACTCTATATATTTAGCAAACAGTATATTGACATTTTTATAGCAGTGATTAAAAAGTAAATCAATTCTTTTGGTTATAATACAGGAATTTATAGACAGCTGCTGTCTTAAAGTCCTTACTATGCTGAAGTAGGAAGGCAATTTTTCACCAGCCTCAGTGAAGCCCAGATTCTGCCTCTTAAATATGAATAAGGTGGAATATTGTAGGTCAAAGTCATATTAAATGTAGACATCTCTTGTCAAGGAGTGTTCTAGCCACTGAGCCCTTGTTTTTTCAAAAGAAGTAATTTATAATAATGCTTCAGTAAAATAGCCATTCAGGCAGTGTCAGCGAATAAAAACACTTTTATTTGACCACAAAACAAACTGGTTTGAGATTCTATGTGCTCATATGCATTCTATTGCACTGATCCTGTGCTTAAGTGTTTTAGATTCTAAATTGATTTGCCTACCCAATGTTGCAAAATGCTTCACATTAATAGCATTTCCTGGGCCAAATTATTTGGTTGTGTTAAGGAATTAAGAGCTCCTCAGCAAAACTGTCTTCTAACAGAGAAGTAGCCAACAGTTACAAGTTAAAAGAAATGCATAAGAGGTAGCTGAGAAATGCTGGCTCTTTAACATGTAAGTCGGATGCTGAGGTCAAAAGTACTTGGTTTTTTATGTTATTTATTTACATCTTCTGTAAAGGAAATAGGGGTGGTTCTCTGAAGGATAACTGGAAAGCCTTTTGATATTCATGCTAGATTGTTCTGGATGGTTGTCTCCAGAGAAGAGAAAAATGTTCTGTAGATGGATGTAAATATCCCTTTTTCCAAGGTTTTAACTTAGACTCACCTCTCTACATTGTATAGGTCACTTTCAGAGGTGTCATTTTATCTATTTCTAAACACCGTGAGTATTTATCTAATGATGCTATGGTGAGGTATGCTTCATTCTTCAGGTTAATAGAGTGCACAGTTGAAAAAAACCTTCACATGCAAAGTATTGTTAACTGCTTGTTCATAAAAGGGAAGGAAATTACTCAGGCGGGAGAAATTTTGAAGTTAAGATTGTTGATGCTCTTCAGGGTGATAGAAAAAGAATTCTCAAATAAAAGGTGAGAGTTTCTGCAGGAAGCATTTTCTGCTTGGGAAGGGATTAACATCCAGAAGGTCAAATAAGGAAAACTATCAGAAAACCACTCAAACTAGGGAAATACTTTGTAAAAGGCGTGACACAGAGTGAGTTAGGGGAGTTAAAGTCATGGTGGAAGGTGACTGAGATAGCCTGGTGTGCTTTGGGGGTCTAGTCTGAGGATTTCTGTTTACAGAGAATATGGGAATAGTTTATGGAACTGCACCGGCCCATCCTGCTCAGGGGTCTTGGAGTTGGAAGCAGCATCAGAAAATAATGGAACTGAAATACAAGTCAAGAAAGAAGGAACTGGAAACAGGAAATAACACAACATAGAAAATTTCTGTAAAATGAGTCTTCTTACTGCTGGATTTGTAACATTGATGAGTATTGAAATGGAGACAGCTTTTACACTGTAACTTATTTTCACAGGTTGTGGCAACATGATTCATTACTTTTGTTAATTTTAATTATTTGAAAAAAAAATGTTCCTTCATTTCTGGTGCCTAAATTTCTATCTGCCTACAATCTTGATTTATGTGCAAGCAAGGCCTTACATCCTTAGGTATTTCCCAATCCACAGAAGCATGGAATTAATCCTATCTCTTCATAAAATCTGGGCTCTTCCAACAGCACAGTAAGGAATGTGGAGACACTTTTCTTCTGTCTCTAGTTGAACCTGCCAAGGTTTTTTAGGTGAATGATGTAACTTGGTAGGTACTGAGGCCTCTTGGTTTGGGAGCTTGCTGGGTTGATGTGGCAGAACCAGGGATGATTTGTCTTTTACATGGAAGCAGGAACTGATTAAGTGATTAAAACTTATGGCAGATGGTTTTGTGCTGAATTGCTGGAATGGAATGTGTCTGAAGGGTGGTGAAGATGTTTGATGCTGGAGGATGAGGAAGTTTTGCCAAGGTATTGGTGAGGTGTCACTTGTCAAAGAAGTTAGTGAAATGTAACCACAGTCACTGTAATTCAAAAGGAATTTGACAAAATCTTTGTAAAGTAATTGTGCTCTGAATGGTGCTAAAATATGGAATTTATGTAAATGTAAATGAACTGATGTTTAGTTATTGGAACAAGATACTGAGGATGTATTGTGGGATATATATAAATGAATGTGTAATTTAGATTATTTGGGTTATAAAAGGTGGTGCTTTGACCATCTGTCAGTGATTTGCTTTTACCAGGCTAAGGAAATTGTGGATATGAAAAGAAATAACAATTTATTAGCAAGTTTTGGATTGTATGAATGTGTCTTGATTTTTGTAATAAAGAATGTTAATTCTACCTCTTAATTTCTGTTAAAGTAAACCTGTGAGTTTCAGTAGTGATTCTATTTTGGGCAGGATAGATCTTAACAAAACCAGGAGTGGTAATTAAACCTGATCTAATCCCAGTTTAAGATAGTGGTCAACAGAAAAATAACTGAATCGTAGCCTTTCTAAGGAATTCTCATTGAAGGGAGATCACAGGGATTTCTAGCTGGAAACAGGTTTCCAGAAATTTATCCCAGAGGTAGCCTTGAGGAAAACAGTGAAGGGTATAGTGAAGACCACTGATGGGTGGATTTCCCTGACTTTTTATAATCAAGGATAACAGCCTTCCTGGAAAAGGGAAGGGAAGGGAAGGGCTACCAGCCTCACACCTTCACATTAGATCAAGGTGACTCCCTGAAACAAAGCCACTCACCCCTTCTCAAACAACCTTTCTCCTCCATGCAATTTCATAGGAACTGAAACTGTTCTGAAGCTAAATCATTTTGAGGTGTAGAACTATTGAAGTCAGTGGTAAAAACAGCAAAGCTAAATTTGGAAAGGTGCACAGGTAAGGAGAGAACAAAGAGGGATTTTACTGGGATTAATGTGCTGTGGGAAAGACGAGTGAAATGAAGTTCAGAGGATTTTTTTCTCTCTTACTGAATCAACATAGTTTGGGGATTATCTCTGAGTCATAAATTCCAATTAGCAGTATATAAAAAAATAATCTTTAACTGAAAGACAGCTTTCCTTCACATTCCCAAAGCCTTGCCTCAAGAGATACCCATCTGAACTTGTTCAGAATTACTCAAGTTCACTCTAGAAGAATCACACCTATTTATTCACCTTTTATTACTGAAAAAAAAAGAAAAAAAATAAAGTACAAGAGCTAACAGTGATACAAGATTTATAAATTGTACACTTCTCTCCTGGCAGAGGCATGATATATAGTTAATTGTTACTTGAATTAGCATGCTTTATGATCACTTTAGCCAAGGCAAACTCTCAGCCTACAATTATTGCAGTCCTGCTCTGATGTCCCATCAGCTCTCCCAAGAGAGTGAGGCCAGGCGCCAAGTGCTGGGGATGCTGAGTGTAGCATCCTTGCTCTGCTCAGGGTAGGTGTTGAACTTGCAGCACCCAAACGTGGCAGTCCAGCAATGTCTTCCTTGCTGTGCTTCAAGACCAATACCACCCCCACAACTTTTTTGTTCTGCTGTAGGTTTAAAGTCCCTAGTTTTTTTTCAATCTTCTCCCATAAGTCATGTTTTTTGAGATTTCTCATCATTTGTATTGCTTCCCTATGGGTTCTTTTCAGTTCATCCTACATTGCTTTTACTGCAAGGGGAGTGTCCAAAAGTGAATACAAAATTCAGTGCAAGACTTTGTCAGCTGTTTGGAGCAAAAGGATAAAAACAATCACTCAAGTCTTCAAACCCAAATATAGTGCTTGCCCTTCTCATGGCACCATGTCAAAGCTGAATAACATACCCTTCCCAGCCACTGCAGCCCCTGTGGACTCAGGAGAGCTCCATACACTCTGTCTTCACCTTGTCAGGAACATGTGTGGATTTAATCCCACCTCATCAGGATCATGTTTGTTTTCAGACCTGTGCTACAGTGAATTTACAGTCTAGCTCTGCACAAATATAATAAACATATCCTCTGTTCCATATTTTGGAGTGTCTGGGAGCTAATGGAAAAATGTTAAGCCTGAGACAGACTTTCCTTTCTCTGACAAAGACCCATCAGTGCTGCTTTTGTGACAATGTATTTAATGACAGCTACTCTCTGAGCAGAGTTTTCCCAGCAGCTCCTATACCTGCTCCTGGCAGTTTCAGTCTGGGAATATTTCCCGTGTTTGTTTGTAAGATTGCCACAGGTCACAGTGCCAGAAGCCTCTCTGAGAACTATCTATGTGACAAGTACTGCCTTTTGTTTCTTTCTTGTTCTGGTAACCCTGCTGTAGAAGGAAATACAATTTGTCGGATATATTTGTTCCTGACAAATGCATATTAACTTACACTCACTCATTTTGAAGCTATTTTCTAGGTGCTTGCCAATTTATTTTACATGAAAAGTCACACAAAGGGCCAACAATGATGACTGTTATTCTAAAAAAAATTGTGATTAATTTTCCAATAACTGCCAAATGCTTTCTTCAGTTTTATATGCAATATAAACCACAAAAAAATCGCCCCATAGTTTCAGAGAGATGAAAGAGGAAACAGATATTCTATGAGATGTTCAGTTCAAAACTAAGACAACTAAATGCCCATGTGTAAGTGACTAGTACCTAAGCATTGGCATCTATTGCCATTTCAGAAACCCCAGAGTTTAGGGGATGGCTACAGAGACTGGCAGATGTGCCAAAGAATCTATAGGAGACATGGTTTCTCCAGAGCAGCAGGCAAGATACTCTAGGCATGGAAAATGGCCCATAGTTAACAATTGGGTCATTCCTTATTTGACCTAAATTAATTGACCTTAATTTTGTCTTTTTAATCTCTAATGGAATCTCTGCTCATTCAGTTTTATGCTACAGCTGAACTTTGGTCCCCTGTTTTTGGTAGGCCCTCTTGGGCACATCGTCTTGAAGCTCAGGCTAAAAGAAAAAGAAAAAACGCCCTTTTTTTTTTTTTTTGTGTATTCCTGCCCTTTTAGAATACAGTTATTCTACATTTAGGAGGAGGGAGGAGAAATTGTTTTCCCTTTGCTATATACTCCTTGGAGCAGACTTATCAGTATCTCTATTTAACTGCCTTTGCTCCAGTAATTACAGTGAGTCAGAAACCATTCCCAGCACTGCTACTTGCATTTGAATTACTGGTGCTCTCTCAAGTTTTTAAAAGTCAGGGAGCAAAGAAAAGGGATTCTCATAATGGTCTGAGTTTAGAAAAGGCCTTTAGTGTATACAGTAAATCACTAGGTTAATCTAGGAAGAAAAAAGAACGTGAAAATAATCTCATACCATTGGGAATTAGGATAGCACTGTGATGCAAATGAGGAATCTTAGAATCAGAAAAGAATATGCATAAGGAAAAAGAATGAAAAAGCTGAAGTTACTTTTGCTTACACAGAAGAAGCTAACAGGCAGCTTTTATCGTACATGGAGAAGTATAAAGCAGAAGACACAGATTCCTCCACCTCTGTATTGTGGTTTATTAATTTAAGTCCAGCTCTCTCTTACTGCAGTGGCTGGAGGTGCAGAGAGGATTGGTGCTGCTCTGTTCTACACATGCTGCAGGGGGGTAGATGGATTTGCATGCACTGAGGGCCCTGGTGCTCTGCCTGAGAAATGCAAAGTGTCCTTCTCCTTTCTGCATCCCATGTATGTGCTGAGGATGCAGCCAGATCCCTGAGGGTGCAGTCAGATCCCTGGCTGGCTCTCCCATCTGCTCACAGCCTGGAGAACCCTGAGGGAAGGCTTCTCTGCAGCAGTTCCCTGTCTCTGCAGCACCAGCACCCCCCAGGCTCCTGCTCTGGCAGCTCCCACAGCTCAGGGTTTGTCTCCACATGCCCTACACGTGTGGATGAGCACCAGTGACACCAGCATGCTGCCTTCAGCATTAGTAGGGAGCATCATTATGTTCCCTTTCAGGTATGTCCACTTTGGCAAAAGCCCAGTTTTTAAGCTGGCCATAGCCAAGCCAGTTGTGGTTGAGAATCTGTAGAGCTGTGTTAACATCAGACTTTTCCAAGTTAATGTACAAGGTTGAGGCAAAGTGGATGCAGCAAGTTGTATTTGCTTTTTTGCATTGTAACTCCCATGCTAGCAGAGCCATAAACTTTCCAGCTGAGGCAGGCTTACAGAAGACATTCCCAAAATGTGGGTCTTCTCTATCCATATATTCATCCATACTTCAATCAATTAACATCTCATCCTTCAATGTAAGTCAAACACAAGCTAAGTCTTCATAAAACAGATTTCAAAAAACCCCACATTTTTAAGTAAGTGTCCTGGCAACAAGACTTCACAGTCTGTTTCAGAGATATTTTTTTTTTTTTGTGCTTGAAAAAAAAAAGGAAAATGCTAAAGAAAAATGCATTCAAAATGTTCACAAATTATTCAAAGCTTGTTTGAGGATAACTTAATGCTAAAAACTAGAACGGCATGTGATTGCCATGATTCCTGAGCAATGAACAGGTAGAACATTACAATCATTCTGGTTATTATGAATCTCATAATTTTCATTGTGAAGCTGTTTCAATTGAAGAAGGCTTTTTTTTTTTTTTTTTTTCAGTCTCTCCAGGGCAGTTGGAAGTGGTTTTGGAGGTGATTTTAAAGGTTTCAGTAGGAGAGTCTTTTTATTGGAATTGTTCCAGTGATTAATGCAACAGAATACTGGTTTTGGAAAATAAGTCTTACCTTTAATTAATCTAGTTTCAGCTGCATGTGAAAACACAAAATTCAAGATTTAAACAAATTAAAAATTGCTTTTTTTTTTGGAGAGACAGGCATACTTGAAAAAATGGAAGCGGAAAAAAATCTTTAGAAGAATAATGGTTTTAGAACTTGGCATTATACATATGATTTCTTGGGAAAATAAAAGAAACTTGGGGGGGGGGAATTATCTTTTTCCCTTCTTGTTTAAATGACAAGATAATTCAATAAACAGAGGAGCACCTTGCTCTGGTTGTAATATTCTCAGGTTTAATCTCAGCTATAAAAGGCTAGTCCATTGTTAAGACTGAAAGCCTCTACTGTGAAAAGGAAATATAATAACCTTTGCTGCATAGACACCAGGTGTTTTTCCCTAACAAGCACTGTTGATAGAGGGATGTTTAATCTTTGATGGCTATATCTAAGATGTATTGAATTGCAATAAAATCAGTTTCCATGCACAGTATCTTCCAGGATTATAAAGTCTATGGACAAAACATATGATTCTGTATAATGGCATTAAATGCTACCTTGTAGTGCCAGGGAAATTCAGGTATTGTTGTAATTTTGATCTCTTGCACAGGAAAAATCCAGAATGTTTGATAGCTTTATTAAGTGGCAAGATTTTGTTCCTGCATATCAGGTCAGCAGTAAATTCTTACCTTATTACTGTTATAAAACTCAGTAATAGAAACCTGAAGCTGTGTTATATGACTCTCCCCTAGGAAGGGTCAGTGATTCACTTCTTTCGCTGCTGCACAATGATGGTAGGAAGCACCAGATTTGCAAAAGAAAATTAGGAAGGATTGTGATCCAAACTCAGTACTACACAATTACAATTTAATGTACTACTATTGAAAAATGAATTTTATTATCATGATCAAAGTGGATTCTCACTGGACGAAGAATTTGGGAGGGAACTCAGAATTGCAAAAATACTCTGAGAATTGTACATGGGCTAAAAATGAAAAGGAAGAGTGGAAGGAAGAAAAGGCTAGAAGCAGAAGGTAGAGTGATATGCATCCATTCTTGGTCAGGCAGCTGACTGGTTCATAATTTTAAAAGTCCTGTCTCAATCTAGGATAATTTCTAATCCTAATCCTGCAAGATAGGTCATAGCCTTAAATGCCTGTGTTTCAGTCTTATGCTCTGAAAGAAGCAGGAAAATCATCACCCTTCTCCACATGAAGCCCCTGAGTAAGGGAATCCAAGAAAAAAAAAAAGGCTCATGTCCCTTAGGACCTTTATTTGCCTTGGCTACCTCTGCATTTCTGTAAAACCCAGCTCATTGTCACCACTGAAAAGTAAAATCCAGCTTTCAAACCAAACATATCTGCAACCTGGAACCCAGGAGAAAGTTGGACTAAAGGGTTAATGTGGTTCCAGTAATTAGCACTAGGCAGAAATCTGCCTCCATGTTCCATAGCTTGAAACACACATCATTTCCACCTCTAGGCAATAGTAAAGTATGTTACAGAATTCATGGGACAGGAATAAGCCTATTGTAGCCAGGGAATTTTTTAAATGAACTGGGATTAATCTTGCCTTCCAATTAAATGCTAATCATGTAGCCTAAACTAGCACTTAGCTGCCTGCCATAGCCAAGGGAAAAGGACAGACACCTCTAAAGAGTGATTATTCCAACTGCTACTGAATATCCAGGGTGGAATGAATCACCTTTTATAAATGTCTATAAGTCTCCACAGAATACAAGAGTCTGGATGATTAGCTAAACTCACAACTTTATTTTGAATAATTTTAAACTAGATGAGAATAATTTCGTTCCTGGTGATTAAAATAAGGCATTTTGCATGCTGACATCAATTGTCCAGGCAAATGTCAAATGCCTCTGCTTCTATCCAGCCTCATAAATAGAAGAGTGGTATTTAGCTAATGACTGATTTTTTAAAGATAACGTTATTGAAGTCTGTCATGGATAATCCGATTCAGTGACTTTTCCTAAATCTCTAGATTTAACTCTAGATTTTTCTAAATCTCTGGATTTCTCTGAATGAAAAACAGTCTTAGGATGGTGCTGGCTATGTCAAATCATCATCAGCCCTTTGTGGGCCTGACATCATTTAACACTCCCAAAATCCATTAAAAAAGAGCATTTAGAAAGACTGTTGACTATCATGAATCACTGGCTTTTTTTAAGGAATTGGAATTGAAACCACATTAATGCCAATTACTCCTTGTGACTGTAACTCATGCTCTGCTCTTCTGGAGCTTCAGAAAGCCAAACAATAGGAACTTTAGGATGCCATGGTCCTCAATAATATTGTAGTTCCTTGAGGACCAAGTCATTGCAGTTACAAAGTGTGATGGCAGATGTCACGTGCTTTGCATTCCTTGCCTCTCATCAATTTTCCCAGACTGGAGATAGGGAAATATGATGTGGTTTTTCTAATTTCCTTATTATTTTTGAAATGAGGCCTGTTTTCAGGGAGCCTGACAACAAGATTCTTTGAAGGAGACATTGATAATTTCCATTGGCAGCAGACAGTAGTTTTTCCACTGGCTTTCACCAGTCAGGGAGAGTACAAATCTGCTTTGTAGAAGGCAGCTCACATAATCCTCAGGGCTTCTAGAATTTCGTTTTGTTTAATGGAGTTCCATTATGTTGGGGTAGTGAGGTGGTTAATACCTACGAGACCAACTGAAAGTTTTCTACCCCTGTGAGTTCCTGTCATGTTTAGTTTACTTCTTCTGCAAAATAAGTTGAGAGTTCTTTGCAGGTCTTAGGTCTTGGTCTTAGGTCTAATTCAAGGACACTCAATCTTTGAATGTCTGCTGTAACTGGCCTTTACTGGTTGTTGTCATGCTATACTTAAAGAGAAATGGAAATACAGATCATAGATACAGTCAGATAAAGATAGGTAGATAGGTAGATAGGTAGATAGGTAGGTAGATAGGTAGATAGATAGATAGATAGATAGATAGATAGATAGATAGATAGATAGATAGATAGACAGACAGACACAATCTCAGGGAAAAAACCAGCTTTTACACAGATGTGCCATGCATAGAGCTCCCTACAGTTCCTCATTTCTATGTGGTGTATCCCTAGTCATTCCACTGCCAAAAATCAGAAGGGAAGAAGTATCTAGCTATCGTCCTAACAGCAGCCATGGAATGTGCACAGAAAGGCATTGGTGTTCCCAACAAAAGCTGTGTTCACCTTCAGGAAAGAGAGCAGACCCAAGGAACTGAGATCTCCCCATTTTGTGGTGGGTTATGTAGCAATACCAAGACTGGCAAGACTTCTGAGTCCCTGCTTGGAGTCATGCAATGAGTGTTGGAGGTTAAAGAGCTGCAGAAGGGCTGAAGAATTGGGCTGGGAATCAGTGTTTCCTGGGACCACACAAAGAACCGTGTGGGGCCAGGCACTGCTGTGAGAGAGGAAAGTCATTCTGGCAGGATAACTGGGCCTGTTCATGTGGCCAGCTTGGATCAGGAGTATTAACCCTGCAACAGGGCTGTTCTCCACCCAGCTTCCTTGGACATTCTGCAGAAATTGGCATAAAACAAAAAATAAATCCAGCTTCAGCATGAAAGACCAAAGTCTGGATCCATTGTTTTTATATTTGCATTTAAAAACATACCAAAACCAAATTAGGCTGATGCATTGTTGGGCTATCAGAACACTGACAGGATGGCTAAAAAACATGCCAGGTTTTGCCATATGCAAAATAGTTTTCTTTGTGTGATTTCAGGAGGCAATTAGTGTTCTTAGATAACTTTAGCTAATAATAATTTGTCTTTATTCTTCTATCACTTGTAATTACAGAAGAAATTATTGACAGCATAAGGAATCAAAACTATGCTTTTAACTCCAAAGCTCTGTTAAGATTTCCTTGACCTTTTACACCTTTTTGTTATTTTGAAAGGATATTTTCAGTAAGTTCGAGATCTTCATTGAAATAACTGTAAAACAATCCTGAATTCTTCCACTGAGATAAGCTACAGAGCATAAGGAAGTAAAAAATCTGCCTTGTGCTCAGGACCAAGAGGCATTTCTCTCTACAGCATATCAAAAGTAAATCCAGCTGCTGTCAGCAATGGCTGCCCTTCTTTGTTACCCCATGGCTCTTCACAGCTTTGATTGCATTTTCTAATAACTATGTTGTAAATCTGCCATAATTTTCACCTCTAATTCCGAGTTACTTTTCGTCTAACAATGTGCCTAAGAATGTATCTTCGACCTTTTTTCACCACCAGATGAAAGGCAGATGGGAATAATTCTTTTTGTTAGTTCCTACTCCATTCACATATCTTCCTCCTTAAAACATGTCGCTTCAGGCACTTCTGTTCTCCACAGACATGTTTTCTTCATCCTTCTTCTGTCTCTTTGTTCTGTAATCCCTTAGGACTTCCTTTTCAAGGAAGTTTGCCAGTACTCAATTTTTTTTCCCAAATACTCTTATAGAACATTTTTTACTGTGGTGCTCCTTATGCTGGAGCTCCCCAATTACTGCCACTGCCTAGACATCGTACAGAGACTGTGGACACCTACCTGGGCAGACTGCAGCTTTCAGTCTATTTCTGAATCATCTCTTCCACTGCAGGAAGAGAAGGGTCACAGCAAGGTTTCAAAATCCTGGTCATAAATCTATAAATGTTGCATCAGAACTGGATAAAAATCAGAAATTTAGCTAGTTCCTAGCTTTAAAACAGGTTGAGACAATGGGAAAAAGAGGAGAAGCAACAAATAAAAAAGTACTTGCGACACAGAAGAAACAAATAAAATGAGCTAAGCACAGGCTATAACAGAAAACACTATATGAGAGATGAAATCACAAATAAATAGCAAATGGGATACAAAGAGGAAAGAAAGCCATGGTCTCGGCTTCTCTATCCTAGGTACTGCAGTAAGAGCTCAGGGCTCCAGATACCTGTGTTTTTCAAAAAGCCCTTATGTATGCAAGTCCTGGAAAACAGATGCTTTGACTGTTCCTGCATTCCTTCTGGTAATTGTTCAAGACTGTAGTAACACATTGCCTTGTGAACTCAGCTAAAATATTAAAGCCCTCAGCTGCAGAAAAGCTGGCCCAAAAATGAATACTTTCTTAGCTGGTGGAGAAATATCTTCCTAGTGAGATTGGATTGCTTGGTATCCTTTAAAAATTGAATGAGATATTTTTCTATTTTTTTTCCCCTAACCTCTGTATGGGGTATTGACTGGAATCTCTCACTGAACAAGAAAATTATTAATATGCAAAAATGCACCCTTTAATATCACACCGTTTTAGAAAAAAATACTGCTGCACCAGAGATAACTACCAGGTATCTTTTGTTGAATGACCCTTCATTATTGCTAGCAAATATTTTTATTTATCATTGGACAGTGACACCAAAGAAGGCTTGAGCTCCATTTTCTTAGACAATTTACTAGTTCAAGATAAGAAACGAGCTAATAAATGTGTAAAGAAGTGCCTCTGTGTTTGCATTATTTGTGAGCATATCAGTATTTCCTGTTATCAGCAATTTATGCATGGGTTCTTCCATATGTGCAGAAAAATAACACATGCATCAGCATACACAGGTATGATAAGTGCAAAATTAATGTCATGTGTCATTTCTTGCAGACATTTTTTCAATGACCACATTTCTAAAAAAATAGCATCGTTTGACTTTAGGTATATCAGAGCAGGGATGTTTGGAATGGAGCTTTGGTAATCACCCAAACATTCTGCTCAAAGCAGAGTCTGCCAGGCCATGTCCAGTCACATTTTGAATGTTTCTACAACCTCTCTGGGCAAACTGTGCCAGTGCCAGTTGACATCCAGAGGAAGAAAGTATTTTCTTATCTTTATACAGAATTTCCTGTGTTCTAGTTTGTGCGCATTGCCTCTTGTCTTGTCACTGGGCATCACCAAGCAGAGTCTGGTTCCTACTTCTTTACTCCCCCACCTGATATTTACATACAAGGACAAGATTCCTCAAGTTTTCCCATCTCCAAGCTGAATAAAATCACAGAATAATAGAATTTTTTTTGGTTGGAAAAGACCTTTAAGACCATTAAGTCCAGTACTCACCTCATATGTATGATGCCAGTCTTAGTCACGTTCGTGGCCCTTTGCTGGACTCACTCCAGAATCTTCATGTATCCCTTATACTGAGGAGCCCAGAACTGGACCTGGCATTCCAGAGGTGTCTCACCAGGGCTGAGTACAGATGAAGGATCATCTTCCTTGACCTGGTGGTGACACTTTGCCTAAAGCTGCCCAGGATGCTGTTTAGCTTCTTTGCCAGAGTGACTGTGATCAGCTTGATGTTCACCAGACCACCCAGGTCCTCTTCTTCCAAGCTGCTTCCCGGCCTCTTGGCCTCCAAGGGCCTGATGTTATTCCTCCCCAGGGCTTTGTACTGGTCTTTGTGGTGACTTCTTGCCCATTTAATCAGCCTGCAAAGGATGCCTGGATGGCAGCACACCAATGTAGGATATTAGTCACTTGTCCCAGTTTTGTGGCGTGCACCTGCAAACTTGCTTTGAGTGCTCTCCCTCTCAACATCCAGGCCCAATGAGGGTACTAAACAGGCACCTGCACTAAGTGTGGCTGATCCTGTGACACAAGACTCTGTGACCAGCCTTCAGCTGGACTTGATGCTGCTGGTCACAACCATCTGACAGTTCAGCCACTTTTTAATCATTTATATAGCTCATATATTTTTTGCTGTCCTTTTGGCATGTCTTTATCTACATGCATATGTTTGATCTGGAACTCTAGAGCCCCAATTTGTTGATTACAAGGTCTGTCTTATGCCCTGTATCTTATATCACTCTGTATCTTTTGCTTAGTAAACCCAGTCCACCATTTCCCCTCTTTTTCACCATCCCTGAGGCCATGCAGCCTACTGGCACCTTCTCCCAGCTCCTTTCCCTGTTGACTTAGAGCCTTCCCCTATGCATATGGGCTGCATGTAAGAGCTTCCTCTGCCCTGTCCTGAGGGAGACACAGGGCACCCTTTAGTGCTCTGGACTTCCATCCTCCTGGGTCAAGGTCTTTGCTGTGCCAGGGATGTTGATCCCATGTGTACTGGGACCATGCCTTGTGCCATGTCACCACCATTGCCAAGCAGTGTACTTGGGCTTCTGTCCTCCTCTCCTGCACTCTTCTCCACCATCTGCTGCACCAAGTGCTGTGTCTTTTGTCTGCCTTTGCTAGCTACACATGTCCTTCATAGCTAGCTCAGTCTCCATTCTGGTCATCTGACAAATCCCTCTCTCTAAAAATGTTGACATCTTTATGTTATGCCATCACATATTTTATGTATGTTTACAGAGAAATGGACTCAAGCTAACCTGTTTGAAACACTGCTCAGTGTCTGGTCCTTGCTCTTTTGCCTATACATAATGTATGAAGAGCAAGTTAATAAAGTAGTTATATTGAAGATACTTTTGCATGGAAATAAGTGATCAAATAAATGATAGCACATGCATGCACATGCACACATGTGGGCCATGCACGTGAGGAAACATCTGATAAGGTATTCAGCTTGGGCCCACAGTGATGTGGCAGGTGTTACCACAGTGCCTGAAAGCCCAGGGACAAATTTACAGTGCTCATTTAGAGGCCTGAAGGGACCTAGACCCTGTATGGGGACACCTTAGGCTTTCAGACAGGGGTTTGCTACTGCCAGCACTGTGGTACCAAAGACAGACCTGTCTGGCAGAGCATCAGTGTCTGTATTTGCCTAAGGAGATACTTCTGCAATAGGTGTCCTGGGGAAATGGCATTTAGTGCCTGAAATAGTTTTCTTCCTTCAAACAACTAGAGTAGGGGTTATGTGGCTTCTACAGCAAACTGAAGGCTCTGGAATTACAGGTGTTGCCTGTTTGAGCAGCTAGCCAGCTTGGGACATCTAATGAGAGCACCCTATGCACTGGATCCTGGAGACAAGGGGACCCCTCATCGCCTTTTCTGTGGAAACTGGGCTGGCATGCAGTCAGGAAAGCCAAACTGAGCTTGTTCCTTATTATGTGCTATTATGGTGTACAACTGGTGTAATGATGAGACAGTAGGTGTTACCAATCTAGTCACCACTGGAATACTACTGAGAACATTCTAGGAATTTTTGGTTATATTAAAACTCTGTGAACTTTCTTATTGCCATCATCTAAGACTTTTTCTTCTGAAAGACTCCTTACTGATTTACAAATATAAGAAAAATATTTCATCTGTGTTTTCTGAGTTACTTGGGGGAAAAAGCCCCAAAACCTTAATTAGTAAGAGAACAAAGACAACAGATGCACAGCACCAATAATTTACAAAATCTTACCTATGAAATTTATCCATGGAAAATATATATTGCAAGTCTAACACAGAATTTGTAATTTCCTGTTATGTTCTCCAAAACAGGATGGTTATTAATTAGTGAACAGAATATCCAAGAACTCATTGTGCTAATTTTTTTCCTTCTTTGGGATTCTGAGATTTACAGCGATTCTTGTATCCTATCAGAAATACTGAAATTGTATTTCTGAAGCAAATTTCTTACAGTGTTTCATGATCTTTAAAAGTCATTGACAAAAGATATTATATCTGAGAGATTCAACTGAACTGAAATAAAAAGTCCAGTCCAGTTAGTCATTTCCTTATCTGTAAATGACTGTATCCTATACACCACTTTTTAAATCATGTAGCTTAGCCTTGCTTTCTATTGACCTCAGAGCCTTTAAAAAATCTTAGTGACAGAGTTGAACAGCAGTCATAGAAATAGGCCTCAGCAGAAGAAAAAGTTTCTTGACCTTTTGAGTATTCAGGAATGCAATACAACATGCACGCCTGCAATTCTTTACATAGAACTAAACACACCCTAAGTGTCCCTATTGGGAATCTGCATCAGAGTTCAATCCAGAGCTACTATGTCCATACATTTATTGTCTGTCAGTAACACAATGTAATGTGTGCTTTGGTCAGGTAAGGGACCATCAGCTAGAGAATTAATTGTCAGAGTGGGAAAAGATTGTTTATTCATGCTTGATGGGCCTAATTTAAGTGTTTTAACTGTTAGAGAAGGAAACCATGTTGAAAATTCAGTTTTATTAGTTCAGTGAGTCATTCTAGATTCACAACACAATTCCAAGTCTGATATGAAGCTTCCATTATGATAAAGCCTTTAGTATCTTCTATAGTTCGTTAAAGTTTACATTTATTTTTATGGTCTTTTCTTCCACACATCGTTTAGCATATGCTGTCTCAAACTGACCGATTGTTTAGCGTATAACAAGGTGCAGTTGTATTTTTTGGACAGTTGTTGTGAGGAACAAGGGTCTTGAGTGACATTCCTCAGATTTTCTTCAGGTTTGTTCAGCTGAACAGCTGCCTTTGGCATCACTTCAACACTTGTTGTCTGAGAAGCTTGGTGGGCTGGAATGAGATTTGGTTACTGTATAACCACCCTTTACAGTTCCATGTGCTGTTCAAGCTTTTTTCGGTTGTAAGTTCCCTGAGTGTCAGTGAGCCTCAGGGCTCTGTCCTGAGCCCTTCAGATCTTTCATTAAAATTAAACCTCCTTGAAGCATTGATTGTGCCATATGGCTTTCATTATCACAAGTACACTGATGATATTCAGGTTCATGGTACATGTTAACCTTTCCTACTGAGGTCAGTAACAGTATCTCTGAGCATCTAACAGCTGTCTCCCTGTGGATGTATCATGATTTTTAACATTAAACACAAGCAATAGGAGGCTCTTTTAATTGGGTATGACAGTTTCTATCCTTCTTTTGGCTTCATGGTAAATGTCCCAAATACCTTTAGCTGGGAAGTTGGATTTTATTCCTGATAATAATTTCTTATTTATCACTCATATTTTTTACTTCAACAAAAAACATGTCATAACATCTCATAAATTTGCCTGTACTTAATCATTGCATCAATACAACCATCCTTTTGTATGCTTGTGGTTTTGTGTTTAGAGTCTGCCTTTACTCAAAATCAAATTTATCATATCAACATAGGCATACTCTTCTGCTTGAAGCACCTCTCCTCACACTGGTGGCATGTCTCCTTATGTAGACTCTGCCAGGACCAGTAGCTTTCATGTGCTCAGTGGCAATGTATAAGAGCATGGCTTGGGCACACTGCTGCCCTAGTGCACAGGACACTTTTCTTCTAGGCTGGAGAAAAGCCAGCTTGGAGTTTGGGCAAGGGAGCCAGAGACAAACATTTTTATAATTGAACTAAATTGTCTCTGTGGACATGAAAGAGGAGCTTAAGGTCTGCCCCCTCATTCCCAGTCTGGGCTTTTGCTCTCAGGAAGGCTATTAAATAAAACAGCACAGGCACTCTCCATTGGTCCTTGAGGAGAGTCTTATGTCCCTGTGGCAGCTCCTCTCCTGAGTGACAGTGATGGGGCAAGGAAGAAGTTTTTCTTTAGATTAGGAGATAGCATCAGCACATATCAAGCTGTATCAAAGGTTAAGAAAAAAAATTATTAAAGTTTTTGTTTGGTGGCTATTGGGAAGTGACGGAGATGTTTCTTTTTCTGCTTGTGCTGACTTTTAATTAGGTGCCTGTTGGTCTGCCAGAGTTAAAATGTAGTCCTAATCTGGGCAAAGACAGGCTTGTGCTTTTTTTATTTTAAGCCAAAGAGTAACAGAAATATAAATTTCTGTCTGTAATGAGAAAAAAATCAACAAACTACAATGTCATTGAATATTTTAAGGTGTGGAGATGGAGTGTAATGCTGTATTTTATGACATATAATGGTGAATACCAGGTTAATAGTATGTTAATGTTTTAGTATTGTATGACTTGGGTTTCCTTTGCAATGGTGAGACCTGAAGGAGACATGGGAAGGAGATTTTTCTCATGGTAATGAACATAGTGAATTCTTTACAGTCAGTATTGTGCTTGTCTGCACATGCTCACTCTCTAAGAAAAAACTCAGCTTTCAATTGGTGTTGTTCCACTCTGAGCAGCTTCCCAATAAAAAATAAGAGCATCATTCTGACACAGGTACAGACTCTAACCTCAACCTGTGCAAGCTACAGAATGGTATCTGAGGAATTAAGTCAGAAATGCAAGACAAAAATAGCACTTCATCTATTCTCCAAAGGTTTATTTTGTGCCAGCTTTGAGTGCCTTGGGGCTGCCACACTGAACTGCTGGGCTCCCTGCTGTCCCTTGGAATCAGTAGCTTCCCTAGAAGTGACCCTCTGCCTCTCTAGTCCGTGGACAGAGGGTGATACCCAGCAGTGGTACCCTGCAGAAGGTGGGCTGCTAGTGAGAAATACCCCTGGAAGATTTGGTTGTGCAAATCAGCTCCTCCTTGCTGAGAGTGGACACCACTCTGTGCTCAGGGTTGCTGACACATATCCTCACCTGAAGCTTGAGGCAGGCTATTCCTTCCTCAGAGTAAACTCAGGGTAATTGCAGAGCTGGGGATTTTCCACTTCACATACATCTACTTTTCTAACAATCTGGGAACAAAGGGCCTGCTTGATTCGAGCCTGGTGAGCCACCAGAGTGCCCCAGCTCCCTTTCTCCTCAGAGGCTGACACCTCCCATTATAGACATTTTTAATAAGCAATCATTATCTCATGAAGCAGTAGGAGAAAAGTATCTTGCTACCAGGCAGCAATAAGTCTTACTTTTTATGCATTTCGCTGCTCAATGAACAGGCAATAATTCTGACATTCAGAATCAGGAAAAAAGCATTAAATATAAGTATTTTGCTTTGCTTTTTGTTTTTTTAATATATTTATATTTATACTTATAGAACTGTAAATCAAAAGAAGCGAAGATAGGATTCCCTATTTGAAAAAAATTTCTTCATGGATAAGAATGGAAGAGAAAATCTCCTGGAAAAAACATTCTATTGTAGTATGGTTTATTTAGTTCAGAATAAGCTTGTTTTTTCCAATGCAAAGCTGGGAAATAGAACCATGAATCTTCATTTGCAAAAAATGCTTCAGCATGACCTGCAGCTGGAATCATGGTCATTACAAGCTGAAGGGATTGAATCAGACATGTTCTAACAATGTTGCAGGGAAAGAAATAAATTTTATCAAGCAAGATGGGAGCAGGAGGAAAATCAGGGAGAATTGTGTGGGAAGTTTGATTGACAGTTAGTTGAAAGTAGAAGGAGATAATGGCTTTATTCTCTAATTTTCTAGCATTTCTAAAAGCATCACTAGATGGAATCTGGAGAAAAATAAAAGAAAAGAGAAAAACTTCCAACACTGGCTGTGAATACAGTAACCACAGTAAAAGTTTCTCTGAATTTAAATGCCTGTACCACATGCAGTTAAATAATTTGCAGAGCAGTAGGGCCAGTAGAGTTGCATTTTCTTCCCTACATTTTGGACAACATTTCCATTCCCTCCCAGAAATCTTAAAAGAAATAACGAATGCTATTCGTGCATGTCATATCAAGACAGAATAGAAATACTTACAGTGAATAAATCTATGAATACAGATTTTGAAGCAAAAAGGCACAAAAACTCCATTTGTTTCCTTATTTTCTGCATAGTTTATTGGGGAAGGTATAACGAGCACATCATGGTCACATCCATTATGGTGAATGCTCAGAGGATTTACCCTGCTTAGACTATGCTTACAAATAATTTCTAGAACACTTTCCTTTGTCAGAATATCCAAGTCTCTTTCACTGAACTCCTATAAATTAGTTTTGTACTTCTTTTCTAAGCTCATTCCTTGTTGGGAATACCCAATAGGAGCAGGAGTGAACAGGAATTATCTGGAAATAAATGTATCTCCAAAATCCCCCTGGAACAGTTTCTTGAAGATGTTTGTTGAGAAAGTTGTTATAATGCAGCTGTAAAATTTCTTAATCCCAGTCCCCTTTCTGGTTATGACCAATAAAGGTCTTAAGAAGATAAGCAAAACACTAAAGTAAAAGCATATAAAAATACAGACCCAAATATGCTATCCCATTCTTCTGTGAAAGAGCTGTGCTTGTCATACACACTTCACTCTCCACATCAACTACAGCTACCCTATCTGCTCCAGACAGGTGGTGGTTTTGAACAACAATCTGATTGATAGAGCAAGTAAAACCACCCATTGCTCTTGCCATGGCTAATAAACATGACTCTTACAGGGTTGTAAAGGCTACACCAGAGCAGGATCCTGGTAACAAACTGCTGCACACAGGGTAGCTTTTTACACTGCATTTTTACTACCTCCATTATATGGCAATACATCACTGGCAGATGTGTAACCTTGGGCATCATACTGAAACACTAATCTTAAAAATTAGGATTTTAGTTAAAAGTTAGTTATTTACTAGAATTAATTAAGAAGCAAATGGGTAGATAGGCCTTGCTGAAAACAGTTAAAAGTTAGAAGGAAATTGGGCTTGAAATAGTTATCTGAAATTTAAATAATTGATTGTCTGTCATCTTATGTTTGCTCAGCTGTGCTTATAATGGGAAAAGACTAAACTAGCAAGCGGACTCAAAGGAACATAGACAATGCAACCAGAAACCCATTCTTTGAAGAACCTGGACTATACCCAGAAATCATTTGTATTGTCATTGATAGAAAAGGTCAAAAGTTTAGGGCGAGGAAGACTCGCCTTACTTCCTCCCTCTAAGACCCCTCCCCACAAAAACAACCCCAGACTTAATTTAGGAAGCCAATCACGCATGCTTAATAGCTATTCAAGCTAATTACCATAGGAAGCTGGGAATGGGAGGGGCTGTGATTATGAATATGTATCTGTTTGAAGCCTTTGTCAATAAACAGACTCTGTGATCACCTGTGATTTTGCAGTGCGTATTAGAGGATGACCTCACGCTGCTGCCCAGTGCTGAATAAACAAACACTTTCTAACTTTAAATTGCTAGAGAGTCTTTTGTCCGTCACAGTTAAGTATCGGTATTAGACCAATACTCATATTTTGGTAAATCAATACTAAACTTAGAAAGTAAACTGAAATGAATTCTGGTCATGTGAGTATCAATGTGATCTAAAATGTCATTGTCTCCATTCCCATTACAACAAATTTGTGATAAAGACAACAATGCCTGGCCCAGACCACAGTACCTTTCTCAAACTTTTCATAGTTCTTTGCTTCTGAAAATATTTTCCTTCGATTTTCTTTTCCTCCAGTAAAGTTTTATAGACTATTACTTGCCACTTTACTAAAGCTAAATTAGAAAAAGAAATCTAAGGCATATGGACTAAAATACTACTCATAAAAAAAAGTCAAATTAGAAAAATAATAAGCTAACCATGAAGAGATTTTATTTCTATAAAAACAGGCACATTAGAGCATTTGAATTCAAGTTAAACTCGAGGTAGTTAGGGCTATTTTGGCTATTCTCATAAGACTGAAAAATTTCACATGTGGGAACTATAAATTTGGTAAAGAAATGAAGAAATAACTGAAACCTAATTTGTTTTATTTGACTTGACTATATAAATTATATATAAATCTTAAAATAGTTGTTACTCAAAGCTACCTTTCTTTGCTTATGTAAAATGTCTTCTATTGCATATATTCCTTTAGTATCTTTCATCCAGACATCCTAAAAACATGCAGAATTCAAAATAACATGACAAACAACTGAAGCAAATAAATAAATTAATTGAATTTAAGTTTTGTGCACATTCTAGGATTATTCAGAAAATCCTTGTCTGAGAACTACAGAGGAGGTAGGGCCGGTATCAGTGAAGACCTAAAGCAGGAAGTTATGTAAGATGTTACATATATATATATGTGAGATGCTTGGCTTTCAGAACACAATCTGAAATGTAGAGTGAGGACCTAATCTCAGTGAATGAGTCAAGCAAGATACTCCAGAGGAGCTATTCAGAGAAACCCATTTTCAGAGTGTAGAGGTACTACAGCTTTTTTCTGTTTATTATTTAAATTGATGATACGGACCGAGTGTGCCATTTTCTGTTCACAATAGTTCTGTTTTTCAGCTTCTTTTAAGCAATAGCTTGTGATTAGCAAGCCTCAGGATTTAAGGCAACCTCTTTGTTTGTTTGTTTTTCCTGATAATTTCCAAATGTTTCTTATGATGATTTGTCCTGAGATACATCAGTTCCATCTGTTCCTTACTATACATTGGCTCTGCTTCATTTCACATCTGAATTATATTGTTTCAGGGAGTTTGAATTAGTACCTCTTGTATGTTATACCATCTATTTACAATGATTTCTGTATTTGCATCTTTTTCACTTACTTAATGATTGCAAAAAATAATGATTAATTCATCAAAATTAAGCCCTTTTCTATACATTGCAGCATACTTCTATATTTGAAACTCCTTGCAAAAATATATTTGTCACATGTACAGAATTAATGGTTATTGGAAAGATGACAATTAATAAAGACACTTATGGTAATATTAATACATAGTTATGATAAAAATACAGAGCCCTGGAAAGAATATAAACTCACATTTGTTTATTGAAAAATAATACAGACAAGTTGTTACTGAATTTATGTCTAGAAAGCCAGTAGTTCTCTGAAAACCTTGAGTAGCATTCAGAAGTACTATATCATTAGAAGGATATTTTATTTACCTTCAGGAAATAGGTGTGTTTACAGGCAAGACTTCTGCCTGATCTTGACCCAGAAATAGTTAAAAGGATCTCCATAGAGAAGAGAAGTTAGACTCCAGTGGGCAGTCAGCAGTTGCAAGTTGTGGAAAAATTGACACCTGGATAAAGTTTGTCAATCATAAGTACCAGCTGAGAAGAGTTCCTTAGCAATGGATCATTCAGTTTAGAACAAAATATATAAAAAGGAATTTGTGTCTGTGCATTATCCTATTTAGAAGAAAAGCATCCCCATTGACAGCCAACAGCTTTTTAGTTGAAATAGCAGCAGGAAATCCTTACAGAACTTACCAAAATCCAGAGTCAATAGGCATGGGTTTTATCTATCTCCAGGCACTTCTCTTTAAGCATAATAATTACTTTCTAACCCCTGCAATTATTATGAAAATTATTTATGTTGCAAATTGTTTTGTTAGATGAGGCTTTAAGATGGCTGGCTACACCTGAGGAAATTTGTTTGCTTCCTTAGGAAAGGAGCATTTCTAAACAGTTTATTGGTCCAGTTTTGTCCTGCCCCGAACAAAAAAAAAAAAAAAAAAAAAAAAAAGGGTAACAACAAACTCTGAGATGCAAAGTTTGGTTTTGCAGGGTAGCAGCCTAGGAAAAACATTTCTGATAAGTGAAATACATCCAGTAGGATGTAATACATCCAGTAAGGAAGATTCTTGTATGCTGGGAATTTTCTGGTAAAGTAGAAGTAGCTTTTGAAGTTCTCACACCAATCTTTGGAGCTATAAAGAATGCAAAACTTCCTTTTAAAAAGTAATTTGGCTGGTTAAACTCAGAACTATTATGAGTGAAGGATGAAGAAGCACTCACTGGAATTGCATATTTAAGGATGTAAAGTGGTTGACTGAAGGTAAGAGACCAAGATGACATTCAAACCTCTAGAATTATTCTGGGTAGCTATCTTTTACCAGTTTTACCAATTTTTAATGCATTTATTTCATTCAATGTCTTTTCTCTCATCAAGAAGACACCAGCTTTGCTGTATCAAGCTTTTAGATACAAGCTAATAGATTTAATAATATAAAGTATGAATTGGTATAGCAGCTTATGCTTCAGTCTTGTGTAGCTGTTCTGAACTTCAAACAAACGAAACAAACCCCATAAAAAAAATAAACAAATCTTAAAATTTTCCATAAACTATATGGAAATCATTGGCTCCCCAGTGGATTTCAATCTATCCATTCAAGAAACTGCAGGTGAAATCAGGAAAAGATAGTAATGAGAATATCTGCAGCTAATATTGCTGCCAGAGATTTCATGTTGAGGAATCATGGAAACCTGTATGCTCCTGAGGGCAGAACATCTAATTTACATATCCCAGGTCATTTTGTCCTGTTTTGAATGCTTTAAGTCTTCTCATATTTCTTCAGCATTCTTGCTGCTTTAGGAAATAATGGTCAAGAATTAAGTTCTCAGATTTTGTGTGTTATCCTTTATGCAGTTTATCAAATCATATTCACTGCTTTACTGACCTAGTAAGTGTCAGTGGACCAATATTAATAACTTTAAGATATCTCTGACCTGAATGGTTCCAGAATGATGGAAGAAATTTTAGATTTGTTTTTTTTTTAACTTCAGGGTTTTACTATCTCCCATTGAATATTAATCTCATGTCCAAAAGATACTCTAGAAGCTTCTCTCTCTTCTCTGCAGTCTATTGGTATTAAATATATTATTTTTTATTTCAAGGTTTTCTCAAATGCTTTCCATGTTGCATACTGCTATTGTAGGAAAGACAAACATTTGGTTTCATATATATAAATGTTATTTGTATGGCATACCTTGAACTTACTTGCACTTGCTAACATACTGCTGGTATGGTAACCCAGATTGTTTAATTCCCATTTAAAACAGCCTAGTGAGTTGCTGTCATCTCTGACTATAGAGTATGATCTCTCTTTTGGACACTCATAAATAGCTGAGTCACATACGGAAAGAAACCTCACCAAAATAACTGTAAAAAAAAAAAAAACACAGGTAGATGTGCTGCTTATGAAGAAACATAAATTACAAATTCCCAAATACTCAGGTAAGTTTGGAGAAGTTTGCTAACATACTCAGCCTCATCATTATGTCCTCATTTCTCTCCCTCTAAAAAGTCATAAAGCCTCTTTTGTTCCTTGTAACTCTTGCTGTGGAGAGATTTTATCAGCAGAAATTCAATACAACCATTTCTGTCAATTTGCAACAGAAATCTCTTTCTTCCTTTCTTCCTTCTGTTTGTTGGGTTTGTTTGTTTTTTTTTTTCCTTTTCATGTAAACTGTTTAAAAAGGCTACTGAGATTAGATGGCTCCTTATATCAGTAGGGAATGCTTTCCCAGGGTGAAAGACTAATTTCCTCCTTTTCTGCTCTAGCCTTGCACCCTGCTAGCACTGTCAAACCAGAGAGTTTCCCATTAGCATCCTGAAAAGGTTTCCCTAGGTCTTCGTTTGTATGCATTGGCAAGTGAAAAACAGAGTGATGAACTGAAATGTATCAGGTATGGAGGTGGGCTTTACTCTTCAAGTACTGGAAATCCAATCTTAAGGGACAAAAATATAGTGCTTGGGGCTCTAACACAGTTACATGTGTTTTGCAAAATGTAAACAATTACATAAGGGTGATGTTTTCAAAAGTATGAGTTTAAAACAAATTATGGTGCTATTTTTATAAGCAGAATGCAATCACCCTGTCTGGAGGAAAAGCTGGGGCAGGACACAGCAGTCTGGCAAGCTGGCCCACTGTGGCTATTCCTCTCAGCATTGCACAATTTAGCTCTGTTTCTGCTTTTACACAAGAGCGTGAAACTGAGATTTCAGAACTGAGCCAATACAGGCACAGCTCATAGAGGGGAAGGGATGTCACTGAGCACAACTGCACAGCTGCTGCTTCCACAGTGCTTCCACATTGGGCATTAGATCTCCCCTCAATGTTCTGGGGTCCCTGCTCACCTGGGAAATGTGCTGCCAGGAGAAGCACAGTAGCTGCACTGAAAGGTGCCTTGGCATCTTGTCCTCAGGGAGAATCCATGAATCCGGGAATCCATGAATCCTCACCCTTGCCCTGTCCTCCTGGCACATGGAACAGCCTGCAAGGGCACTTTCTCTGGTTACTGGGTGATCACTGTGGGAAAGCAAATAATAATGAAGGTTTTCTTTTCAGCTGCTGTCTTACCCAGTGAAGTCCTTTGTCATATTCAAATGGATCAAAAGGAGGCCTGAAGTTTTAGCTGAAACATGAATCTGCTCTGAATCAAAATTAAGTATTCTCCCTTTCCTAAAAGCTAAGATGCCCATTTTAGCCAGACCCTACTGCTAACTCCTTTTACAATTTATTCCCTCAAACTCATATTTTATCAAATCCCAGTCTTATACTGATTATGCTCTTGGCGTGAAACTATTTCAATTTCACAGTAAATTGTAGCACTGAACTTATTGAAACCCAATGAAAGCCCTTACCCTGTGAAATGTCATACCCCTTCCTGGTAAACAGCATTAAAAATGTATGTAATCCTAAAACACGTCTGCTTCTTACCTAGTGTGACCATAGCATGCTTAGAAATCACTTGAAGTACTGTGTTTTGTGAACACATTTCATCAAATAGTGTGAGGTCTTCCTGACAACAAAATTCTTCACAGCTAAGTCAAATTAGTCTGGACTAGTACTAAAATGCAGATGACATTCAGTATTTTTATGGGAAAATCCATAGCTATCTAATCTGGAGTACAGAAGAAAATTAGTTAACACAGCAATTTAATTTAGTACAGCAGTATAAGTCGATTTCTTTTATTAGCTGGCATCTAGAAACTGTACATTTTATCTAAAAGACAATACTCAGCCTAAACTGTCCAGCTATTTCAAATACCAGAGAGCTGGAATAACATTTTTTTCAGATCTATGTCTTAGAGAGAGAGGAAAAGATGGTATTTTCCACAGCAAGCAGCTTTTTCTTTTGGATTTTTTTTCATGTAAAAAAAATACATGAAGCAAAGACAACCCCTTCAATTTTCTGCTACGGTTCTTACCTCTTAGAAAGAACTTGCAATCAGAGTACGATCCAGTCACAAAATTATGTGGATTTCTCAGTTTATAAAAGCCAAAAAAGAAAGAGCAACACCAACCTCTAGTTTTCAGAAGGCAGAAACACAGATTCTGCCCTGAAAATTCTTTCAAGGGAAGAATCAATCTTACTTTTAAAAAGGTTACTATAGCTTTGCAGCAGCAATTACCAGAGGTTCAATTCTGAACTGACCTGCTCATGCAGGAGAGTTTACATGTCCCTGCATTTTCTGAAAATGACAGTGAATTACTGTAGAGGAACAGAACTGGCTGATTTAATCTCTAGGTATCCCTATAAGAACAGATACTGAAATATGGTCCTGTAGCAATTGCCCAAAAATTCACTGTATTGCAAATATAAGCCCACCAAGTATTTCACTTAAAACAGGTGGGCTATAAAAGCAGAACAGACTGGTGTATTATTGCACAAAACCTCTTTTGATTTCATTGAGTTGAAGTATCTTTGGACCTACAATTGTTCTCATTAAAACTTAAAGATTTTTCTGGTGAACTCAATAGACCTTAGCTGAACTAATAAAAAGATATTATGAAAAAATAATACACAATGTAGTTGGCATTTTTTTCTCATCTCCCCTTTGTTGTTTTGATGCAGCCTTTCATATAGGTTCCCCCTTTAATCAACACAGAGTCAGTGAGGATTTTCTGCAGAAAGATTTATTCCACATAGAAATAAGCATCTAATGCAAGGGACCCTAGAAACATCTCTCTTTGCTGATCATGGAGGGAGTTTAGACAAACACAGACAAAAATTCAGCTCCAGATTATTGTGTTCCTGTTAGAGTTAATGAAAATTGACAGCTCCATTCAGTTGCCCCAGCTTAGCACCCAAATGACCTAGGTAAGGCATTTTGCCTTTCTGCTGGTTATCCCCTAAGGCCTGACCCACATTTGTGGTACCTGAGTAGATTCTTCTGACATTCTAAGTCCTCTGAAATAGCCTATTTTAACCCACCTTTGTTCATACAACTGAATCGAGCCTCTACTACCCACAGTCAACATAAGGTGAGACTCAGTTCCCAGACTCAGGCTGTCAGTGCCAAAGGAGATGGCCATGGCACCCAAGGCTGTCACCACTGGGGACTGGCAGATTGAGCCCATGATTTTCTGCAGAAGAATAACTGAAAATGTCTAATAGAGGAAATATTTACCATCTCAAAAGGTCTGTTCAGGCAGCTGAACTTTCCCCTTCCCTGGATTTTAAGACCTATTCAGCTGATGAAAAGTAATTCTAGGTACTTAGTTTAATACACTCTAACACCTTACTCAGACACAGAGAGTAGGATAGGCACTTAAATACAGGTGTTTGAATACTGGGCTTGATCTGTAAATTCATTAATTTTAAATGGGATGTAGCTCACTGCAGTTGCTTTATGCAGATGAAGTTATATATAAACCTTTGCTGATCTTGCAGCACTTGCCATGATTAGAATTTGCAAAGTATACACTTTTCTACCGTCAATTATAAAAAGAATACCTCACAAAATATGCACATTATTTAAGACCATTTTACTCTCTGGCATTGTGATAATTCTGGTTTGTCAGCACTTCCCTTTATCTTTTATAAATCCAAAATTTCTCAGTGAGGTTTTCAGCATTATAGTAACTTCTTTTCAAGTTAAATTACACCCTTCTTTGCTTGTCATTGGCCTAAATACATTTTTAACCAAACACTGTAAATCAGGGAAAACATTTTAACCTCAGGCAGTTTAATTCTTTAAGACACATTTTTGGCATAACAAAACAATTTGGGCTAGAAACAGAAATTTGGCATCACAATTTTAGTTACTCCTGAAGATTGGATTAGGTTGAGTTATCCTTTTAGAAGCTGTGAGCCAAAAATTTCTTTTTCCACTTAGGGGAGGGTTAGATTCTTTTTTTTCCCCAAAAGTCAAAGTTAGTAACTTGAAAGCCTAAAAACTCAAGCTCTCATCACTTACTAAAAAAATAATGGTAGTTTAAGACCCTTTTTTCTTTTCATTGATTAATTTTGATTTACGCTCTTATTTCCTTGCCTGATGGTGCCTTAGATGTATAGAAACACGCCAGTGGGGTATACACTAATTACTGGTCTCCAGGTTAGGAATTCCATGAAAAGAAACAAAGACTGTTATAGCTGTTGGAATGGGAAAACTAGAAAATTAATCTATATTAACTGCTTGTAGACATAAAGAAAAGGTCTAGGATATAAGTACCAGTCACATTCCTGAGCCATAATAAAGACTTTGCTTGCAGGGTTGTAGAAAGAAACATATAGAAAGAGCCTCTTGGTCTTGGATGAGTTGGTAAGGATCCTGACTACCTTCCCTTGTTAGGATATACAGCAGATGTGATATATTAACTCTATTGATAGCATAGGGTTAAAATGTTTCTAAAATAAGGAGAACTGCATACAATAGGTTCGGGGNTGCTCAGAAGAAGCACAGAAAAACACCATGGGGGAAAGTGTTGTCTTTTTTTCCTCCTCATTTCTTAGGAAAAAAGTAATGTTTTGACTGGACCAAAAAAATTACCTCTGGAAATTGTGTTCTGAATGTTACATCTTTTCTTTTCTATTTTAATTCTTACTCTGTGGTTTCAGGTGAGCAACCAGCATGACACAACTTTACATGTAACCAATAAAATAAAACTGATCCAAGCAAGGACTCCATACCCATAGCCATATGATCCCATGGCTGTGCTTATATGGCCAATAAGCATTCCCAAGCGGTCCTGAGATATTTTCTGTTTCTGCAGTTTATTCAACAGGATGAGAAGAAAAGGCTCTGCATTTACTGAAGCCCTAAAGGAAGCTCATAACAGGAATTGCTGATCTCCTTTGAAAGGATGTGACTGCAAGCACAGGGAGTGTCTCCCTGTGTGTGGCTCACAGTGACTGGGGTCACAGTTCCCCACCACCAGATGCTCTCTTTCCATGTTGCCCCTTCGGCGCCCAGCTCCTCCTGGAATTTCCCTCAGCTCTCATCCACATCCAGCTCAATGCCAGTGACTTCTGGCAACTTCCATTTTAGAGACACCCTCTTGCTACAATACAGATAACATTTTGTGAACAGTGGCTTTGTCCTGAAAGAATTACACTTTCAGTATTAAAACCATATTTCTAATATGTATGGATATAGTCACATTCCCTAAACGGGATAAATGGCAGCTGGCCTCTTTGCTTATGCATTGCTTTGGTTCACCACTGTTTGGAAGATATAGAAACTTTCCAGAAGAACCAGGCTGTCATGAGAAATTCAGTAGTTTTGCAGCTGAACCTAAACTCCTTCTCAGTATATGTATTTATTGTCTGTGATAAGCAACTGTATCACCCCTGCTGAAGACCTGAAACAGTTTCTAAGTGAGTCTAGCTGTATCTTAGCTTCATGTATGGGAGACTGAGACACATCATTTTTCAATTACTGTATGCCATATTCATTTATGTGTCCTTTTCGTCTTCCAGAAAGCTGTTTTCTTAGTATGGAGGTAAACCTATCCAACCAAAATCACTACATTATTGTAGCAATCACACTCTGCAGTGAGCAAATGCAGTCAGAAACCTCTTCTATCAATTTTGAAATTCCCCTGAAAAGTCCATATCGAGCATTATCTCTCACATTCTAAGCTACCTTAATACAGCTATAATTTTCCTTCCGACCCCTGGGGAATTTTCATAAGCACCAGGAAACTCTTGGCTCAATCCTATTTTCTTCATTCCAAGATTTAGTCTGGGTCTTACTGAAATTACCCGGAATGTTTGCATCAGTAAGGCAGGAAACATTTTATGCTATCCCCACAAACTATGCGATAGGGAAATTTGTCAGCCAGGCTTTCCAGGAACGATTGCATTGATTTATCTTCAGTGTGGTATGTCTCAACAAGATTTCTCCAAACACTTCATTCTTAAGGCTATTTGCCTTTAAGATACTCCTGACATCTGCAGCTTTTACAGCTTGAAGCACCAGGAGGCTGCTCCTCAGATGGTCGTTACTCCACAAACAGTCATGGTTTTGACGTTAGCCCAGTCTTGGGCTACACACTGCAAAGTCCCAAATCTCTGCATCAGAGACTGGAGTTCTGCTTTTGGAGTATAATTCTTCTGACTTTCTCTAACACTTTCTTGGTTTATTTTGCTTAGTTTCTTGTTATACTTTTAGGAACCAAAAAGGGGCTCTTTATCCTTTCCCATGAGCTCCCTACATGTCACACTTGTGTGTTCTCTCCTGTGCCTGTCCTCCCAAAAAATTTTCTGCCATGGCAGTTGTGTTGTGTTACCTATGGAGGAAAAGGAATAATGGTATCTCCTGGGCCCCTTGACTCCAGGGCAAATCTTGCATGGCAGCCCCAGTCACTGCTTGTCCAGGAGAGCTGTGGCAGGAGAGGTAAGAAAGGCATATGGACTCTGTGCAGAGCCTTATTGGGAGGCAAGGGTCTCCATAAAAGTGGAGCTCTAAGCACCAGGAGGATAGTGCCTGGGATATGTCCCATGCAGACCAGCCAAAAAAGCAAGGACATGCTAATTCTGCAGCAAGTTTAGCCCTTTTTCCACTACAGATTTTACAGCTTGAAATGGTTCCTCTTTGAATCTGGAATCTCCTCAAGTAAGATCATAGTGGAATTTATCCTGTGATAAATAGTTGTGAAGGGAGAACTTTTGAAAACTCAGGCTTGGCAGCTTCATCTGGAAAAGCTTTACTACTGCCATAATGCCCTGGGAGAATGACAGAGAAAATGTAGGCTGTTAAAAATTAAAAAGATTAATAATGTAAACAAGCTGATTAAATTCTGTAACCTCTTCAACTTTATGACTCTAGGGTGGCTTATGTCCCCTTAAAATGAATGGCTTCTACAAGCTTAAAGAAGGAAATTAGAGTTGGCTGACAGAAAAAACCCGAGCACTTTACAGTAAAATAAGGCACAAACATCTAAAGAGAAATTGTTGCTTTATTTTATGCATATGGTCCACTATTTTGGTGATCTACCTCATTATTTCACGGGGTAAAATATGATAAGTGATTACAGACAAGGCTTTACAGAATGCAGGTAATTTTTCCTACCTAGTTATCTGATCCTGCTTAAAGCAGATTTGAACGATACCATGCACAAAGCATTTTCCAGGGTAATTGTATCCATCCCAATCTAAAATACATTAAGATGTAATAAGACAAAACCTCTATTCTTTGCTACTTCAAAATTTCTAAGTTGCAGTGTCCTCAAATTAAGGAAAGTATGAGGAATAAAACTTTTTTCAGCCGTTCCTTTACAGCATGGGCTTATTTTCATGAAGATTAATGGGTGTGACTCCATTTAATATGGTAGTAGAGAGAGAGTAAATGTAAACTGTTAAATATGCCACAAGTTATCATTTTCACATGTGTGAACTTAAAAGAGGCACAGGATATTTTGTGTCTATGTCCTTTGCCGAAAGTTTTGTCAGGTTGGAAAGCCTTATCTTCTCTGAGGTGCTCCAAAGTGCCTACAAAATGTCCATGCCATGCCTGCAGTGTCTGCCTCTGCAAGCATGGACTGGGCTGGAGAGGTGTCTTTGGTGTCACCTTTAACATGTTTGATAAGCCCTGTGGAGGACAATGTAATGAAAACACATGACCACAGGTTTGCTTGGGATCCTGGAGGTTCAGAGGAGCTCTGTTGCAGGAGGGCACCTGAGCCAGTAAAGGTGCAGACGGGCAGCTGGCCTTATTGTCTTAGGTAAGATGTGCAGGTGATGGATGTCATACTCTGAACATGCCAAAATGGAGTATGTGTACCCATGGCAGTGGAATAAAGGAAAGGGAACTTCTCTTTCCCTCAGGAAAATGTGGGGGAAATCATCACTGAAAGAAATCTATGCAAGTCTTGAGCAATATCATTATTTCAAAATGTAACAGCAGAAGAGATGAGGCAGAATAGAAATGTACCTACAGATTTACATCAACTTATTGAAAACAATTCTAGAGACTCACAGCAGTGTTGGAGAAGGGCACATTTTGCTGTGAAAAGAGAATGATAGAGTTACTGCTTTGGAGGACTTGAATCAGAGAGGAACATGATGCAATGAACTGGAATGTCTTGTGAAATTGTCAGTCTTGTTTTCTTCCAATACCATGAATACACAAGATGTCCCCTCTCTCACAGGCAGAACAACTGAGAAGGGTTGAAATATTCCACTGAGAATCAAAGCAGCAGAGAGACTTCAATCGGTTCAGTCCCCTGTCATTGCTGGCAGTCACATCATGTAACCCCATAGGTTTATAATTGATTAAGCTCTATTTTTCAGCTAATTAGATTTTTTTTTTTGCCTTAATGTCTCAAAGTAGAAAGTTATTATGAATCTTCACTGTAATAATATCTAAAAGTCTTCTAATTATCACTGTAAGCTTCTTTACATCCAGGTTATCTAAGTTCTTTAACCCAAATAACACTTTTTTCCACTATAGGATTTCCTTGGTTAATACATTTATAAAGACAAATCACAGCTCTTTTCATACATAAATTGAAACACAAACAAACCAAGTCATTTGCTCATTTATTTTCTTACTATTTACACATGCTATTCTTAAAAAGTGGGAGAGGGAATATGAGAGATGGGGATCTGGGGACACAGTCTGCTTTAAACTTGATATGAGGGTTAAACCTCTGCTCATCACTCAGAAGAGAAGTACCTTTGGGATCCTCCCTTTGTAAACTTGTAGAGTTAAATAGTTCAGACAAAACTCTGATCTCCAATTGACTGGATTGAACTAGATGCCTTTGATATAAATATTGCCTTTGATACAAATTAACAATGTGCCAGCCAGTGTTACTGTCATTTTAAACTCATGGGAATTAGTTTTTATACATGTACTGTACTTTTTGTCATAGATTTCATTTCTCAGTTGAGTCTGTTTGATCTTCATTTAATTGCAATAATAGAGGGGAGAGAAACCTGAACTGTTTTTCCTATTCAGTGTTTAAAACATTTGTATAATTTCAAGCACAGAAGACACAATATCTTATTGTCAGCATGTGCTCTTATGAATTCTTTGGAAATCAACTCAAGTGGCAATGTTTAGACATTATTTACATAGAGACAACCTTTGATATAACAAAATACACTGAAAGTAAGATGAAAGGAAATAAAATCAAATTATAAGTACAATACAAAGTAGAGGTGAGTTCACCAGAATAGAGAAGAAATTAACTCAGTGAAATATTTAAATTACATTAGGTGTTCACAGTAATCCTGTCTGTCAATAATTTTTTTTTTTTTAATTTCTGGGTATGTTGTAGGTTATATATATTTTGAATATCATTCAGGCTGCTCTAGACTTGAGCTGCAAAAATGAGGTAACTATTTTGCAGAGGGTTGAAGCTGGTAGCTAGCTACTCTAATAAGTTAGAGTGGCATAAACAAAAGCTGATAACAAATATGAAATAACTAAGCTTCCTTTTAATGACCATTTCCCTCTTAGGATTAGCAATTTCTCCAGAATAATCAATACAGTAGGTAAGAAATTCACTGTTATGGGTGGCTAGAGGAACTGTTAGCACTTAGAAGACCTGCTCTCATCTGTGCTTAAAGGAGCGAACCCTGGAATTGAAAATCCATTTGAAACCTCTGCTTAGGTGTCAAGGACGCTGGGAGATGCTGACTGAAAGCTTTCTACTACACAAATTTGGAACAAAATGCCAATGAAGTGACAGGTTTGTACTGATTACAAGCACATCCCAGTACACCCAACCTGCCCTTTCACATTCAATGTGAACGAAGTATTGCCATATTTTAAGCAAGATTCATGCCAAGAAAACACATGGTAATTCTAAGTAGATGCTGCCCTTCAGGCACCAAAGCAATTGTAGAAACACTGTTTGGAGGTAGCCTCTGGAGCCACTTAGCTCAAATAGCTGGGCCACTGTCAGTAATTAGACCTGGCATTGTCACATCCGTCTGGAGAGGGATTTACCACAATTCTCTATGCACCTGTTCCAGCACTGTACTGCTCTCCTACATTTTTCATGCATCCTGCATGCCAGGGTTTGTAACAACCAGACCAAACTCCCACTCTGTGGGCATTGCCCTCTGTTTTAACTTAAATTAAGAGGACTTAGGTCCATCATCTTTGTAGCAACCTTTCTTCAGAAAGATTACCCTTTTGGCAAGTTTTGGTTTGGTTTGCTCTGCACTTATAGTCATATAGCTTTCTCTACCTGTTTATTGTCTCCCACTCATTAGTTATGTTCCTTGACAAATCTTTATTCCAAAATCTATAGCTATTTTAGTATTCTCTGATGAAGAAAAGTATCACATTTACCCTTATCTTGTAACATTCCTAAGATGTAATCCTCTGTTTTGCTTGACTTATGAAGCATTTGAGGGAATGATTCAAAGTTCACTGAAATCTTGTGGGAAATTTCTCAAAAGCAGGGGTTTGATTTCAGCTTCAGGTGATTCAGACCTTCTCCAATGTACCAATCATTCCAGAACTAAAAGTGCAGTATGACTTCACACCAGTGAAGTTCCCCACACTATAGTGGGAGGATTAGCCACACAAACTAGTAAAGGTTATGAAGTCTTGCTCCTCTGTCCAACTTAGTGTGAATACAGACCGTTCCTATTTCTCCAACAAGTATGGGAGGGACTGAAGGGGAGCAAAATATGAGACATTTTCTTTCCAGCATAACGAGGATTTTTTGACAAAAAGTTTTAGTGAGTTCCATGTTTCTCTTCTGCAAGATACGGAAAGAGGAGCATAAGACAAAATTTTTACTGAGTGTTACTTGATGTACAAGGTACATTCTTTTGAAGTATCAATGCTCTTTTAGAGCATCTGCTCTTCAAAGGAAAAAAATGACAACTGGTTTGAATAGGAAACCTTAAGTCCTAAACATAATAGATAAAGAATGTGAATGTCTTTTGATGTAAGCAGAAGTCTTTGATGTATTTATGAAATCTTGCAGCTCATCTTGTATTTTCAGCCAGTTTATATATGGATTAAAATAATTAGTTATAACTAACACATTTTACAATGTTTGAAAGAGGTTCTCCTCAATCTTTGTTTTTCTTCCTTCACTGCTACTTTTGGAAGCCATATCACTGGTTTCTATAGTCAGAGGCAGATGTGCTGATACAAAAATGCCTAATGACCCAAATAAAACTTCCTTAATACAAATGGAAATTAAAAGCAGAGTCTGTGCTGGATAAGGGAAACCAGGCTGTTGCTGTATGGCTGGTTTCATTTATAAAGCTGACATTTCCCTTGCTTAGCTGAGAAAGAGCCAAACTGTACTTTCATTTCATGACACGATTGTATAATCCACACTAGCTCCACTGAGATCAGTGAGTTTATTCTCAATTTATCTCTTGGGGAGTAGTGTTTGGCTTTCATTAGAATAGGATTTAATTTGCCCCCTTATAGGATTAATGTGTTGGAAACATTTAAGAAACATCTATACTGAAGTATTCATTCTGTAGAGGTATCAGTGTTACTCACATGTTCTTATTCCTTTTCAATGACTGCCTTCTATGAAGAAAAAAATTTCCTCTGGCTTTTGGGAGTTTTGTTGAATCAGACCTCTCCACTGCTCCTGTCCCACAAGCTGAGAATAACGTCTATCCTGAAGCTCTGATTTAATAGCTCCAAACTTGTCTGGTGCTCCCATTTAATACAAAAAAATGGTACTCAGAAATTTTCAAGGGAGCTCTTTTGGCTTTCTGGCCTCTCATGACTTTATTTGTCACAATAAAATCAGTTGTTTTCAAATCAGCTGAGTGTAATTGCATGTGGTAAGGGAACATTTGCATCTCCTCTGCTATAATGAATGTGTCCCACGGCTATGCTATCTATCTGCCCTTTCAAACTGCCTGTTTAATTTCCCTTGCAGCAACCCTGCACCTGCTGCTCATTTCACCATGGGGACACATCATGAATTTTTCTAATAATATTCATGCATCTGTCCTGCACACTTCTTTACATGAATATCTCTGCTACTTTCCTTCAATCAATCTATCTTTGTTTCTGTGACCTTTTATGAATAACTAGGGACTTAGTGCTATGTGAAATTTTATCATGAGTGCCACCTGGTCTTCAGATTTATCTACACAACCAAATAGCAGATATGATATACCAAACATTGAAAACATAAGAGAAAGTCTCCTGGTCTTCAGTTCATCTATTTTATACTTTCAAAGAAGGTTTTCCTTGTAAAATTACAGAATCATAGAATAGAATCATTAGGGTTAGAAAAGGCCTCTAAGCTCATTGAGCCCAGTCTTTGACCAAACACTCATCAGCTATATCATAGCACTAAGTGCCACATCCAGTAATTTCTTGAATACTTCCAGGGGTGCTTACTCCACCAGGTCTCTGGGCAGTTCCAATGATTAACCACATTTCCACTGAAGAAATGTTGCCTAATATCTAAACTAAACCTCCCCTGGCACAGCTTGAGCTGTTTCTTCTTGTCCTGTCTCTGGTTGCCTGGGAGAAGAGGCTGACCCCTATCCTGCTCTGACCTCCTTTCAGGTGGTGCTAGAATGATGAGGTCACTCCTGAGCGTTCTTTTCTGCAGGCTAAACACTCCCAGATCCCTCAGCTGCTCCTCCACAGGACTTGTGTTTCAGACCCTTCACTGTCTTCATTGCCTTTCTCTGGACACTCCAGCACCTCAATATCCTTCTTGTAGTGAGGGACCCAGAACTGGACACAGGACTCAAAGTATGGCCTCATCAGTTCTAAGTACAGGTAGACAATCACTGGCCCTAGTCCTGGTGACCACACTATTTTGGGTACTGGCCAGGATGCCACACTTCTGGCTCATGTTCACCTGCCTGTCTACCAGCAACTCCAAGTCCTTTTTCTCTGGGTAGCTTTCCAGCCAGTCTTCCCCAAGCCTATAGCTATACATGGAGTTACTGTGACCAAAGTGCAGGACCCATCACTTTGCCTTGTTGAATCTTATGCAATTGGTCTTGGCCTGGTTTTTAACCCAGCAAAGAATGCACCTGTCCATGGGCTGCAGTTTTCACAAGGAGAATACCCTGAGAGACAATACTGAAGTCCAGGAAAACAACATCCACAGCCTTCCCTTCATCCACTAGGTAGATCACACTGTCATAAAAGGAGATTAGGTTGGTCAAGCCTTTCCTCAAGGACTTGCCTTTTCTAAACCTCTGCTGGCTGGGCCCAATCCCCTGGTTGTGCTGTATGTCCCATGTGATGGCACTCAGGATGAGCTGCTCCATTATCTCCCCACACCGTGATCAGGCTGACAGGCCTGCAATTACCTAGATCCTCCCTCTGACTCTTCTTGTGGATGGTTGTCACATTGGCCAATCTCCAGTCATCTGGGACCTCCCTGGTGAGCCAGGACTGAATAAATGATGGAGAATGACTTGGCATGTTGTTCTGCCAGCTCCCTAAATACCCTCAGGTGGATCCCATCTGGGCCCATAGATTTCTGAGTGTCTAAGTGGCTCAGTAGGTCACTAACTATATCCTTCTGGATTACAGAGGGTCTATTCTGCTCCCCATTCCTGTCTACCATCCCTGAGACCAGCCCTGTCTTTCTGGTAAAGACTGAGACAAAGAAGGCAGGAAGTACCTCAGTCTTTTCCTCATCCTGGGTTACAACATTCCCTTGTGTATCCAATAAAGGAGGGAGATTTTCCTTCACTTTCTTTTTGTTGTTGATGTAGTTATAAAAACACTTTTTATTATCTTTCACAGCAATGGCCAGACTGAGTTCTAGCTGAGCCTTCACCTTTCTAATTTTCTCTCTACATGACTAAACAACATCCTTATATTCTTCCTCAGTTGCCTTCCCTGTCTTCCAAATGTTATAAACTTTCTTTTTTTCTCCTGAGTTCCAGTGAAAACTCCCTGTTCAGCCAGGCCAGTCCTTCCCTGCCAGCTCACATTTCAGCACATTGGGATGACATGCTCCTGCACCTATAAGATTCCCATCTTAAATTATGTCCAGCCTTCCTAGACCCCTTTGTTTTTAATGGCTGTTTCCCAAGGGACTCAGAACCAGTGTTCCGAGTAGGTCACAGTCCACCCTCCAGAAGTCCAAGTCCTTTCCTTACTTCATCAAGAATTGAAAACTCTCTGGTCTTATGGTCCCTGTGCCCAAGATGGTCTCTGACCATCAGGTCTCCTGCCAGCACTTCTCTGTTTGTAAACAGCAGGTCTAGCAGGACACCAGTTCTGGTAACTTGCTTACCAGCTGGGTAATGAAGTTATCTTCCACAAACTCCAGGAATCTCCTAGACTGCCTCCTTCCTGCTGAGCTGAGTTTCTAGCAGACATCCAGCAAGTTAAAGTCTCCCACAAGGGCAGCTAGCAACTGTGAAATGGCAGGCTTATAAAATCTTCATCTGCCTCCTCATCCTGATTGGAACTTCCTAACAGACCAGGATGTGCACTTTTATCCTTTCTACTGATCCTTACCCATAGGCACTCAACCTTGTCATCACCATACTGGAGTTCTGTACAGTCCAGACTCCCTACTGTACAGAGCCAACCCACTGCCTCTCCTTTCTTGCCTGTCCTTTCTGGGGAGCTTATAACCATCCATTGCAGCACTCCAGTCATGTGAGTCATCCCACACATTTCTGTGATGGTGACTACTTCCTACCTTTCCCACTGCACAATGGTGTGCAGCTCCTCCTGTTTCCCATACTGTGTGCATTGGTGTGGATGCACTTCAGCTGGGCTGTTGTTTCACCCCCAACATTGGCATGACACCCCTAGGCTCACGTCCTGGTCTTATCCCCTTTCTCCTTCAAACCTAGTTTAAAGCCCTCTCAAACAGTGCTGACAACTCATGGGCCAGATTCCTTTTTTCCCTATTAGACAGGAGAACTCCACCTGCCTCCAGCAGGTCTGGTGCCATGTAAACCAACCCTTGGTCAAAAAAGCCAAAATTCCACCCATGACACCAGCCTTTAAGCCATCTGTTGATCAGGTGAGTTCTCCCGTTCATTTCAGCATTCTTCTCTGCTACTGAAGGGTTTGAGGAAAACATTACCTTTGCTACTGTCCCTTCAACCAGTCATCCCAGTGCTCAGGAGTCCTTTGTAATTGTCCTAGGACTTCTCAGCCTCATCACTGTTGACGTGGACAACCAGAAGTGGGTAATAATCAGAGAACCAAATCAGTCCAGGGAGTCTCCAAAAAGTATTTCTTACCTGAGCTCCAGGGAGGCAGCAGACTTCTCTGTGCAATGGGTCTGGTTGGCATAGGTAACTCTCAGTTCTCCTCAGAAGGGATTCACCTCTACCTGCCATTCCTTCTCAAGAGACATTGCTGTAATGCCTGTGTTTGACTGACTTGCTTTGGGCAGCCCCCCAGGCAGACCTTCCTGACCCTTGAATTCCAGAGCCTCATAGACTCCATAAGGGTACTTGGGAAGGGGAGGGGGATTGGGAAGAGATTCTCCTGCCACCCCAAGCAGGGACCCTTGTTTCCACTCCCCCTTCTCCCCATTGCATCTTCCACTCCCCTCTTCCTGCCTGATGGCAAGAGGGTCAGGTTTCCTCTGACTCTTGCTGAGATTCCATCCACTGCATTTATTTCAAGAGCAGAAGGGTGTGACTCCACCAGTCTATTGCTCTCTCATATGAGGTTTAGGAAAAAATGTCATGAAAATGCTCTTTCTGCTTCATGCTTCTGTCTTACTGTCCTCTCATCAGCTCTTTTTTTGCAGGCTAGTGCAATTTGCCCAGATGACTTCTTATCTTTCTTTACTGCTAAGTAATGTTTCTGCTCTTTTGCTTGATTTATTTTGTTAGAACTACATAGGTGATGTCACCACAGTTCTTCTCCACTGATGTACTGGAAAACGTGGAGGCTGAATTCAGCCTGTGATTAAGACCTGTGAATTGACCTGAATTGATTATGTTTGAGCTATAGAAAAAAATCAGTTGCTAACCTCAGCCCAAAGGTGCCTCATGTCAATTGAGACATGCCAGGGCATGCATCATAGCCATAAAGAAACAGCAGGCATGACACAGATGCCATGGGAAAACTTCTGGAGAAGTAGGCCTAAGCAGAAGGCCCTACAATATCTAAAATAATGTTTAAACATTTACCCACAGGCAATTGCATGCATTTCACTAATACTATTTCTTTTTTGATGCCCTAATCTTGATATGCATCCTGCCATATGTCAGTCAGGAGGGCCAGTCCAACATGCTTCATCCAGGCAAGAACTACTCTACTGGTGGATGGGCTTTTGCCTGAACAGGGCCTAATGGTTTGGATTTCTAAGCATGGGTGCGATTATTTTTTATGCATGATGTACTTTAAATATTGTTTAGAATTTCCTCTTTTAAAAACACTTAGTCACTTTTCCTAAAAACAAAACAAAGCAAAACAGAAACCAAACAAATAAAACAAACAAAAAGCATCAACAAAAACAAGTGAAATCTGCCAGATTTTAAGGTTTTTGTTTCCATTCTCTTACAGTAATTTTCAATTTTTGTATTCTAAGTCTAGCACATAGGTTTCTTATTATTTCCCTTTGAATTGCTCCCAGATACATAAAAGGCCCTATTTTCACTTTTCTTGAATATGTGTCATGAGCAACAGATTTTGCTCAGCAATTTTTTCCATTAGGTCTTATAATCACACATTTTGTGTGGAAATTTTGCATCATTATAGGTCAGATCTCTGCTGTGATCAGAGAATCAGCTCAACTCATATACATGAGAAGGGCAGTATCCAAGAATTGAGTGGTGCACGATGGTTCTGCTGATTCTTTTCAGACCTGGCTTGGACCCTGTTTTTATTGCAGTGGGCCTCTTGACTTTAGCTTACATTAGAAAAGCTTCTGCTGTTCCCTGACTGTGGAGAATGCCCTGAAAAGAGTCTTCCAAACTGGTGTCTATCACACTGCATTCAGAAGCTTTCTCCCCGTTTGCACCACTTAAATAGCAAAAAATAGTAAATGAGGAACAGAATCTGGAACAGACTCTTTCAAACTGTTCAGATCCTCTTTCCTCTATTTCTACCCACTCAGAAAGAACAGGACTTCATGAATTGTCACAGGAGCTCCTGTTCTGGAGTCTCTGCTTGACTTCATAACACATAAGGTTGAGAAGCTACACTAATGGATAAGATCCAAATGTTTGAGTTTGTCTCTGGGAGACTTTTGTTTGTTTTTGACCTTACAAAAATTAAATAGTCATAGTCTTTGACTTCTGATTTTAACCAGAAATCCTTCTCTCTCCTAGATTAAAAAAAAATAATAAATCTCAGAGACTTGGTTTTAATAAAAATAATAAAAATGTCTTGTCTTGTCTTGGATTTTCTTTATGAATGTGACTCCTAATTTTGCAAACTCCTCCTCAAATCTGTAGTACTTTACTGAAGCTGCATTATATTTCATCTCCTTCAGATATATAATGCTCTGAAAGAATGAGTAATGCAGAGAATTAAAAGGAGAAGCTATTTCATGAAATTGAGAGAATTAATGAGAGCTAGACAAATACTGGCTTAAAGAAAAGGACACCAAAGAGAGTAAGGCAAGGAACGAAGAAAAGATAGTTCAGTGAAGTCCACCTTCAACCTTTAAATATAATATTTTCCCTCTTTAAACAAAAACAAAAAGCTAGAAAAGAAAATGCAAGAGGCCTCCTTTAAGGGATTTAAAAAGGAAAGTCATCAAACGGCAGGAAATGTGGAGTTTCAAATGAGTTGTTATGCCCTGTTCTGCTCTGCAGATTTAGAGGAAGGTTGTTTGATTCAGCTTGGGTGATGCATGGGACAAACAAAATTCTCAAGATTTCAATAACAAACTTTTATTTACAATCTTAAGAACATTAAGGTAGAACAATATACTTAGCAAATTTTAAAACAATATGTAGACAAAGTAAGGAACTTCACTAAATTTAACTTAGCAAACTTTAACTTAGCCAACTTTAACTTACCCACACGCAACACAACACAACACAACACAACACAACAATGCACTTACTAAGGAATTGACTGGAATTTCTTAGTCAATATATTTTGAGAAGAAGATAGGAGAAAAAAGAGAAAAAAAGAAGGAAAAAGAAAGGATAAGACTAGAAACATATCACCACCCATCCAGCAACAAGACTTGATTGTGGCAGTTTAGATGTCTGCTGGTCAGTGTTGTTTGCTCTGTTGATCCATAGGGGATGAGGGATGCCCACACCAGGTTCAGTGGATTAATATACTCTTAGATTTATGTGGGAATGCCCAAGTACCTCCCCTGGGGGTGCAACACTGTGTGTGGATTGTACTCAGTCCTCTGGTGAAAGGCCCCAGAAATGAGCCTGAGGGTGCTTTGGGAGTCTGATGGTTTAAGAGACCTTCTACATATGGCAGCTGCCTCTCATACCAATGTAGCTGAAGTTTTGCCCATGAGAAGTGATGAACACCTCCAGTCCTATGTGTGGATGTCCTAATACCTCTCCTGGGGAAGGGGCAGTTTTACACGTGAGCCACTTGTCTAAGGGGACATTGGCATGATAAAAAGCACTATCACACCTCACACGATCTGCTTCTTATCAGCCTCTTGCTTTTCTTCCTTTATCTGGCTTAAAACCCGACTTGTAGCTAAAGGTTGATTTGTCTCCTCTGGTGCTTTTTACCCTCTGCCTGGGCTGTTACCCTGAACATCATCAGCAAAGCCCTCTGCTGCTTTTGTAAATGGCTGAATGTTTGAGCCATTAACCACTAACATTTCAGTCTCTCACAGAAGTAAATACTTCCTGTGTCACTGAGTCTGATCCTCTGCTATTTCTGCCAGTTTTTCTGGTAAATTGAGCAACAACCCTCAAACCAGCTGAGCTTTTTGTCCTTTCTCTCCTAAAGGGAGTCCACTGCAACATTGCTGATTTCCTGACCAAATTGTTCCAGATTAATACAAACCAATTAATTATTTTTGTAGCATCATTAATAGACTTCGATATTCTCTTATATTAACCCCACAATACAAAAAAAACTTTTTGAAAAGATGACTAGTTCTAAATTTCTCCTTTATGAATATATTTGTGCTAACCATTAAATTTAAGTAGTAAGCCTTATCTTGCATGTAATACCTGTACCAAAGATTAAGATTATTGCAATGTTATAATGAGATTTAGAAGAATATAAAGATTAAGTAAATTTAAGATTATGTATGATGCAAGTTTGGATAGTCTATTTTTCCACTGCCCATATTAGCTTCAATTTCACTTCTGGCCTTGGAATTTCACTTTGCCAGCCTGTGCTGTGCTGTTTGCCTGTTCACTAAATTGGGGATAGCAGCAGGTCACACAGTCTCACCAGAGGGTAGAGGGATTCAGGTCCTGTGATACTTTAGTAGTCATACTTTAAATAGACTCCAACAGGTGTTTATCACAAAAGCATTGTGCTATGAATTTTTAGGTGGAACAGGCATATGTTTCATATACACTATGTGAAGTGTGTGTCATATTTCATATAGCAGCACTAAAGGCTGCAGTACATTAGAGCTTCTTTTATATAATCAGTTACTCTATGATCTCACAAAAATTCAGTCTGTGAAACAGTTGTAGACTACAGTATTTGTAAAAGTACTTGTACCCTAGGAGCTGCAGCTCCTCCTTTACTCCTCAGTAAAGACCATGTAGCATCCTATTTGCATCATGTCACATAAACATACTAATACACAGAAAAATTCAGTGAAAAACTCTCATTAATTTAATACTGACTGTGAAAGCCTGAGTAGTTAAATAACTCTGAATAATTATATAATTCACAATTAAGATTGGTTACTTCCTCACTCCTGAAAAATGCATTTACCCAAATGAAAATGTGAATGGAAAAGGGGAAAACCTTTAATTTCCCAAAATTAAGGGCAAACAAAGGAATTGAATTACCAAAATTAATCATATAATTTTTTTTTTTATAATCCATCTTTTAATGTGTTCATACCAAACTTGGCTTGGCCAGTAGTTTCACAGAATGTACCAGTTTCTGTATCAGTTTATTTACATTGAGGTGTAAATCATGTTACCAAGCTTTTGGAGTTTACAACTTTCATAGTCAAGGGACAGAAACAGATCTTGTGGGCATGACTCTCAGCATTTTAGATGCCAGCTTTAGAGTGGAAAGAGTCCTGCCTAGTCCTGACCATGGACTGTAATGTGAAGTTAGACACCCAGCTCAGAGGCAGATATACACTGCACTGTTACCAACACTTAGAGCAGGACTCTTCAGCTGAAAGTATGCTTGCAATCGTTTTAGGTGCTATTGGGTCCTGCTACTCTACAAGGACGTTGAAAAGAAGAAAGAAGCTGGCCTGTGTCATGCCTACTGCTTCTATGCACATATCTTGGATAAACTATGTCATCTGATGCATCTATGCATCAAATTGGCCCTAAAAAGTCCCTGACATTGCTATCCAAGTGACATATAATGATACACACAAAAAGCATGGGAGAAAGTGGGGGAGAGGGACAAAGAAGAAAGCAAGCTAAACTGAACTTCAAAAGCACCATATGCACTAAACATCTGCAAAAGGATTTCCTTTTATTTCCTCCTATACTTAAAAACCACAGTGATTTAGCATGTCCAACATCTGTATGTCCAAATCTAGATGCTGATTAACTTGGACTACAGTTTGAGCTCTTTAAATGAAAAAGCAGGTGTTTCTCAAAAAAAGTGGGAATGTTCTTCAAACCTAGTTGTAAATTCTGACCACTCACAGAAAGAATAAAATATTCATAATATTTTATAAAAACAAAAAAGGAAAGCAAGAATATTTTAAACTGAAACATATGGCAATATTAGTCTTTGCCTAAACCAGTAATTATTACAAAAAAGCAAATTGTTACAAATGCATTTTCCTTCCGTGGATATGAAGGTTCATGTCTTAACAAAGGGGTGCAATGCAGCTACATTTGAAATTGTCTTTGTATGCAAAAATACCAGTCTGCATATAGCTTTGTATATCATGAACATGATTAAAGAGTTTGATTTTCACAGGGGGAGGGGGGCTCTTTCATGGGCTGCATAATAAAAACACTAGCATATGCACTTCTTCATAAAGGGCCAAGGCTACTTTCATATCTCTTTCTTATTAGAGAGTGAGGTACATGGAGAAACAAGGAATTTGAAGGATTTTTCTTATCAAGACCTTTCAATTGTTGCTTCTCCATTTGGCCACATGGGCATAGAACATTAAAAATATCGATCTTTTGTGGTAATGAAATCTATCCCAGTGGGTTTGGACAGTTTACCTTCAGGCACTTGAACAATCTTCAGAAGCCACTTAAGACTCTCCAGTTATTAAACAGGAATGCATATTCCAGCATACTCTGAACCATGCATAAGGTATACATCTAAAGCCATCTTCTCACAAGTGCCCTGAACCATTATACACCTTCTTTCCATCTTGACCTGCCCTGGGTTCACAGTTACAAATTATCTTTTCTTTTATTGATGTATTCACTGTCTTTCTGGTCATATTTGACTCCAGTTTCTACAATATCCTGTGGCAATAAGTTTCACATTTCTTATTAAGTACTGTCTGAAGTAAATATTTGGTTTGCTCTTAAGATTTTTGATCTTGGCAAAATGGAGGTATGATAAAACTGGACTACAGCCTTTCTCACATAATGTTAACTCTGTGCACTGCAGTGATTTTTGTACCCTTACAGATAGGTGTTCTGTTTGAGGAGATACCCGTATGAACTGTCTTCAAAACTTAGAAATTCAATTACATAATTTTTCTTTTGCTTCTTCAGAACTCTTAAGATGAACAGCTAAAATGGCAATGATTTTTTTTTAATAATCTCCAAGAATTGTACAAAGTTGGAACCTCACAAGGCTGAAGTAACCTATTTTTCACTATGTTCAGCCAGACTGCATGAGACATAAGACCGCTGAGTTGCAGACAGTCTTCTTTATTACAAGGGTATACAGTGCCTACCACAAGGGAGACATAACTCCTGCCTCTTCCTCTGAGGCTTTTTTATTCTCCCTGAGCAAATATGTTCTTGTCAGCACTGCATCTATGGTTTGGCTGGGTTTAATGGGATGGCTTCTGTATTCTTTCATTGGTTGGCCACTTGTGTTGGAATTAGCATTTGTCTAGTCATCGAAGACATAGTGTCAACATCTGGAAAACATTAATACATTGGGGACATTGAGTTTGTACTTTTTCTTGTGCTTATAAATTGCCTATATTCCTTAATGTCAACTATTTTTGTTACACTTTTAAGATTAATTTCTTGAATGTACTAATAATTTGATATTTTTTCTATTTTATCATTTTAGATATTCATATGTACAATGTTATTTCAAGGAACATGCTTTCCTAGAATTTATTGCACCTACTGTTTCAATTATGGCTATGAAATGATTCTCAAAATAGTTACAAACATTGTGGGCACAGGAAGTTTTTTGTGGGTGACTACTTGCAAGCCTTTACTCAAAAGACATATTCAGACCAAAGATGCCTATTTGACAGAGGATGTTTCATAGATTGAATGTTTCTGATGGATCCCATTACCTTTTTCTGTGGAAGACCTAGGTAGGATTTTACATCATTGATTATTTTGTGCCACATAAATTAGTCCTTTTTCCATTCTACTGTCCACACCACTGATTTTTTTAGGTGTTTACATGTTGACTTAATAATTTATATACACTGTACAATTTTTTTAATGGGTAGTGGGACCAGTTTCTTAACCCTTTCTTAGGAGAACTAAAATGTTACTTACCTTTAACAAAATTTATCCTATACATTTAGAACATTACAAAATCGTTTGGCTTTATTTTTTTAAAAAATATTAAAAAAAAAAACTTTATTCTTGTGTATTATATCATATTGAATGAGTCACTTACCGTCTTTATAATTTAGTTGCCTCACCTAACAAACTAGGGACTATAATCCCTGCCAATCTCACAGTGATATGGCCACTTATGCAACCTAGGCACTATAATCTCTATCAATCCCATAGTTATATGGTCACTTATGCAACATGCTGTACAGCTCTATAAATATATAAAATATATTGTGTGATCAACAGTCATTGCTAATAAAGACCCGTTATTTCAAAGCAGATCACTTTGAAGATCATATCTTTACAAAATGAGAGTTCATTGACAGTAAAAATCTATTTCTCTGTCTCTGAATTGTGCTACATATGGCACTGAATTGTTCTTGAAGGGAGTTAAATTGTCTTAAAATATAGGGAACCTTTTCAAATGTAAAAAAGTAAATTTAACTAATGACTTGACACAGAAAACTAAAGGAGTCTGCAAAACACTTTGATGTGTTCCTCCTGTTCAACTTGCTTTGAAACCTCACATTTTCTTCAGCCTTCAGCAACATGCATCTAAATCTTTCATAAAAGATTCTGTACACTCAGAGTAAATCCTGTCATTGTGTGCTAAACTCCTTTTTCTTTAAGAAAACAATGGGGTTTTTTTTAATCAAAAGCCTGAATAATAAAAGAATTCAAGACTACATAAACTTTTTTTCACTGTATTTTCTTTCTTTGTTCTAGCTCTGGGCCTCAAACAAGAGTTTAAATTGTTTGTAACTGCCTATGATTCCATAACATTAGTTTTCAATCAAGAGAAATTCTTCTTTGATTAAGAGTTTTGAATACAATGTGAGTGTAGGCATGAAGCACTCCCACAGTTCCTTGGGAAGCTGTCCCACCATGTTGGCTGGCTGAAGGTGTCTTTGTCATTATCACATACAAAGTCATATGAAATTGGCCATTGTAAGAAAGGACCTGCTGGGCAGAAATCTCTCTACATCACCCTCCATCCAAAGAAACAAATAAAATCAAACATTTGGATCTGCTGCTTAAAAAAAAAAAAGAAAAGAAAAAAAAAAGAAGCCTTCCACAAAGCTCTACCCAGATAATAAGCTCAGAGTCTCTTTCCTTTTCGAAAGCAATTGCCAGCCTGACAGTAAAGAGTGATCCTCAGGAATAGTGATTTCTCAAACCTTTACAGCTTTGGGACTTTCCAAGTTGTGGGACATGTCAGTCTTAAATCCTGTACAAGAGGCAGGAGGCCAGAACTTATAGTGGATTTTAGGGTGTGTTGGGAAAGGAAGAAGACAAAATACCTCTCTATACTCTGTCATGGAGAAAATATTTACCCTGTTGAATGATAGTCAGTGACAAAATCCGAGAAAAAAAAATATGGGGTGGAGCCCTCCAAAGACAGGCTGCTCCATACTGGAACCAGGGCCCTCTCTTCACTGGGTCTCCCACTGGATCACAGCCTCCTCCAGGCATCCACCCACTCCAGCTTGGGCACCTTCCCCACAGGCTGTGCATGGATCTCTGCATCCCCCATGGATCCGTCCATGGGCTGTGGGTGGATCTCTGCATCCTCTGTGGATCCCCACAGGCTGCAGGGCACAGCTGCCTCACCATGGTCTCACCATGGGCTGCAGGGGAATCTCAGCTCTGGCACCTGGAGCAGCTCCTGCCCCTCCTTCCCCACTGACCTTGATGTCTCCATGTTGTTTCCCTCACATGTTCTCACCTCCTCCTCTTATCTGACTAGAAGCCAAAACCTTTTGACTTTGTTTTAATTTTCTTCTTTAGTATGCCATCACAGAGGTGTTACCATCATCTTTAATTGGCCCAGCTTTGGCCAGCAGCATGTCTATCTTCAGAGCCATCAGGGATTGGCTCTGCTGGACATGATGGAAGCTTCCAGCACCTCCTCACAGGAGCCACCTCTGTGGTCCCCCTATTACCAAAAACTGGGCCATACCAAACCACTATACTATGAGTTAACTTGGTGCACTTAAAAGTTCCAAAAAAGGAAAAAACAGACAAAAACAAAACAAAAAACCCAAGCAATCTACTTTTAATATTTTACACTGATTTTTTTCCTAAGACCCTGAAAGACAGTAAGACTGCATGATATTACAGATCAACACAGACAATTTTTATGCATTCCTTCCATTCCTAATCTTACTCTTAAAGATCAGAGTGAATTATCCCAGGTTTCAAGAACATTAAATCTCCAGGACATTGGTGATTTCAAGAAGAGAGTAAGTGTTAATCACAAAAATCAGCACCAATATTCTGTTTTTACTTTATTAACATTTACTAACAGCAGAGTGTTGATTAGCATGCTCTCCTTCCCTCGTGCCTGCATCCACAAACATACTGGTTCAGAACCAAGCAGCCAAATTGATGGTAAGATTTTGAATCATTATGTGCTTTCTTTTCCTGTATTCTAAGGCATTCAACTTTGATTCTTATTACCACTGCAACCTCCTGTATTGGCAGTGCAACAGATGCTGACAGAATCTCAGCTGTCTTGCTCTGGCAAGAAAGGCACTAATGGGGTGACCATGGGACAACTCTTCTCTCTGTCAAAGCAAGCATCTAGGAGCTGCAGTGCTAAAAGTTTTGCTGCTGTCAGAAAGGAGCTTGTCACAAGCACCCCACAGCTCTCACAGCTCTCTGAGCATACCTTGTCAAAAATGCATATACCTTTTCCCAGTGTCAGCTGTGCTGTGAGTCCTGTAGGTTAAAAGACATATTGCAGGGTTTTTCTGAAGAAACATAACTAGGCATGAAATGTCTCACTGACTTTTCTGGCTCAGGTCTAGCTTTAAATAGACAAGTTCATTAGGTATTCTCTTTCCTCTTAGCATCTTGCTTTCTCTTTTGACTCTTCACAGCAGTGTTTCTTATTTACACCTGAGTGATGGATTTACTGAATGGTGAAAAAGGGACATAGGAGGAACCTACTGCTGCCATGTGACTTGGCAGCCACTCATAGTCCCTTGTCCTACTCGCAGTGCAACAAGCTCTCCACATCCATGCTCAACTTAATGACAGCAGTCACCAGTGCTGTTTGCAGACTTTCCTTCACAAAACAACTTTGCTTAGTCTCCAACAGCAGAGAATTCATGATTCTAGGCTGTGTCAATACCTGAGTCTTGTGATGGCTAGAAAAACGGTCTGATAAAAAGTCAAGATCAATGATACAGCAGGGACCTCCTCTTTCCCATCCCTAGCGATCAGGGATTAGCTCCTTTCTTTTAGTTTTTTTAATTTTGTAAAGGAGACTATACGGGTGATAGGGAGATTGTATCACATTGTATCACAAGGAAGCAAATTCAGTACCCCAGATATGGAAGAAATAAGAAAGAAGGAGATTACGTAAAACATAGAGCAAACTGCCTTCAGTGACCCTTTGCCTACCATCCCTTCCATGCTTTATCCCTCCAGAACACAGTTCTGTTGTCTCCAGGTATAGGAAACAAACTATTATTAGATGCTGCACAGTATTGCCTGGTCCTCCACGTTTATCTATAGCTGTCCTGTTATCTTTCCTGATTGCAGAAACACGACTCTGCTTGTTTATTGCCTGCTCCTAAGGAATTTCTCAGGCTATTATGTTCAGGAGTAACTTCTACCATCCTGTTCTTTTTGCCATCAAGGCTGAGTTTTGTTGCTCCAGCTCACTCCATGGATCATTAACAAATGGAGCTGCATATTTTTAATGTGATAATCTATGGAACCTTCCCAAGTATTCAGTCTGTAATACTGAAGAATACTTTTTCTCTGATGGTGGAACTGCCTGTGTAATGGCTTTAAGGAAGTCTGCAGGGTCATGGCATCCATCAGAGTTCTTGGGTATTTTTCTTTACAGTTTGTAGAAATAATATAAAACCTGCTACAATATTTAAGAAAGTTTTTTTTTAAGACAATTGCAGAAAGTGCTGGTGTCTAAATATGCTCCAGCTTATTTAAAAATTGAACACAAACCCATAGCTCCATTTTTGCCTCCTCCCTCACACTTTTTAGGCTGCCTGTGCACAAAATATAAAGGTAACCCAAACCACAGAGTATTTAAATATTAATGTCAGCCCCTGCAGGTAAGATGCTGAATCTCAAAAACTTAAGGCAAAACCTTTTGTTCACTGAATTAAAATTGAAAAAAAAAAAGGGAAAAAAACAACAACCACCACTCTCCAGTTGTAGGTCATGTGTAATTACCTAAAATGTCAGACAAAAAGCTGTTGAGAGAACCTTGTAGGCAATGTGGATTTTGGAGAAGGAATCTCAGTGGAGCTCCACAGCACAAATGTGTGAGACTCTTTCTGATAACCTTGAAGTGTTTTATAAGAAACATAGAATGCTTTTGCTCTGAGCTACTTCTTCAGCTCTGCACTACTTTGCCATGGAGTCAGTCCTCTGCATGGAAGCTCTGAAAATTATGCTATGAATGTCACCCTTTCTAAGGTCCCTTGCAGCCTACCTGATTGTTCCCTCAGGATGTGAGAGCTGCATGGCACAGAAGCCTCTATCCCCCTTCTGTGTGTTCTTCCCTAATGCTGTCTGAAACAGCTTTCCTGATCAGCTAAAGGATTAGAGCTGAAGAAAACCAGAGATCACCAGTTTTGTCCCTGATGCTAACCAGAGGAATTCTCCAATCACTGTCACTTATCAGCCAAGCGACATGAACTTCCAACATCCAGTCTGTGCTGGTGTTTTAGATAATAAAGGCTCAGAATTAGACAGGAGTAACATGTGAGGCATTTTCTGGTAGTTTCAGTGGAGGTAACCCACCTTGCTCCAACAAGCAATGAGGTTGAATCTTTCAGATACTTAGAAAATAACCTCTTTTGTCTGGTGGGATACCCCATGAGGTGGAATACTGAGCCATCGAAGACATGACAGAGCAAGTAAAGCTGGGTTGTATGTGCATGGGGTGGGTCTGTAGGCGATTCCCTAACATTTCCAAGTGGTTACAAAACACAGCTATGTGATGACAGAGCTTCCCTTTTCATGCAGAAATAAATCTTTCCAAATTATTTTTTAAAGAAACTGTCAGAGCAGCATCTATGGGAGTCTGAACAATTTTCACTCTAATTTTTCTTTTCTATCCAATTTAATTTCTATGAGTTTTTGTTTTCTTACATCTCAAGAGAAAATAAAACCCTTGCTGTTATGTGCTTTGAAGAAAAACAACCTTGACCAAATGAGAAATAGAAGAACATGGAGTGTTCAAATGCAATTCTCCAGAGACACCATTGCTATCTCAGGATTTTTAAAAACATTCTTCAGTACCCAATATACCACTTTTAATATGAACTTTCAACAGATATAAACAATCAACATCTTACTTTTAAAAATACACAGTTTAAAAATCTTGTTCATTTTTTTTTTCTTGTTGAATAAGGAAAATTCCATCACCTATTGTAGCATTTTCTCTGTCTCACTGTGCTACAAATTGTTCTTTCAGATTGACAGAATTACATGGCTGTGGCATAGCTGCATAATTCCTATATGGTCCTTTGAGAGTAATAGGACTGGATTGCTCTGGGCAGTTGTTCACCCTAAGGAAGTGAGTGCTAGGTGGAATGAAGCAGAACTGTCTATTTCTGGTGGCTCATGTGGGAAAATAAAGTGAGTGCAAAGTTGACAAGACACCTGAGTGTGTGTGATTTACCAAGAGACTCTACTTCCATCAGGTAGCTTCCCCATCAGTCAGTCTTGCCTGTTCTCACAGAATTGCCATCTCATTAATTTTAATAGGGTTGCTTGCTTGACTGGGGGGTCAACACTGATTAAAATTGTTTCAGGCTGTTGCTGATAAACTGGAGCCCAGCTCTAATCCTAATGAGAGGTCAAGAAAGGTCATGAATCAGATACTACAGCTTTGGACAATTGGGCCAACAGTAGTCAGAAAAAGAGGAACTGGAACTAATAAGCTCTTACAAGTGACCCAATAAACAAGTTTAAAGGGGAGAGCAGAAATTCCAAGCCCTTTATGTAAAAATCACAGTCAGAAATATTAGTTATGACGCCTGAAGTACCAGTACAGAACTTTGTATTATAAGGCATTATTCCAACAAGACTTTACTCTCCCTCTGTTTAAGATACAAGTGTAGCACTGGGTAATAACACCTCAGGTAAACATTCCAGGCTCACTTTGCAGTCAACAGAAAGAAGGATGTTCATCTAAGTGCAATTCATCATTTTGTGAAATCTCAAATAAGCCAGATGAATCACACCCTAGATGATTTCTCTGTTGACTGTAAATGAAGCTTAAGCCAATTCAGTATTCTCAAGTGCAAATCTCTTCAGTCACTATCTAGAGTCAGGAGAGAGGAATCTCACTCAAAGGCACAGTACTTGTGAAGATGCTCTGGTTTTATTAATGGAAAGACACAGACTCAAGGAATGCGTTCTTATACTAATGACATTAATTTCTAGCCAAGATTGATGGTCTCTATAAACACTGCATGAGGAAACATGGAGCTGCAGGTCCTAATGTTGTTCCCTTGCCACAGGCCTCTTGGAAATAGACCAAGCAGTTAGAGAAAAAACTGTACTTCTGAACACCAAATTTTTGCACAAGATCCATTAAAAAGAGCTGGTTGAATCTGGAGAGACTTTTATTGACAAGCCTGCAAGGTTTCTTTTGGCCAACAGGTTTGCCTGCTAGAAAACAAAGAAGGAATGCAAAAAATAGAGGGTAAATATACCTTTCATGGACATTACTCCCCAAACAGCTCTTTTTCAGAGTGCTGAGTCATCAGACTGAATCTTAGCAAGCTGTTCTACATGGTAATTAATACATCAAAATCCAAATAAGATTTTCTCTGAAGGTGATATTGTTAATTACTAGCAGAATCACAAAGCCAGTATAGAAGTAAACTATGTATAACTTCGTTTTTATTTTTTTAAAGGTTAGGAGATGCAGAGGTGATAGATGGAGTTCCAAAGGGCACAAATACAGCATTGCTTGGATGTTTTTCATTCCACTAATTTTGTCTTCTTTGACTTGAGAGTCTTCTTATATATCTTCATGGAACAAACATTACTGTAAGATTTCCTGACATTAATTGACTCTGAATTTCATGTGAATGTTTTTTTTCTTGCGGAGTTTTGGTATAGCTACCTCTGAACTCAGTCCACCCCTAACTGCTGAAATTAACAGAGCTGAGCAAGATAATTTTGAGGTTTAAAAAATGACATTTTAAGGCTTCTTACTGAATGTAAGGATTTCATTCCTCAAACAGGGGCTTGGCCTCTTCTAGTGGCTGAATAGGTTTCCAAACCTCTGTGGTCTCTGCTGAGACGTTTGCATAGTGACTGTGCTTGGTCCCCACTTGCTCAGGCTGGTGCAGCTTGTGTTATGTGTGTGTGTTTGTTTATCTCCACACAGTTGTGAAGGCAAATGCAAAGGTGATTATTGGCAACTCAAAATGCTTTAGATGTACACACACTCCTTATAACTGAAGTAAAGCTATAAGCAGAGAGATGCAAGACTAGAGTGGTATCAGGCATCTGACTGCTGGCTGTGTTTGCAGAAAATGGAGATGAGGTCAAATCTCAAAATGAGCCAGGAGTGAACTGGGCAGAGGAGCTTTATGATAACTGGTGATAGAGCTCATGCTGCTAGTGCTGGCCAGAAACTGATGAGTCCTTTCATGGAAATTTTTGGTTTTTTTCTAAACTTCCTGCAAAATAAATAATCCCAGCCTATTTAGTGATAGCAATACCAAATGTGCAAAGAGGGTGCCTGGTCTGAACAATGCAACTTTTGATTGCAGACCAGATAAAACTCCAGTCAGAAGTACTGAGAAACCATACCTTGTATCAGTTTTGTGTTTTCAAATACTCATCAGATATGAAGACTTTCAGGTAGAAGATGCTGACTTTAATTTACTGGATTTCCAAATGTTTGTTGGGATTTTTCAAGGGAATGTTTCCAAATAGTTCAGCATACAGGTTTTTTCTCAGCTCCAGAGAGCAGCTGAAGGAAACTGTTGAAAAATTTCCACAAGGGTTGTAGCTGGGCTTTTAAGGATAATACATTTCACTCTACTTCAGTTGAATAAAAAATTCAGTGTTTGACCTTGTTAACTATGTTAATCCATATTCCAATAATGCACTATCCAAGTCTGTCTTCCTCTCCCACAGCTTCTCTACCTGTACTAAATTCTTATTTTTTGAAATGACAAACTGCCCCTGAAAGTCTCTCTCATGTTAGGTGAGGTGACTTAAAATCTGAAATACCATTAAGTAACAGTTTTCAAACTCAGAATAGTTCCTTTAATCTAATTAAGTCTGGCAATAATTTATCTAGTCTTGACTTGACTCTCCTTGTTTCAGTCACATTACTCTCTGTGTCTCAGTAGACACCAAGTGCAAAAGAGATGTTTTGGCCAAGAAGAAATTTTGGTAGATAAACGGATAAAATCTCCAAGCAAAAATATTTTTATTTTGATATCAAGAACAGGAGCAAGTGATAAAAGACAGGAGAGGATGGGAAATGGGAAATCTGCCTTGCAAAAATATAATAAAAACATTGTAGCTAGGCTTACATTCCTTCAGGTTGTGTCTGTTCATCTGTGGACAGTGATATTTAACATGGTGATTTACAAGAAAGCTGCAAAAAGGAGTTCCTACAGCCCTGGTCCAAGCTGTGGCTATGCAAGGAGCAGGATGGGGTATACCTGAAGAGAGACAATCTCCTATGTGTGCAGGCTCTCATGCTTTGGTAGAGAATGTAATTTTCCTTCATCTGCGTTGATCATCCATGTTTTCGTCCATTGCTAGAGCAGAAATATTTCAGAAATAAGTCCCCTTTCCCTAACATTTGATTTCAGTAGCCCAAAGTGACCTTGGCAGCTTAGTATAAATCTCAACACCAGACTTTTTCAGTTTGTCTTCCACATCCTTTCTTTTGACAGGTTTATTAATTTCTACTTATCATATATTCACACAGCCAAAGTCAACACAGCTGGTAAGGTTTTATCCATGCCCTAATCTAGAAAACTTTTCAGCATGCCCAGCTTCTTGCTTTGGACTTCTTTCCCCCCTCTGCCAAAGGCAACTCCAGGTCACAGTGAACAGACACCAAGTCTTGCTTCAAAGTTGTTCCTTTGATCTGCTGTGCACCCATGAGATTGCTCATGGTTCTGATAGTGAATCTCCTGAGCCGTTTTTGGCTGCTGTTCAGCAGACAGCATTTATTCCAAGCTTTTTCTTTTTCTTTTTTTTCTTCATATCAGAATTTGTACTTGGAACAACTGTCTTCTAGTACTTAATAGGGCATAGGAAATCTTGATCAGAGGTTTAACCATTTCTAGTCTGTGTTGGGGGTTTTTTGGTTTGTTTTTTTTTCCTCTTTTAATATGATACTGAAAACAAATGTCCTAACTATCCCCACACGGATTTGTAAAACATTTACAGCACTGAAAACACTTTATGGTTTCCAGCCACTATTGCCATATCTTTGATCTGGACCTGGGACTACTCCAATAAACACATTCTCTGTGCATGATGCACTGTATTTCTTTTTCACCTGGCCTCTTCCATTTAAATTCTTTCTTACATTGCTTTTAACTCTTAAACATTAATAAATGTTATGCTCTAACCAGTCCATATTGATTTTTATCTGTTTCTTAGTACAGTCATATCAAGCAAATAATAATACAATAAAGTTTATTGGGAAAATATGAACAAAACTGCCTTGAGATGAGAAGAAAAAGTAGCCTAAATATCTTGGGACTTGCTATAGAACTGTGTAAAGTACATGTACTTTTTGATGATGAATGTTACATTTTAAAAAATGCATTGCTCTTGCAAAAAGTCTCAGTGTAGGACAGGAATGGTTCAGTGACAAGCAAGATAAGACAAATAAGGACACCAGGATCTGCATCCAATAGTTCAGGGCAGGCACAGCAGCAGAACTGCATTCTCTATGTCACAATAAAAATTTCACACTCAGAGACCATATCCAATGTACGCAAGACTGACCTATGAGTTACATCAACCCTTTGTCTGCTCCATTGGGATTCCAGGTTTTAAATTGAGATAGCAATCACAAATTAAGGTTATCAAGCAACATGTCAGGAACAAAAATTAAAAAAAAAAATTAAAAACCCCAAACCAAACAACAAAAAACCCCACAAAAAACAAACAACAACAACAAAAATCCCAAAAAACCCAACTGTAGAAGAATAGGTAGACTTTTGAAAAGCAAAATTGTATAAACTATTCAGGACCACAACAGCCATGGACTTATTTCTTCTTGACATGATCTGTATTCATGATAAAATAAGACATTTGAAAAAATTTTGAAGGAAGGCTTTTTTCCAATAAATTGGTTTGTGTACTCTTAAATGAGGTAGGCATATTTGAAAATTCCAGTTACCTACTAAACCCTTCCATCTTTTTGCAGACACCAATGCATTTTTTTTCCACATGACACTAGAAATTCAGTTAATAAGATGCTCAGATTTATCTGACCAGATGCAGATGTTTGCATCTGAGTTAGTCATCTTGCTGTCTTACCTAGGAAGGACTTAACAGGTGAAATGCATCTGGAAATAGGTAATTCCTTTCAAAAGGTGTGTTTCTATACATGCTACTAGAGCTAAATGCCATAAGGACCTCTTTCTTTTCTCTGTGAAAAGAGGAATATGTGAGCAACCCAGGTACTGCCAGTGTTTTTATGGCAGACATTCCAAGTCAGGTAGGATGAATTCCAATTCCAGAATCACTTCCAGACAACACATCCACATTATCCATATCATACCTTAGAGCCATCATCAGTCTTCATTTGATGGTAAAACAAAGACAGGAGTCTTTCATGTCTTTTATCTTTCAAAAGCAATGGTGGTAATGGCAGAGACCATAACCCAGCCAAGAAATTTCACTGTCATGCATCTTCCTACCTACTGTGTCACAGGGCCAAGGGCAAGAAAAAAATCAATACATTATAGCTACCAGGAAATGCTCTGTCTTTGAAACTACTGCCTTTGATTTTCCCCTTTCTGACAAGAACTGCACATTTGCCCAAAAAGCACAAACATAATAGGTCACCATTTTGTTCAGTATTTGTTTGGATTTTATATTAGAGTTATATTAATACAAAATAATCCTAGTAGATAAGGCGGGTTTTTGCCTTCTGGGATGTTGCTACTATTCCCAGTTTCTCCATTAAAAAGTGTTCAGCTGCACTCATTGTCATGTTTGCATCATTTGCTAGTAATCCCAAATGTGCTGCTTTTTAAAGCTTTTTCCCTCTTTTACCACATTTGGCTGCAGTCTCCATTTCAGCCTCAGTGCATTAGTGAAGTTGTCTTGTGCAACACAGGGAATTTCTGTCTCGTTTGGGGATGTCTCCTGGGTCAAACATATGATGATTGGTCATTCAGAGTGTGCTACAGATTGGAAGCCTTATTACACCTGACAGCTGCTAGGAGGGCAGCTGTGGGGAGGGAAGATGATATATTATTGAATATATCCTGAGTGTGGTGTCCCCACGGAGCTGTCTGTGCACACCTGGCCGCACCTCGTTCCAGCCTCACCCGGGGGTGTGCTGGTCCCACCACACAGGGCTCCAGTTCCCACTGCCCCTGTGTCTTTTAACTTCATCTATTGTCGTGCCTTAAACTAGGATTCCCTCTAGAATAAAGCAGGGACAAATGGGAAGTACTCGTTTTCTTACCAAAGTACTCTGTTTTCTTTCCAAAAAAGGGACTCTCACACTCAGTAAGTTCCAGATTTTTAAGAGTATGATATACTTGCTATGTCCTTTTTAGACAGCAAACTCTTAGCCCTTTTTCAAACTAGGAAAGAATAAAACAAGTATGGATTTTTAATTTTTCAGTAATAAAGTGACTATAAAAGATAATGCTATTCCAAACAATATGTCTCATTGTTTTTATCCAATACCTTTTTTTCCCTCTACAATAGCTCATAGGAATGAAGCTCATATCTCTGAAAAGTATGCTTGTTGACACATGTATTTTTGGAAAAATGTAGGTCCTTGAAGTAGCATAGAGGATACACATTGAAGCAACTGAGAAGCTGCTGTTTCTCTTGCTTATTTCCTGTGGAATACATTCATTTCTTCATGCATGATTGTTTTTCTATGCCCTGCTTGTGATCTTGATCTTATTTTAATGAATTTATTCCTTGCTCTGAAGACGTACACATTACCTCCTGGCTGAGTCTTAATTCAAATATATAGAATAAAGCTGAACAAAACAAAATGGAATAGAACAGACTGAATATATTAATGTAATTAACATAGGTTATTTTAACATTTATTACATTTTCAAGTGTGCTTCAATTGTATGCAATTCTCTGTATTCTCTGTAATCATAATGGCTAAAACACTATTTTCTCTTCTTAAAAAATGAAGAGTCTTGAATACTGGATGATTTCAAGACAATTGTAAGTAGTGTGAATTCTTGTGAAATTTGTCAGAAATTGTGAAACTTGGCAAGGCTGTTTAGAGTACCAAAATTTCACCTTTTTTTTTTTTTGCAAATGGTAAGAAATGAGATTCCCTCAGCCTTCTTTGTTTATTTGGAACAAGAAGGAAAAAAAAACCAAGATTATATTTTAATGGTTTCTGCCAAGCTTGGCTAAAAATACATAGACCAACATATTTCTTTTGGAGGAGTAATCCCAAGTCCTTTGTCTGCAGTGCTGAGTGTGGCAGTGCTGGGTAACAGAGAGGCATTGCAAACACTGAAGAAATAAGGGTTTGGCCTTCTTTCAAGTTTTATCTATAAACTGGAATCTTTTCTTGGCTGATTTTGTCTGATCAGATATCCTCTCTATGGTGTCCCTCTGCATTCAGCAGAAAGAAATAATCACCTCCAGGCACATCCTATTGTGTCAGGTGAAATGCTCTCTCTGGGTGCCTGCATGTCTCCATGGAGGGTTCCTTGATGAATACTGAGAATAGATAGGCAGCCTTTACAAAGGAAAAAAATGGATGAGATGGATCCCTCTTAATTGTTCATGGGGGAAAGAGCCCTGCCCCCACCCTGAGCCAGTGAAACCTGCTACAATAACTCATCCAGGCTTTCAACAGCCAGAGCCCTGCCGATCCTGCATTCCTTGGACACGATGTGGAGAGCTTCAAAGGGAGCTTGTTCTTCACTCAGACTTCAGCAAAAATGCCAGGTCAAAGGTTGAGGGTTTGTAAACTAATAATCCCCAGATGACAGAACAGGAGCCCTTACCAATATTCTTTCCCTCTTTTATTATTTTTTTTTCTGATTTCTTTTTTTTCCAAGGGAACTATGTCAACAAATGGTCAAAAGAAGAGGAAGAAAAATTTTAATACAAGCAATATCTGTTAATATCTTGGGTAAGAAGGGAAGAAATATGTACACATTTTCACATATATATTTTAGAAGAGAATATGCATGAGTCTAGAAGAGCCTCACAGTTCAACTCACTGAAGACTATTGGCATTTGCAGCAGTATTAATTTTTTGACTTTTCTATCTTCTTTTAATTGTCTTGGAGCCATCTGAATTGTATAATAAAATTTAAAAAAAAACAAAACAAAAACAAACAAACCAACCAAACAAACAAACAAAAACAACCCAAGGAATTTATCCCCACTTTTATTTTGTAAATGAGCTATTAATAATACACAAGACAAAGCAGATTCTGGATGAAAATTTCAGCACCCAGTCTATACACAGGTCTGTTTTACTAATGCAAAGCTAAGACTTTTCATATGGGAGACTTTGTAGGCAGGGATTGCAAATAGAAGGTTTGCAACAACGTAAGATTCTGAAATAGTCTTTAGGAGGGCACTTTCCAGACAGAGGCATCAGCTATCTCTTAGCCAGCAATTCCAACCCCTGCAAGATCAGAAGTTTATCTCCAGGAAGCTTTCTCCAGCTCAAGCTCTCACAGCTCAAGTACCCCCCAGCTCTGAAGAAACATGAGACAAAGCAGCTCACCTCTGGTCTCCTGGTACTTGGTCTGTGAAGGAATCTCTTTACTGTGTTTTCTATATGTGTATATAGATAATGAAGACATTTACAACTACACTAACTGGAAGAAAGCACCCAGAGACCAAACTGTGTGAACAGCAATGCTTTCCCTGTGCACAGACACAACTCTCAACACATATAAGGTGCTGCAGAGAAGGGTAGGAGGGGGCAGCAGCCACTTCAGCAACTACTGATGTCAGGAAGGCATGAAATTGCTTACCTGTCCATCAGCAGGACAGAGGCCAAAAATGTTGGACTGCATTAAGGCTTGACAGCACATATTGAAAAAACAGTGAATTCTCCACACACTTAGTCTTTTACTCCCACCGCAGACCAGTCAGTGCTCCCCAGGGCTCAGTTTTGGGAAAAGTCCTGTTTAATATCTTTATCAATGAATTGGATGAGGGTATTGAAGACTGTCAGCTTCCACACAACACCAAGTTGGGAGGAAGTATCAATCTGGTGGAAAGCAGAAGGATCTGCAGAAGGATCTGGACAGGCTGGATCAGAGGGCTGAGGCCAGTTGTATGAGTCTCAATAAGATGAAGTGCCGTGTCCTGTATTTGGGTCACAATAACCCCATGCAGCACCACAGACTGGGAGAAGAGTGGCTGGAAAGAAGCCCAGCAGAAAATGACTTGGGGGTGCTGATAAGCTGCTGTACATGAGCCAGTGTGTGCCCAGGTAGCCAAAAAAGCCAATGTCCTGTACCAGAAACAGTGTGATCAGCAGGACCAGGCCAGTGCTTTTCCCCCTGTAGTCAGCACTGGAGAGGCCACATCTTGTGCCCAGTTCTGGGTCCCTCAATTCAGGAAGGACACTGATGTGCAGGAGCAAGCATGGAGAAGGACAACAGAGCTGATGAAGGATCTAGAGAGTGAGATCTATGAGGAATGGCTGTGGGAGCTGTGGTCGTTTGGCCTGGAGAAGAGGAGGTTCAGTGGGAGGTTCTCTCTCTCAACAACTCCTGAAAGAAGGTTGTGGGGATTGATTCCTTATCCCAAGTGACAAGTGACAGGTCAAAACCAAACAACCTCAAGCTGTGCCAGAGAAAGTTTAGATTGGATATCAGGAAAACTTTCTTCAGTGAAAGATTGATCAGGTATGGGAACAGGCTGCCCAGGTGGTGGTGGAATCACCATCCCTGGAAGTGTTCAAAAAAGCATGTGGATGTGGCACTTGTGGTCATGGTTTATTGGTGAACATGGAGGGGCCGGGTTAGTGGTTGGATTAATGATTTCAGAGGTCTTTCCCAACCTAAATGATCCAAAGATTCTATAGTCATGGATTTTGTCTGTGTGAGAAAACAGCAGTCACTATGCATATGGGACTCACCAAATCATCTTACAAGTGTTCTTGCAGCTAGACATATGATTGGAAAATGGATGTAACTGTATCAGTTTAAAGGTAAGACGGCCAGTCTGAACTGCCTGTCCATGTTTTACCTAAATCTACAGAGGTGAAGGAAGAGGAAAAAAAGAATTTTATTAGCAACTCCTCTCATGACATCTGGGAATTATAAATTTGTAAGCCTTCATAGTTTGACTGAAAAATTTAAGTGGGAAACAACTGCTTTGAAGCTCTTCTCAACTGCTGTAATAACCAGATCTCTTATCTCAGACTGGATAAAGCCCAGATGAATTATTTCACCAGATTGGGAAGGTTATTTATGCCCATGCTGCTCAGTCCAAGTGGGAACCATCTTCATAGGCCTAAAAATGGGCTGGCTTAAACTTTCATTCTCTGATTAAAAGAATATCAGAAACCTTTAGAGGAGAATTCAGCCCCCTCTCTTGGATATGTGTTTTAGGACCTGCTGGATCTGCCCTCTTGAGTTGTAGCTCTCTGTCCCTCTGTCCCTCTTGCAACTCCCAGGGAGACAGCCCAGAAGAATTACCTTCTCCAAGGTCTCCAATGAAGCACTCAAAGAAAATGGTAAAAAAACATATGGAAGAGGAAGACAAGAACAGTGGGCATAAAGCTAAAGGGTAAAAGGGTTATTGCAGGTAGTTCTTCACAAGGAGAAAAAAATAAACTGTGCATTCATTCATTTATTCACACACAACTTCTTCCTATGCAGCAGAGCTGAGTTTTCTGCTGGAGACTTTGTTCTATTCTCCATGCAAAGAGAAATATCTCAGTTTTTCACAGAAATAGCTTTGTCTGCAGATTTTTTGTCTTTGCATGCAATGACCAGAAAAAGTTGAAGCTAAAGCCACAGAATAGTGGCCCGTGTCCACATATTCTACCTCCAACACAGCCAGTGTAGTTTTCCTTAAGAATAGCAAATTTGTCATACAACAAATACTTGACATGCCTCTGTATGGCTTAAACATACACGACAGACAAAGGAACGAAAAAGCTTAGTGCTACAAAATCAACAGACATCATGCTCAGAAAAAAAAATTAAGCAATTTATCACTTATCTAACTGGTATCATTCCACACAATTGTAAGAATAGCAGAGGAGTTTACTTGTTGGGGAAAAAATCAATCTTTTACTGAAATCTGAAGGATCAAGACAAAACATGCTTTAATAAACTTCAATGATGTATGAACCTTAATTTTCTTTAGTAGAAAGGTATTTTCTCTTCAAATACATTATTTTTTCTTTTTGACAGTCATTTGACTACTGCAGAGCACATAACAAACACAAGCTGCCTTCAATTCATTTATTTTATAAAGTACGGTGTGTCCAATTCTGGACCAAAAAGAAAATTTTTGGAACAACTGAAAATCCCTAAATATATCCTTTGACTTTTTTTTTTTTATTTTAAACCCTTCTATGGAAAAATACATGAATTAATTAAAATGTCATTTACATTGGTATAATTGGCTTCTAAGGAAATAATGAAATCCCCAGGTCTCAAGCTGTAAAACTGCATTGCCCTTTAATAAAAGCATACTCAATATTTGATAGATCTGTGATCTTTAATTATTTTTTCCAGTGACTTTGTCCCAAATTTCCCCTGTATATTTTTCTTACACTGGCTTATCCGGTAGGAAAATCCCAGCTGTTAAATCCAAGTACAAGTAAAAAAAGAGACCTTTGGATTTTCCCACAGCACTTTTGCTTCTGCATTTCCTAAATGATGGATGAGGATTGGTTTGAGTCCAGGAGTTTTCCTGTGCACTATGCCATGAAAAGATGGGGGTGAAACAAAGCAGGAGAAATATCAGCTAGGTTTTGTTGGTTTTGACCTACATTTCCTTCCCATTGTATAAACAAAAGTTTTGCCATTAAATTTGTTTTTGCATGCAGCCTGTGAGCCATACAGAAGTCAGGTGAGACTGAAATATCTCTATGAACATATGCAAATTTAAAATTTGTCTTTTAAACATCTATAGAGAGAACCAAATCTGCTATTTCTATGTTATTAATCTCCCTTTTTTCTTCTTTCCTCCCTGCCCAAAGAAAAATACTTCAGGCTACTGGACAATGGAAATTTTAGTAAATGTGATTCTCCAATTCCTTTTTGGATGGAAAACAAACCATAACCTCACAAATTATCAAAGTAGAGGGAAATACTTTCCTTCTCAATTCTGTTGCTAGCAGTTATATTTGATATAGTGATGAAATCTTGATCCAGTGTTATCTGTAGAAAAAATTTCACCTTATTTTAGTGGGAGGTGCTCTTACATCATATCATACATTCACTGAGGATCCAAACATGTGATTATCTACTGCCAAGAGATGAGACTACTCATTAATATTGATCTAGATGTCACTCTTTTAACTTCAATCTGGAGGTCTTACAACAGGAAAAATCTCTTCTTTGTTAGATATGTAATAGCCAGAGTGCTACAGCCAGGGACATTTCTCCTGAACTGCAGAACAAACCCCATGTCCTTGGTTCTGCTAAACAGTACAACTAACTATATGTGCTTGCATGTAACTGAATGAATTTTGTTATACATTTGGCAGACCTTGATACATTTCTAAAACCAAAAATATATAAATACCAGTGTCAGTGCTTAAAGGCATCATTGCTGGTACTTCACCTAACAGTGCCAAGCATACTATTAATTGTACAGGCACTTCAAGTGACTTGCAGTTGTGTTAAGTGATCAGAAAGAAACTTGTTGAATTTCAAGCAGTTGGAAATGGCTGGTTGCTGCCTTACTGCTTGGTTTCATTCTAGCATTAAATCAAAAAGTATGTGAGAGAGCATTTAAAGATTCCCAATGGGTAAAAACTGTAATATGCCAACAGGAGTATGAATGACTCACAGCTGTTTTAGGAAAAGCTTGATGCGACAAACTTAAACCTCTTATGATAAATTTATAACTGATTTTATTTACAGTACTATCTCCTGCTATAAAAAGATGCAGGAATTATTCCATCACTCTCCTGCTAAATGAAAGGCTCATACAAACAGGGTAATTTAAAACTCCAGGAAAACAAAAGAGAGCACAAAAAAAGGGGAAAATGTTTTCCAATCATAGTTTTATATTCATTACTTAAACCAATTGATTTCAGCTAATAGTACCCTCATAAAGTCTAAAGATATTAACTGATTGTATTGTTCTATATTCTATTGTATTAAACAATTTCCAGTCCCATATAAACTGACCACAGTCAGACAGTCTCTGTGATGATACATTTTGAAACCAAACCTTTGGAAGGTAAATTTTACTGCAGCTCATTATTACCTTTAAATTCAACTGAAAGCATGACATCACATTCTCACAAAGGCAATTATCAATGTTTGCTCCAGGGACCTTTGACTTTGAGGAGAAGTGAATTATACGGTTGTTTGCATGCATAGTATCCTAATATTTGCACAGCCTATATGTATATTTGCACAGAGCTGTGTTTATACAGGTTCCTGTCTGAAGTGGCCAGCTAAAAACAAACTCCCTAAAGCTATACAACCATGTCAATGTGAAAAGATGCTGGGTGGACTTTGTCAAAGTGCTTCATAGGCTTTTGGGATCCCAACCTGTTTCAGGGACTCGGCTGCCTCAAAAATGGGGTGTGTTGGCCTTGGCTGCACTTCTCTGTGCAGACAGGCCCCAGGGAAGAGATGTTTGGAGGCACCTCAGAGGAAGAGGCACGGACCAGTGTGTACTCCTGCACTCCCAGCTCGATCTGGGATGTGACTGCTTTAGAGAGAACCTCTACAGTTTCCCTGGAGGCTGAAATTATCTGTAATGGCTTACAGATTTAGCCTGGATTCTGTGAACACAGAAACATTTGGGAATGGTTGGGGCCATGGCAGGGGTGAGGCTGGAGAAGCTCTGGTGCCTGCTGGGGATGCAGAGCCATGCAAGCAGGAGGGACACCTGAGCCTCTGTTCCATCCTTCAGCTCAGCAAGTGCTGAGTGAAGAAATGAGCACAGACAACACCCCAGGAGGTGAGCCCAGAGAGGTGTTTTGGCTGTGATGGGGGGCTCTCCTCTTCCCATTCCCACTGTGCCCACCAGATGGCTGGTTGTGCTTCTCAAGGACAGAAACCCATCATCTTGAACTTGCTAAAATTGTCTCTTATTGGTTTATGATTTACACAGTGTTTACCTTCATCTACAAAATAAGAGTGGTATCTAGAGATTTGGTAACCTTGTAAAATATTTATATAAATACACTGGTCTTTTAATTCTGAATCTTCAAGAGTCCTCTGGGGGCCAAGAAAACCACAACAATGAAAATCAAAGGGTTGTGGAAATGTTTTGGTTCAGTTGGACCTGGTGAAGTGAGTCCAGAGGAGGCTCATAAAGATGATCAGAGTAATGGAGCACCTCTTTGATGAGGATGGATTGAGAGATTTGGAGTTGTTCATCATGGAGTAAAGAAGGCTTCAGGGAAACCTTACAGTAGTACCTTCAGTACCTGAAGGGAGCCTGAAAGAAAGCTGTGGAAGGACTTTTTATAAGGGTGTATAGTGACAGGACAAGGGGGAATGGCTTCAAACTGAAAGAGGATAGGTTTAAGATTAGATAATAGGAAGAAATCCTTTACAGTGCAGGTCATGAGGCGCTGGAACAGATTGACCAGAGAAGCTGTGGATGTTCCATTCCTGAAAGTGTTCAAAGCCAGGTTGGGTGGCGCTTTGATCAACTTGGTCTAATGAAAGATGTCCCCGCCCATGGCCGAGGGGCTGGAACTAGATAATCTTAAGGTCCTTTCCAACCCAAACCATTCTCTGATTCATTAAGTGTCTAACATGTGAAAAACTTAACTAGTTTTTCTAGTAATGCCAATACAGCACTTTACCTTCCAGAACATTTATTCTGTCAAAAATATGTCTGGGTCGTTGGAAGATGAATGTTCTCTCTGCTCCAAGACCCAATACCTGGCAGGGAGGGCTGTGCATTGAAGAAGGGAGGGAAAACACTAGAGCACTGTACCAATCATCAGGATGTGTCTAACCTGTTCCATGGGCAGCTTTGCAACCACCCCTCTGGGCCCCTCGAGTGCAGGGAGCAGCACTGGCTCCAAGACCCAAGCTTCCCCTGCAGTTGGGAAAAATTGTGCAGGCTCTGGGATGGATGCAGGATGGCCTTGTCAGAAATGCTGAGGCTGTTTTAGTGCTAGAAATCACAACCTTCAGAAATTTAAGCTCTCACTGTTCCTTCTCAGCTATGAATGTTTTGGCTAATGGCTTTGGCAGGAGCAAGTGCCCAGTGAGTCAAATTAAAGAGCAGCTGCTGGCCCCTGCACACAGCAGCCCAGGATGAAGAAATCCAAGGGAGCAATACAGCTTTAAAAGTAGCTTTGAAGAACTGTAAATACATCCATAAAATCTGTGGCAGATTATTTTCTTTGGTGAAGAAATTATGATGCTTCTTGTCCCGTGTTAAATCTTTATATTGTTTCTGTCACTCAGAAGAGCACAGAGATATTTCTTTTTTAAGTGTGATATTAATAAAACAGAGCCAAATGCACATTGGTGGTTTTTCTGTCTGGCTGCTAAATGGCTTAGAAAGTATGCAGCTTTATTTTTAGGAAAGAAATGCTTTTAGGGATTAAAATTCAAAGGGAAAGGTAAACAATTTCACATAACTCTTTAACACAAAAGATGATTTTCCCTTCAGTGCAGGTTAGTGCTTTCACAACAGGCTGATGAAAGAGGCCCTCAGTGCTTTTTTCACTGTATGGGCTACAAAGGATCTCAGATGAAGCAATAAAATATGGAAGAGCAGCACCAATGTATATGGACAAGAGAGGGGAGGGGGAGGTAAATCTAACAAAATTAGACGAAAATTAGACTGTGATAGTCAACTGTCCCAGCTGGAATTAGATTCTATCACTTGTGAATATTTCACAGTCACCACCTGAAAGACATCTAGTGAAGCAATTAAAGCTAATCAGTGGAAGAGCTGAGTGTTTTGTTTCTCAGCCAACAAATATAAGGCACAAGCTGTATTAAGAGGAAAAAAAAAATCCAAAAACCCACTGGAAACCAGAAGGAAATGCAGGTACAATTTTCTTAGTGAATGTCTGTTGCTGAGTGGTAACTTTCCCCCCATCTGAGGTAACAGGGACTCCTGTGGGAGGCAGTATTCCAGGGGACTCTGGGTGTGCATTTGTGGTACCCTGGCCCATGCAGGAGGTATCTGGGAAAGCTCCCTCTTCCTACCTGGCTAAAGTATACTGGATGATGTTTGACTAGTTTAAAATGTCTTTCCCTAAATCCCATCTCTAAGCTAAAGGCCCATTTATGTTAAAATCAATAGTCTAAAGGAAGGAGTAGAAGCAGAGCTTCATGCTGTAGCCCAGACCTTCCCCTCCTCTCCTTTTTCTTCTGATGGGCTATGGAGCAGGTTGTTTCTGCTTTCTACTGCAAGCAAAAAAAAAGTTCTTGTTTCCTGAGCACAAAGGAGAAATTAAAACTAAAGCTCATTTTCTAGAACAGCGTTCACTTCTATGAAGAAATTAATTGTTCGGCTGGCCTATTAATCTAGATGACAGTTTTATTACAATTAAAATATCACCTCTAGGAGGCCCTTTGTTTGCATTTGACAGATTTTATTGTGTTTATATAGGCTAATGAAGCAGAATTAAATTATGTGGCTTATATTAAATTTAAATGACTGATTTATTGTATTTAAAATCCAAAATTTATCATGCATGCTCTTTAATGCCACACAAACTACATTAGTTCACTGCTGGTTTATATTTTACTTTGGTCATTTGCCCAACTGAAAAAGGTTTTGTAGGCACACTAAAATGTAGTGAATTAATGTCCAAATGGCTAAAACAGGAAAGATTGTAGTTAAGCATTTTAGAAGAGTAAAAATATTGTGATGCTAGCTTTAACCTGTGCTTCAGGTCAGTGGCTCTGATTTCATGGTGTACTATTGGTGATTTCACTGAAGTGCTTTAATTTGAGCCTCTGCCAGCTGAGATCAACTATCCACTATGCTCATCTTTGTTGTTGAGATTTCCTGTTACTTACTTTTATTGACCTAGCAAACTTTCTTGTTCCCTGTTAAACATGCTGCTCACATAATCCCTACTTCATACAGTGTTCCATAAAAAGGAACACTAAGTACTCAGGTTTTTGTATAAGTACAGAGCTGATCACCTATAAACCTGACAGTAACCTGATACACATTAATCTTTGTATTTTCTGGTCTTAGAATTCCTCTGAGTTTACTTTAGACTTCTGTCCCATATATGCTTACAGCTCATCTCATTACTCCATGTTTCTTCCTTCATTAACTGAGAGAATTGGATGTGTGGTGAGATTCACTGGATTTGTATTTTAGATGCTGCCTTTAGGGTTGTGCTGTAATACCTCTATTCATTTCCACATTGAGGAAGCCAAAGCTGATTAGTTGAGAGATAGAAGACATCTACAGTGCAGATATCTGTTTAGTCAGATTAATCCCATGGCTAATATCTGAAATATTGCTAAAATATGTTCCAGTCACTATGAATACTGGTACTTTTTTTTTTTTCAATACAAGAATAAATGAAGGGCTAGGGAAAAAAAAATTTGTAATCAACCTCCAAAACAAATAACTGGAATCACTGTTATTAGAGTATATCAGACAATTCTATGAGTCCTTAAGTAGTCCAAGAAGTGCTATTTAAGAATAGCAATTCTGCTGAAAATTTTACTTTCTGGACATAAAGAAATTTCATATATCCAGTTTGAATTTGATAACCAACTTTGGCCAGAGAAACAGCAGAAGAATTTCAGAAAATAATTTTCCTTTTTTAATAGCAGTACTTGGTGAACTCATGACATCAATGATTTATTTTCCTTTGTAGTATTGCTTTCTCTTCATCTTGGCTTCCCATTTTGGCTTTTAGCTCACAGACATATATTGTTTCATATGTAATACTACGGGGAAAGAAACATATCAGAGTTGATTTTCTGCTCAATTATTAAAATGGTATGACCAAGGGAACAACCTAAATGATTTCTGTGATTCAATGTATTGTGTAATGGCACACATGTTTGTAGGTATGAGTAAACTGGAACTAGGAGCCAGCTTTAGTTTCTAGGACTTTTTGCAGGATGATGACACTCACTACCTTGTCCTTCAATTCTCAGCTGCCTGTAGGGATTTCTCTTGCCTGTGGGTGGCATCTACCAGTTTCATCAGCCAAAAACTCAGTGAAATCTTTAGGACTCATGTGTGCCAATATGATGTTCAATTTGGTGTAAGGAAAGATTCAGTAACTTTCATCCCTTTTTGGTACATCAATTTTCAACTATTTGAACTGTAGAAAAGTAGGTCTACGAAGGAAGCAAGGTGGGAATAGGCTTCTGGCAGAACAGTTCTACTTGTTGGTTACTCAGTGTTTCAATCATAGGATGGTTTGGATTGGAAGGGACCTTAAAGATCATCTAGTTCCAGTGGCCCTGGAATGGGCAGGGGCAGCTTTCCCTAGACCAGGTTGTTCAGAGCTCCATCCAACCTGGTCTTGAGCACTTCCATGTGTTTAGCCATGGGAAACACGTAGGCTCACAGACTTGTTAAGTGCCAATAGTCTACTGAGATTTGGCAAATGCCATGCAACAGAGTAGGAAATCCCAGCTAACAGGATACTCTTTAAAATACAGAGACTGATTCTGAAATACCTAGGTTTTGTATCTGATACAAGGAGCAGCTGTGTCTAGACATGAAAGTTCAACTTTTTCTCTGCATGACTCACTTGAGGAAATCACACTTCTCCATCACAGAAATTCCAGTGAGAAAAGTTAACACACTGTGTTAGAATGCACAGAACTCAATGCTAAAAATACAATTGCTTCAGTATACCACAGTCATCTTCCCTAAAATCAAGGTGACAGTATTGGTCCATCTGTAGCAAAGAGCCTAGACCAAAGACCCAAATGTTGCCCCTTTCAAAGTTTCTAGCCTGAGGGTAAATTCAAGTCTCTAAGACAGGTCCAGGATCCTGCCAATGGATTGCATGAAGAGCCTAAAAGCTCCAGTAGTCCTGGAAAGCTCATTAGTGATGTATATGAGCTGTCATTGGAGTGTCTCTTATATATAACTAAAAAAGAAATCAAAAAATATTAATATGCCTTGTAGTATGGAAATAATATACTTCCTCCCTGGAGCAGAATTACGTGTTCCTTGCTCTTTGACTTGTCTGGTTTCTTTCCTTTTTTGCTTTACGTGAATCACAGTGATGCACAGAGCCCTAAAAGCGAAGTTGTTCCTTTTTGCTAATGGTGTGCTTGCTCACTTGGTGTTGGTATATGGTGTCCAGGTAAACTGCTCGATGTTACAGGAGATAAGTTGTTTTTTAAAGTTTGTATCAGTTTGCAATGTAGAAAAATATGAAGAAATTGTGACAAAAAAAGAAAAAGGTTCTTTCTGCTTGTATAAAGGATATCTACAAAAGAAGGGTCTTGCCTCTGTGTGTGTATGGATGAGCTACAAACTGGATACTCCAAGTAAGGTCCAGGAGCTACAGGAGAGGGTCCAACAGAGGGACAAAAAGATGATTAGAGGTCTGGAACATCTTTCTTGAGGACAGACTAAGGGGGCCTAGTTAGTCTGGGCCTGGTTAGTTAGAGTTAGAGAAGACTCAGAGATCTCATCAGTTCATATAAATATCTCAAAGATGGATGCCAAGAGGATGGTGCCAGACTCTGCAGTGGTGCCCAGAGACAGGAAAAGGATCAATGGCCATGAACTAAAGCATAAGAAGTTTCACCTCTGTTGGATCCCAGAAATCTGGGGAAATTTTCAGTGCTTTCTGGCACAGACCCCCTGGAAAACACTGCTTTTGACCTGACACCTTGGAGACAGCTTCTAAATATTAGTGATGAAGTAAAAATCATGAGTGTGTAGTGAATTAGAAGTGTGTGCTTTCACAGGGTGATGGATTTTAAATTTAAGGTTTTTATAGTATAGTAATAGGTATAGAACAAAATAGAGATTTTTGGGCATTGTCTCTTTCTTTGTTCATCTTTCTTCTTCTTTCTTCTTTGTAGATTTCAAGTAGTGGTTTCTGCTTGGTCAGTTAGTGTCACTCTAAGAGTCATGGGAATGTAATTATTAGGTTAAAAGTATAAATAATATAAGTGTTAATTCTCTATTGGACTATTTAGCCTTAAAATACCTTGTAGCAGTTGCCTTTTGCCATTTTCCCTACTTCTAGCAAAAAGGTGGAAGTACTGTCATACTTTCTGATAAAATATAATAAATATCCAAACACAAAAAAAAAACTTTTTCAACCGTGTTTCTGTTAATCCTAGCTCTAAGAAGACAGACAAAACTGATAAACAAACCACTAATTAAGTGGTGCAAAGCCCCTGCACTGCTGCCCACACACCTGAACATGAGGAAGAACTACTTTTCATTAAGGGTGGCCAATCTTTGGAACAGGCTGCCCAGGGAGGTCATGGAATATCCCTCTTTGGAGACATTTAAAACCCATCTGGACATGTTCCTGTGTCACCTTGTTAGGTGACCCTGCCTTGGGGGTGGTTGGACTAGGTTATCTCCAGAGTTCCCTTCCAACCTTAACGAGTCTGTGATTCTCTGTGATGATTCTCTGCGATTCACTGCTATTTAACACTGTCATTTTCACTTTTCATTAAGTCAGTTGAATTAGGAAAGGAAAATAGTCCATTGAAGCAGAAATATGTATGTTAGTGTATTTGATAGGCCCATTACAACCTTTGTAAAAATGCAGCCTAGGCTGTATATGGTAAGACTATACAGAGCAGAAGTGAATATGCCAAAAAAGCAGTCAGTCTGTACATTTGCCAGAAGAGGTGTTAATATTTTCTCCATTCTAGTAGAAGCTCATTGGGATATGCAAAACTCATTCGTTAAGTAACTCTGGAGAGTGACAGATGCTGACATATATAATTTGACAGCTGCAAATACCAGGTACTAGAAAGTGTCATTTCCCATAAGTATAAAATAATGGGTCATTATTCTCTGACAGATTAAAACCTAAGTGCTATGAATAAATGAATCAGTAATCCTGCGTACTTTAAAAGAAAAATAGAACATTCTTTTTCTTCTTCCAGAAATAAAGGAGATTTCCTTTGTTCTCCTCTCACCTGTGTGTGTTACCACCAATTGCCAACCCTCTGATGAGGTGAAGCAGAGGAGAGAGTCTCTCACATGATCTACTAAGGCATTTAAGACCTGTATGTTTCCAGACAGGAGATGCTGGTTCCCTAGGCAGCCAGTGCAGAAACAGCACAGCATCCAGCAGATAGCTCAGAGGAAAGGCTAGCTGCCTCTTTGATTGTAAGAGGATCCCAGGAGCACAGGCACACCTGGGTCAGGGGTCTGACATGAAGGGCAACCCTCTCAAGGGTTACCTGTCCTGCTTTGTGCTGATCTGTAGGATGGATGTTATGTGCCCCCATAGGAGGGCCCCAGCTTTACTCTTGCCTTTAATTCTGAGCCCGTGTTTCTACTACTGAGACACAGAGTCCTTCCTCAGACAGACAGCTAACAGCAGGGGAAACCCTGAGATTTCAGGAGTAGCACCACTGGGGATGTTTGTCTTCTTCTGGGCAGGGGAGAATCTCACCACTGGCTGAAAACAAAGCCCAGGAGGGGAGCAGAGACAGATCACACCCATAGAGTTCTGCTGAGGCTGTGCTTGCTGGGCTTGTTGGAGGGCACTCATCTCTCCGGGATCTAGAGTGATGCTCTGCCTAACAAGGCCTGAGCCCTAAAACAAGCCTCTAGGCACCATTCCAAATAGGAATATGCCTAAAGCATTTAACAGGAATCTAGTTGATGTCAAAGTGGTTCCAGTGCCTGCTGTATTTAGCCAGCTGTCCACCTACAAGTTAGGTTATACTGTGCCCTGTGACTAGCAGTTAAAACATGGCTAGGATATACCTTCTTTCTTCCCCCCTACCTGATTATCAAACTGATCCTCACCATAACATTACATTGTGATAGATGGTGCTGGGACCAAAGGCTTTTCTCCAGCTGAGGCAGGGGGTATTGTCCAACCACAGTAACTCCAATGCTGTTGTGGAAAGGAGCATGGCAGGAGCTATGCCAGTGCCTTTGAGTCACTGGAGACACCACCTGAAGAATCATGGATTCATTTAGGTTGGACAAGATCTCTAAGATCATTGAGTCCAACCATTAATCCAGCACTGCCAAGCTCACCACTAAGCTGTGCCCCCAGGTGACACATCCACATGCCTTTTGAACACATCCATGGTTGGTGATTCCTTCACCTCCCTGGGCAGCCTGTTCCAATGTGTGGTTACCTTCTCTGTGAAAATTTTTTTCCTAATATCCAATCTTAGCTCCTCTGGAGGAAGGACATCCCTTGGTGTCTAGTTAAGTAATTTCTGATAATCCTTTCCAGTTCTGCAAGAGCCAAGCAGCTTTTTCCTGCTTGAGAAAAATGATTTTTGGTGTCTTTTGGGACAATGTTTTCTTTTTTGCATTAGTTACTTTCCAAAAGAAGCATTATTTATTCATTTATTTCAGTTTCTTTGAATCTACATCTCTTAGAAATAACACAAGGCCATTATAACTGACAAGTTCTTGTATAATGGAGGACCCACAGAATTTCACTCAAATTCCTGCCTTAGGGACTTGTTCTTTTTTTCATGCAATCACAATTACTCATATAAAAAACAAATAAAGTAATGCCTTCACCCACTACTTATTGAACCTGTGGTTGTAAGATTTCTAAAAAAATACTTAAAGGTTTTCAATTAATTTTAAAATTAATGTTCATTTAGATTCTGGCAAATCATGCAACATTTAAGATCAAGGGGGGGTTGATTTTTTTGTAAATTATGCTTGCTACCGTCTTTTGTTTGGTAGATTAATTATAAGCAACCGTAAAACCAACATGGAATTTTATTGGGTGGTTTTCCTATCATCTTTGTGGTTCAATAAATTTTTTGCAAGTGTTCTACATTTAGCACAGCAGCCTTCTGGTCTGTAACTGGGCTCCTAGAAACTATTATCATATAAATAATAATTAGATGGAAGTTAAAACCAGCATGACTGTTCTGAACAAATATACATGATTGCAAATGTGTCTGTATCAGTGGGAGAGATGGAAAGTGAATCCACTTCAAATGTTCAGAGTTTTACACATCATTAGTCAGAGATGATTGTTTAATGGCTTGATTAACGGGAATTTTTCTCCTTCCTCAATCTACTTGTTTCTTCTCCTGTGTTTAGTAATTGACTGCAGTTCAGAGTTCTGCTGAATTTATTAAGATTTTCACATATTTTCTAGAAAGCTGTATCTTCAGTCTGACCAGTGTTTGTGGGCTCAGCCTCACACTATCCATAGCACAAGGTGCCAATCTTCCAACACTAGTTCTGTTTAAAGGCAGACACTTGGGCTGTCAGCAGTGGGGTGCATTCTCAGCTTCAAGGACTTACTTTTGAAGTCTTTGAAGACAAGGAGCATCAGAACAAGTTTGCAGATAAGAGATTATAGCATTGCAGAGATGAAATGAATGCTTTGTTCAGTCTCTTAAGCTACATGTTAAGTCAAATACTAAAGAGATGTTAAATATTGTTATCAGCAATTGCTTAGGCAAGGCCTCACTTCTATACATTTATAACGTATGTGGAACAAATCCATTTACAGTAACATCGGTTAACTTTCAGTGAATATAGGTAACTTTTTTTTTTAATTCCTATAGCATGAATAGTAGATTTAGTGAATTTTCCAAGGGCCAAGATTTAAAAGGGGGAAAAAATCCAAACAAAATATAAGGCCAAAATCTTTATTGAATGACTTGGGGTGCATGCCTACATACTATCATTTTGTTCTTTCAGTTCTAGGCGTTGGTAACTGAAATTTCCCTTTCACAGAGCATATGGCTGCAGTAACAATGTGTCTGTCTCCTTAGTATTTGTTGGCAGACTAGTTTGCTTTTGTTTGTGTAAAGTAGAAAGGAGCTTTAAAGGCAGTAGTCCAGGATGTGTGGTGCATGGAGCACTAGTAAAGTGGTTGAGACACTGCTGGCAGCAGGAGTCTGCAAAGAAACCGTCACATTGGAACAAAAACAGCTGTCTGCCAGCACCATAAACTTTAGGAAATGTTGTGGGTGATTAGTTGCTGCTTCTAATGTGTGAAAGTTGGCCTGTCTGCATACAGGCAAAATAAACTCCCTTTTACTTCTTGCCACTCATACATAGAAATCACATGACATTATGGGATTGATTATGAGCCATAAAAACCAGGAAGTTCGGTTTTAGAGTGAAAACCATGGCAATGACTGTCTCTTTCTATCTGGATGTCTTTGCTTGAAAAGCTAAGGTGAAATGAAAAAGAACAGGAAACAAACCTCAAATGGGAATGGGACAAAAATCTCTAATGGGGAAAGCAACTCAGTCAGGAAGGAACACTCAAGCATATAATATAAGGCACCTGGCCTCTCTGAAACTTTTGGTTTTTTAAGTAAACCTTAGTGATCCTGGAACAATAGTAATAGAATAGCCCAGCAAACACACATTCTGCGAAGCGTCATGTAGATTTTTTTCCCAAAGACAGACATCCTTCCATTTCCACCATCCCACCAGCTCACACAGTCTGAATTAATACCACTTCAACAAAAGTGAGAAAGAATATGGATTGATTGCAAAGAAAATAATAAAACAGGATATTTTGTTATGAAACCCTTCAGCTGCATTTTTTTGAGAGACTGTTTTGAAGGCTGTTTCAAAATTAAATCATCTGTGAGTGCAAATGTGGGAATTTAACATGAAGTGAAATTATCCTTGTTTCGTGCTGCAAAGCAGTTTAAATATTTCTTTTCTGTGAGAGTTTGTTGTTTTGTTTTTTTTTCTGAATTGATTATGAAATAGATGTGAAAACTGAGGACAGAAGGTGAGGATATTTTTTTTCTTTTATATGCCTCTGATTCTTCTGCTTTAAGCAATCATAACAAAGATAAATATTTATATAGCACCTGCCATTCTATAGCTTAAGAGCACTTAACACGTTTTAATGTATACTATTGGACAGAAATAGAAAAAATACAGTTCTAGGGTGAAAAGTAATTTCTGGCTGATAGCAACGCTGGAAAACAGAAAGTATACAGGATTTAGAGCAAAGTAAACCAGAATTAATTCCTAGTAAAAATAAGTAGAAGAGAAAAGCTGATATTTCCACTGCTGCAAAATTTGTCAGTGGGAATTTCAAAGCCTGATTTTTCTTATCTTTCATAAACAAGCTGTAAATCTTAGGCCCCACAAAGTAAATGAATGGCTTAGTATTTACTCTAACAAAGGACAAGCCTTCATTCCCACAATTTAGTAAGATACAACCTTGGAAGAAATTGTAAGATCTGAGTCTAAGTGCCTGCAAGGGGTTAAGAGGGGCTGTAGAAATGACTTATGCTTTTGACTAAGCAATAAAACTACATTCTTGGGTGGGGGGAGACTGCAATATTTTGGAGTGCTTTTTCCTCACAAAAATGTCACAAAAAGATTTTCTTTCCTTCAGCATGATCCACTTTATTGTATTTGCAAGAAAAGTAAAGGAAATGAAGACTTTTACTCTCGGAAATTCCAGTTTTTGTTTCTAATGCTAGTCAGCAGTCCAGTGATTTAGGGGTCATTCTCAGGAGAATACCAGGATTAGCAGATGGTATCAGATAAAACTTTTGGTTTGTTTTTTCATTCTTTTTATTCTTACTGGTCAGTATTAACTAGCAACTTACTGAAGAAATCCAGGAAGCAACACAACCAGAGGCTTTAGATAAAAGTCCTAGGGGTTTCTCCAGAGTCATAGAATGACTAAGATTAGAAAAGACCTCCAAGATCATGGATTCCAGTGTTTCACTGAACACCACCACCATGCCAACCATAGAACTAAGTGCCACATCCAGTCATTTCTTAAACACTTCCAGGAGTGTCCATCCACCACTTCCCTTGGCAGCTCTTTCCGATTGCTAAAGTCACACTCATTCTGTGAAGTGCATACTTAAGTGTTTGTGGAAAATAGGACATCTCCAAGAGGAAGACATGAAAGAGCCCTGCCTCTAAATTCTCTGAGTATGGCTCATAGGACAGATTTATTTCATAAACATAGGAAAACTGCTAACTTTTGCATGTGTAACCTTAATTATAGCAGATCTTTTTTAAGGCCATTAGGAGGTTTTCTTCTTAGTGGTGAGACTATTTTGAGAATCAATTTAAGTATCTGAAATGATTATGTGTATATAGTACAAGCATGCTAAATTTAACCTTTGAAGTAGTGCTTAGCTCTTCACTTCGAAAATGAAAACAAATTAATAAAAATTGCTCTGGATTAAAGAGGCATACTCAGTATTTCACTCTCAGCAGAGAGAGACCTCAGACCAGGGTTATAAAGATACCTGTTTTGTAATAAGTTTTGGTTCCTATCAGCTTCAAAGGATGTTTCACAAATTCTCCATCACCTCTGTCAGATCCCTCAGGGTCAGTAGGAAGCAATTTACTCATAGCCAAATACACTGATCAGGTACAGTTTTATTTACTTGCAAATAAACAAACAGGTACAGGGCAATATGTGTTATGTCAAGTCACCAACCCTGGTCCCAGCGTATCCCAGCTCCGTGGGCACAACACTTACTCTCTGCTAATCTTTTCTCCCCACATTTCCTAAGGAGGGGAGGTTGTTGCTATGTTGCTAGCCCAAGTTGACTCCTGTTAAGGAGCCATATGTTTCAGAGCCAGCTATTGTTCTCTAAAGAAGCACACTGTGCTTTGCCATGAGTCCCTAAGCTCATGGACACAGCCCCTAGCACATGGGACAACTTGGTATTAACCAAGCCATCCTTCTGTCACCCAGCATGATGCTCTGGTACTCTGGCGTTGCTGAATGTTACTTTCAGGTAACAAGGAAGAAGTGATGCACTTGGAAAGCATCACCTGGCTGTATGATCCTTGTCAGTCTGGAGCCCTGACCTTCAGGTTAGGAAAGAACAGAGAGAAAAGCAGTCTGCTCTTTCCTGCTGAAGCTGGGCTACAGGAATGCATGGTGCTGGCCACAGTATGCACAGGGAAAATCTCTAGCCTAACTGCTGTGGCATTTACTTCTGAGGTGGGAGACTTCTCCTTTGTCCATGTTCCCAAGGCTGGTAATATTGTACATTTGAGAAAAGTAAATAAAATAGATAAGCAGAGCTGGGAGAAGGCATGGGAATGCAGAGCTTTCTTCTCCTATTGCAGTAATCTTGCTTTTCTCCCTTCTGCCTTTCCATGTTAATTTTAGCCTAAAGGTTACATATGGTAATGCTACCAAGGAGTGTATGCTGTTTTCCAGATCTGACCAAACGTTTTACAGGGAAGACATTTACTCAATTCTCTAATGTTGTTTCATGTAAACAACATAAACAGTAACATGTTTTAGAATTGCCTTTGCAAAATAAGACTTTTCCATGCTCAAAGGGCCTCTGTGCATTCCTTACACAGATACTGCTATTCTGTAAGACATACTTATGCAAATAGAAATGATGGTAAGAAAGTGAAGAAGAAAAACATCAGGTCAGAAGAACAAAACTGTATTTCTTCTAGCTCCATCAGCTTGGCTATATTTTCTTCCTGATAGCAACTTTGAAATGGCAAAAGAATTCCTTCCACCAGCTCTTCCTGTGACCTAAATGCATAATTGATGAAAATGTATTGTTTACATGAAAGCCTCATAGAAACCACCAGGAAAGCATCGCAGATTATTTTTTCCTCCTTTTGCCACTATGTTTTTACAGATGTGATATGTGTTTTAAGGAGCCAAAGCAGACAGTTGTGCTTTAGCCCTGCCAAATACTCCAAACAAAGAAACAGGTTTCTTTCTTTCTTCTCCCTTTCACAACAGAATATATATATAGCTAAAACAAATAAATACATAAACAAATACAATTTTAAAAAATAGCTTTTAATTGGCATATCTACGAAAATTCATGAGGCAAATTATACATGTAGAGCAAATAATGATACAGCTTTGATTCCTGCAGGGACCAGAAGTCAGCACACAGCAAGGAGCCGGGTGGCCTCTGTCAGCCTGAGCAGGGCTGGTGGCACTGGCGCTGCTGCCACAGCCATGCCGAGGGCTGGATTGCCACCTAGTGGGACCCCACTGCTCCAGCCCACTGGAGCTGTTAAATAAATCCGTGCTCATTGTCCTAACGCTGATTAATAAATACTGCAGCTACATTTAGAGCCGGGACCAGTCGATCACTAAACACCCTGAGCATTTGGTGCAGCACAGAATGGAATCACAGAACGTTTTGGACTGGAAGGGACCTTAAAGATCCTCTAATTCCACCCCACCTGGCATGGGCAGGGACACCTTCCACTTGACCAGCTTACTCCAAGTCCCGTTCAATCAGCCCTTGAGCACTTCCAGTGAAGAGGCATCCACACCTTCTCTGGGAAACCTGTTCCTGTGCCTCACTACCCTCACAGTAAAGAATTTCTTCCTCATATATAGTCTAAATCTGCTGTCTTTCAGACTAAAGCCATTACCCCTTGGGGAGTGTTTGCCCCAACGTGTTGCAGATGTAGCCAAAATATCCGCTGCTGGTTCAGAGGCAGCACAGGAGTGCCTGTGTGGCACTTCTAGGTCTCCTTATCACATGAGGATGCTGGCCTCTCTCAAGTGCCCTCTGGTACTTGAACACTGTTATAACTGATAATATCTTCTCTTTGAAGCTCATAGAAAATCTAAATGTAAGGAAAACCATGGGGCCCTCTTGTCAGTGCAGGAAAGATATGAGGCTAGACCATGGCTGTCTGCTGTGATAAACTGCCAGCCTCTTGTGCTCAGTGCCCATGAAGCTGTGGAGTTTTGGAAAACCAAATCCACAGCCACAGATTTGGTTTGCCATTGATCTGAGAAAGGCAGATTTTGTGCAATTGCAGAAAAGCTAAACACAATTCCTGGTGTGGGTGTGTGGTGTGATGCAGTTACTCACTGAATATTCCTCCCCTGACTAACTGTGAGCTTCACAGGAGGGAGCAGTGGGAAGGAAGAGGCCAGCCAGAACTTCTGATGACCAGCTTAAGTCAATCCCAACAGGGTGTATCATCAGCCAAGTATCACAGTTCTCCATCTTGTTCCTCTGTGCATTCCTGTTCCCAGAGCCCTGTAGCCAATGAAGATGGGAGGAGGCAGTGGTGGCAGTGGCCTCCAGCTCTGCTGGGGAGGAAGTGTCTGTGCTGCTGGTCCAGCTTCACCTGGAGTGTCCCTAGGTAGAGAGGAGCACTTGCTGCTTCTGTGTGTGTGCAAATGTAACCACTGCTAAGAACGCTGCTTTCATCCCTGGACTAATGTTCATGAAGAATGAAAAACCTTCAATAAGAGAGGCAAAAAACTTCATAGTCTCATGAATGGGGCGTTATTCTGAGCAGAAAAGGGATCTTGGCAAAAGGAACTCTTCCTGTCCTCTATATTGTTGAAGCTTAAACAGCAAGAAGGCAGAATTCTAACATGGAGCCAGAAAAAGAGCAAATAAGGCAGTATATGTTACTGTGGTCTGTATGTACGAGGCCATCAGATGATCAACCTGGCCCCTGCTTCTAGGCCCTCAATGGTTTGTCTTTGACAATTCATGAGCACTGAATATTTATTCAGTGGAAATAATGCTGGTAGCTAGATCGTAGCTTAGCTACTGACTTTGTTGCTGGCAAATTTGCATTCTGTGCAGAAGTCCCAAGTGAACAGAAAGAGCAGATGCATTGATTTGTTTGGGGGTTCTTACATTATTACAGAAAAGCTGCAGCAAAGAGGCAGAATGGGTTGGGTCTGGATGGTTGGGAATGAATGATGAGAAAAACAGCAAAATGAGAAAAGGAGGAGGGGTGGAGGTGTTAGTTACCTGCCCTACCTGGTTATCCTTACACAGAAGGAGAACTGGTGCTCTTGGAATGGTGCCTGTTTTTCTGGAAGGAAGCAGTCTGATATGGAGAGATTTACTAACCAGGAGTTGTTGTAGACATCAAATGTGCAGGGATTTCTATTGCCTAAACCTGGCCCGACAGAGACAAAAGGAATGGTTGCATGTATGTCCCCTGGCTTGGAAAGAAGAGGTGCAGAGGAGCGTATGATTTATTCCTTGTGTTCCTGTGACTTGTGTTCTGTAATAGTATTCCTCAGAAGTTGAGACAGGGCTAAAACATAATTCATTAATTAATTGTATATGATGTGGAAAATCTTATAGCAGACTATTTATACCTTTGTTGTACCTCTAATTATTGTACCATTTGAATGAATTAATTGGATAAATAAATAAATATTATTATTATTAATCAGGTGCTTAAATGTCGGACAGAGATTAAAAATCAAGAATTAGTACAAAAATCTAAATGATAAATGATCTCAAGCGGTGACTGCATAGAAGATGTGAAAAGTGGTTGTTAGATTTTAACTTCAATTACATGAAGCAGAACACTGTATTCAGGATACAGCAAGGCCTAAAAATGTGATGAACATCCCAATATCTGAAACATGAGAGTATAAGCCAAAGCCTAAGTTTCCTGTAACAATTTAGATACAGAAACTGCATCTCAATGTGATTCAGAATCGCTAGCTGGGTTACATTCAAGTAGAAGTCTAAAAATGTCCTTTTAGGACAATGCTCCTTCTGGCTTAGCAGAAGGCCCACCAGAGCAGCAGCTAGCAAAGAAGCAGCTGCACTATGGTAACTTAATGAGCTGCACTTAAATCAACACCTACAAGACCTGCATTGCATGGTCTTACCTAACAAGGAGTCTCTAACCATGAGGTTACTGTGAAAAAGGGAAGGGCTGGTGATTGCACATATTGTGCTTTTTTCCTGAATCTTACTGCTGACTGGGGTCATTTTGGAGCCTTGGTAGTGTTTGTGTCCTGTCCCTCATCCATGAACCACAGGCTTGGGGACTTCAAGGGTCTGGATGTCCCCTGTACATCATTCAGAAATTTTGGATTCTAATGATCACATAATCCGAGAGGTAGGTAAGTAAAATTTGTCTTTAGGAAAATTGCAACTTTGGAAATATCTAAACACAAGTATATTTTATAAATCATAAGGCTTCACAACCTTTCAATCTTACCTGTTGGGAATCTTTAGAAGCAGAGGACTACAGTTCATCTGACTTCTTAATTATTTGGAGTGGCCCTTTGGCATGACACAATTATGACAGCCACTCCTTTTTACTGCATTTATCAAAGGAGACACACTCAACTAGCATTTAAAGCACTAGTACTGCAGCACTCCATATCAAATTGTGCATGGCCACAGTCCATCTCTCACTAGCAACTGTAGAAACAGTGAGCTTACTTCAGGGAAAAATGTTGTCTTTTAGAATACATTAGGAGAGAAAAACAATAGCATTGGTTGCAGTCAATACAAACATACTATTTTATATTTTAGGTATTACTCCTTCCTAGTAGTGAGACCAGCCAGTGAACCCCTCACAGGGTATGGCTCTCCTGAAAGAGGGATGCCTCTGTCGACATAACTTGGAGACAATAACGCAGCTCTTTCTAGCTAATATAGTTGATTTTCTAGTTTCCTAAGCAATCTGCACATTTTTTCAGTGCCCTTTACTGAATCTTTGTGGATTAAGAAAGAGTGAATATGAATGGTATGTAACATCAGCTGGCCACAAACATTGCTTTAAATGCTGTTCAAGCCAGGAACAAATCATCAGGCTTTGCAAATCCCCACAGAGAGCTGAGCAGTGATTGTTCAGGCTGCACAATCATTTCTCAAATGAAACACAGCTGAAGTGCCAAATACTGACTCTCCCCAAGCTGGCTGTTACATATGGTTATGCCTTCCTAACCAGTTACCTGCTGTGGCTGGGGGAAACCAGTAGAAACACTCAGATTATTTTAATCCTCACTTACAAAATAATTCTAAAAGATAACAAGGGTTGAAATCATTAACTGTGCTAAAACAGGGTTTATAATGTGCTCAAACCAAGAATATTAATTATGCTCAGAATTCAATAAGGTTAAAGGAGGGATAGTCAACCAAATGCTGCAGCTAAAGGTCAGCAGTTCCTGTCTCATTCTGCCTAAGAGCCCATAACTGCTTCAGGATACAGCTCTCACAGTCACATCCCAGCTCCAGACTGACTTCACTGCGAAGTCACTAGTTACTGGTCAAGATGGTGAACATACTAGATTGATCTGTGAAATGCAGCAGCTGTTTTTCTCAGAAGTTCATCTTTTTGATATTGCATTAAGATAGTGTGAGGACTTGGAGAAGCACAATGAACAGTCTCAAACACTGTTAAACAAGAAAGTTCCCACAAGGGAAGCCAACACAACAGGACCTTAGAATAAGCACAGATGGGGAAAAGGAAGGCATTAATACCAGACCTAATCAGAGGTGAAAGTTTGGAATTAACACACTGGACAAAATTCCGGTGTGCAAACACTGGGAAAAGTGCTGACAGCAACAACAGGAAGATGCCAGGCCTGGTGAGGCAGAACTAGATAACTATCTGGACAAAAGATCCCACCAAGGCAAACTGTGAGAAAGGAAGTATCTTACACACATGCCATCTCATGCTGGGTGGGAATTGCCCACATTCCTTATGGATATCCAGGACTTGGACTGTATAAAAGGGACAAGAACATGGGAACCCCCACCAGCAAGCAGACCAGGATGAAGAAGGTCCAGCAGGACACTGCAGGATTCCATGTAGTGGTGATATCTTTGCTTAGTCTCTCACACTCTTTCTCTTTCCCACCCCCCTCTATTTCTCTCTACTTGACATTTACTATTTGCACCTTAATTTGGGCAGAGAGAACTCAATAACCAGATCCTAAGAGACAGCAAGCCAAAAACCAATCAAAAAACTCTGTGCAGCATTCCAGCAACACTTGTTTGCTGTGTCCTCCAGGAAGCAGCAATGCAAAATCCTTTCTGCCACAAGCAGAGGCTCTCCACCAAAGATGCACCTTTTTTATTTCAGATATGGTGTCTGTGACATTGTGCTTAGTGAGCCACCACAGCAGTGAGAAGCTAGAAGCAAGATCACATTTGGAGTAGAGGAGCAGAGCAGCATAAGGGAATAATAGAGCTTGTAGGAAATAGACGTGGAGGAAGAGCCTCTCCTAAAGGAGCAAGAAGGTGCATGGGTGGTAACAGGCTGCTTGGTTTGGGTGAATATCATCCAGGATTTGTGGAGCACAGCTGCACCACAGCAGTGCTGAATGCCTCTGAACATTTTCTATTGCATTTCCCAGCTGTGCCATCACAAGTGATGACAGGTAGGTCTAAAGTTCAGCACCCCATGACCAAATACAAACAACAGGAATTATTACTACTTATTAAAGTTGCTGCATGCTTGATGACTCCTGGGGATTTGGTCTGTGTTTTGGGTTGTGTTAAGGGCACAGCAATCCATGGAATGAGTTGAAGGCCATGGGACTCCCAAAATCAGTTTCTGAAATGAGTAGTGTAATCGGAACTAGGATACTGCAAGCATGTTCACCTTAGTTAGCATGCTCATCAGGATCAAGCCCATACTCTTTGCTACTACCTCGAATTCAGCCTCTGACAGAGATTTAGGGTATGTTACATCCAATTAAATGAGGATGATTGCACCTGTCATTTTCAGTCTGATCTTAGCTCTTAATTAAAGTGCAACTGAAAAATATATACAAAAAATATATCATAGGGGTTTTGCAACATCTAGTTTTAAAGTTTCATGATCATTTTAGACAGAACAACCTGGTTAGATAATTTGTTTTTCTTCTCTTCTTAGATTTCTAAGGTATTTCTGATGCTAAAGAAAAAACATTTTTCTCTGAAAATAAAATAGCCAGCTGTCAAGGCTGATTCTCTGAAGTCCACTGTGTGAAGTCCCAACTTAATATTACCTAACCTATAATTGAATTAGATACCCTAGATCTCTAGAACTCAGGCTTGAGTTATCCCTAAAAGTGAGAAAAGGAAACATAAAAATCATAGAGACATTAAGTGAAATACTTTTCTAATTAATAAGACGTCCAAGAAATATTTCCAGTACTTTAAGTCAGTTTTATTTAAAAAATAGAATCCAAACATTGTTTTTATAAGGTGCAACATATACACTGTTTTCTACAATTAAAAAAACCCAAAACAACAAACAGAGCCAAAGCAAAACTATAGTCATAAATATAGTATCATTCAAACAGGAATCAGTGAGTCTTTTGTAGTCCTTAAACATTCTTTTTCTGCTTCTTCAAAGCATAAGAATTAATAATTAGTATTACTGGGACAGCCAAAAGGTCTGTCTAATGTCATCCATTTCTGGTCTTTATTATTAAACTTTCCACTACAGATTGCTTCAAGTACACAACAGAAGCTAAATGTAACTTAACACAGTTCATGCAAAACAAAGGTAGAAATCTGAACCCACATCATTCAAAGATTTTTATTCCCCTGTTTAGTTTAGCTGGGCATTTTTGAAGGCCAGCTGCTGGAAGGACTGAACTGAGGTTGCATAAAGTCAGCAGTATAAACTAAAATGCTCATGTAACTCAGATTGATAACACTACATGACTATCTTAAGCTCTACAAATTCAAATAAATAGTTAGGGCTGAGATCTATGCCTCTTGGAGTCTATCCAGTACATTCTGAGACAAATTTTGGAATACAGGTGGAAAACAGTGCCTGATAATGGGCTTGTTACGGGAAAATAAATTAAATCATTACATCATAACTGCATTTTTTGAGATAAGCATGTTATTAATTTATATTAAGGGTGTTCCCTTTCAGACACCAGTGTGAAGAGCAATAAAGGCTGTAGCATGGAGGAAGTTTTCTAATTAGGAAAGTCTGTCCTCTTTCAAAGCCCTCCATGTCATTCTAGCATCACGCTCAGCCTGGATGATAACACCAGGCAGCTGAAGTTAGCCATGAGTGTGCCACACCTGGACAGCCAGAGAGCAGCCCCTGCTCTGGTTTAACATCTTTTGAACAGACACTGGAACAAGGAGCAGCACTACATGGCTCTATGTCCAAAAGTTTTTCCCTTGAGCCCTTATGTATTTAAAGCTTTCCATCTAGAAAGGAATGTGTTTGATAGAAGGGAGCTGTACACCCTGCCTTTTACTTGGGTGAGAGCCCAGGGTCAGATTGCATTCACAATAACTACATAAATCTCAATTCCTTCTGCTGGTGTTTGCTACAAACCAGCATGTTGTTTTTTTGGATCTTGTTTTTAAGCCCTGAGGGCTCCTCCTAAGTCATGTAATAAGGCAAGGCAACAAGCTCTCACAGGGATGACTTGGTTTCAGCAGATCAGGCCTCTGGGTATTAATGGGAATTAACCACACAAGACCATGTCCGTGCATAATCACAGACTGAGTTTAACCTGATAAGCCAAGTCAATACAGATGTGAATTTGTATTTGTATTGTAGACAGATTAACCTCAGTCAGGCAAGTCCATGTCTTTTTCTCAGAAATCGTAATGTTTTTCAGTGTTGATACACTATATTGGTTCCTGTTAGCAAACATGGAAAGTAGAACATGGTCATACAGTTTTAATCCAAGAATGAGATTGCTCTCAAAATCAGCCTTTTTAGCTTAGTCTACATCCCTTAGATTCTAGAAGTTATGGGTAGAAACTGAAATTGTATAATGCCCCACTTTGATTTAGTTATGGGAATGAACTGATTTTATGATGGCATCTGTTCAAATGAGTCTAGTGTTTATGAGCACTGTTGTTGACTTGGTTGGTTTTTTATGAGTTTGGCTGCTGATGGATTCACAGAAAAATGTAAGAAATAACCACACTATGTTGTATTTCCTATTTTCAGAAGAAAGGGATTGCTCAGTCCTATAGTTTACATAGATTTAACAATACATTATACTGCAGCTGTTCAGTTAACAAAAAGTATACTCTGAAATATTTATGGGCTTTGGCCAGAGCTACTTATATTTATGTCAGTCTGTTGCAAACATCATTGTTAAGTGGAGTACTTAACTGTGGAGATTAAAATTATCCCTTTACTTCCGTTTCTTTTACTTCAGCAATTTGGGCCATACTCTGTGTGAATGCAGTGGGACTCATGCCAGAAGGAAGCAGGGTCACTGGAGATAAGAGGAGGAATTTGTGACACAGAACTTCGGCATCTAACTCAGGGTGCACCTGAGCAGTTGTCTCAGTTCAGGGACACAATAACCATGCACATTGCCTACATGTTAGATCAACAGCCTGGGTTTGGGCTGGGGCAAGCAACAGGCTGCTCTGGCATGAAAGGTCATCTCCATCCATGAGGACCATTCAAAAAGCACCTGTTGTCTGGGTGTATTTGAACAAAAATACCAGAGGTCTCAGATGCCTAAATGAAGGGACCAGGAGGTCTGAAGGGGATTCAGGACACACCTTTCTCCCATCTTTATGTTTACACCTATAAAGCAAACACTGGGCAGTGTGAATTACGTGTTACAGAGAGTACAATTTGGTATTCTGTTACTGATAGCAGTATTAACTAAAGGGTTGACCCTCTTTATCTCATGTAGGGCCAGAACAAGGGTTTAGGAAAATTTAACATTTTTTTACCTGAGTAACTTAGAGGTCTCTACCAGGATCTGTTAAATCTTGTGTTCTTGGTGCAAACAGATAAATACTTAAAGCTTTTCTATGATCATTTGCATTCTCAGTCCCTTTGATCTTATCCAGCCACAGTGCCATGGAGAGGAATTCCACAGTCCTATGACTGATGAGTGCATAAAAGGTAGATCTCTTACAGAATAAGTGTCTATGACTGTTAAAATAATTTCAGCAATCTCTTGGCAAGTGCAGACAAATCCAAGAAAGAGCACTGACAAAAAGGACTTAAATGGGGAACCAAGAATCAATGCAGAATGTCATTCATTTGTGAAAAATTGTGATGTACACAAGGGAAGACGGGTGAGGGATTCAATCTCTAGTCACTAACACTGATGAGAGACAGATACCACTGTCCTTTTAGTGCTTCTGAAAACTATTTAATGGGTGTCTATGTTTTTTCCAGTTACCACAGCAAACCACAAAATACTAAATTTTACAGTACTTGTATGCAAAATTGCATAGAGAGATAATAAATTCTTACAAATAAATCCCATTTCAACATTAATAAGGGGAAGCTGGTTGGCAGAAATGCTAAGCAGTATAAAATTCAAAGACTAAAGCAGGGAGCAAGGGATACTACATTTTAAAGTGATTTGAGGCGTAACCTTACTCTTTTCTTAAGACTTAACTCCAGTCTTGATTCATTAAACATTTACAAAATAAATGAAGATGACAAAATCTTTCATTTAAAAATATGCTCATTTTTGTCCATCATGAAAATGGTATAACTCAGTAGCAAACAAATAGCCATGATTACAGTAAAAAAAGCAACTAACATTACTCATCTACACTCTCTGGCTTGGAACACAAACCTTTTATATCTCTTAGCAGCTTGTACATAAACAGTGTCAGCTACTGTTGACACCTGCCTCGTGAGTTCTGTGACCTTGATGCCTCCCACTGGTGCTCGTGGCTCTTTGTCTCTAAGCACTGCATCTCCTACACCCACCAGCACTGCAATTGGGCTGTTGGGAGTCTCATTAAGGAAACCCAGCTTGATGTCTGCAGCTGCTCAGAGCTTCTAAACTGCCTTCCTCATTAAATAAGTGCTGTCCTGCACCCACTCCCTCCTCAGAGGCATATCAGGCCATTCTTCATATACATCACCTTTTTCTCTTTAAGCAAGATGAAACACCAAACACAACCTTCGTGTTAATCTAGGAGGGATTCCTTTGGGGTTACTTTTTTCTTCTTTACCAGTCTAGTTAAACATGATAGATTCAGGGTCCTGGTTTGCCATTTGAGCCATATGTCTTAATACATCCTTTTTAGTTATGATACCCAGCAGCCTCCTATAGGAGAAAAGGAAGTGAAAAGTCAACAGTCATCTTATATATCATCCATGTTTTTTCCCTATTCAGCTGCAGGGACATTTTGTGAGTGCTTCTATGCAGTACTGTCCAGCTCATCTATTCCCCAATTATTATCTTTTTATAAAGGTATTCTCATCTCATGTATTTCTACTACCCCAGCCACAATAATTAAGTGAAATACTTTGGCTTGTTACCTCTTTTTGTTGGGAACATGACTGAGTGAGAAACTACAACAACTTATACTTCATACAACAAAATAATAAGTTTTCTTAAGCTCAGGCTGCAGAGGACCAGCAGTCAAACCCAAGGTGTCAGTGCTTGGTAATACATAAAGTAAGCTAAAGAACAGGGTTTCTGAAACTCTCACTGCCTGACAGCATAATTCCTTCAAATTTAAATGATAATTTCTCATTTATGTGAACCTAAATGAATTATATCTGTCAGGAAAAATGAGACCTATGGGATATCTGGCCCCAAAAGTCAAAAATTTCATAACCCTCAGTATTCAAGGGCTTTTACTTCCAGTCCTTGAAGACCATTAGACATTGAATATTGAAACTATGCCATAATAGTTTTTTCACCTTTCATTTCATGTAAGTTCTAAAACTCCAGATCTAAATTTCTGAATCCAGGCACCTAAAATCAGAACCTTTATCTATGTCCCAAAAGTGGTTCTTATTTTCTTAATGCTGAGGATACTGCAGTCAAAGTAACAACTGATATGCAACATTTTTGAATAACAAAAAGATGTTTTAACAGAAGAATAAATTTTAGTCTTCCACATTTGGAAGTGATGGCTGTGGGTTGGCTATCCTGCTATCGCTAGAATCTGGGATGGGCCATGATGCCCAAATATCTCAGATTCTGTTGGAACTATGGGATGTTATGTTTAGTCCACATGGTGCAGCTTTTTATTCCCCTGATTTCATGTTTGCCCACCTCCTTAAGCTATTATTTGAAGTCCTTTGGTTTGTACACCTTTCCATTATTCAATAAAGAAAGTTGAGCAGATTAATTTTCCTCCAGTGACACCTTTATCACAATTTTCACGAACACCTAATCTGGCTGGAAAAAAACAGGCATATTCTTTACAAACAATTACTGCTTCCCAGATCTGCCTCTGCTGAAAACTGAATGATAATGGAAGTCAGAACAGTTTATTTTGTACTTGTTTTTTACCTTATCTAAATGAGAATACACTTAGGGAGAAGAGTATCAAATATAACACCCTGCAAGCACCATTTTGGTTCCAAGTCTGGCTTCTTTTGTTGCCCTGGAGAAACATGGGCGAGGTTCCCTTATTCATCCATTCCCAAAATAAGACAAAATTAAAATATTCACTTGACTGTCAACTACTCACCCACTGCGAGTCACCAGACACTGCCGGAGTCCAAGTTTTCGGAAGATATCCACCACAGTTTCCATGGGTGTGTGGTCAGTGACGGTGAAAGGGCTCAGGTTGAGAATACGCCGCAGTTTCAGTGGGTGGGGACTGTTGGGTGGCAGTTCTGGGGGGTCTTCAGTGAAGTACACGATGGAGTTGCTCACCACCCCATCCTGACGCTGTCTTGCATTCTCTGTACAACACAAAAATTGGTGTAGACAGTTAATACAGCTTGATAATAAAAAATAATTCCTCTTTTGGAAAGCAAGGTTTAATTTTGTCTTTAATGTACTGAAGCCCCTGAAATTTGGGTTACTGAGTAACCTTGAATTTCCTGGAGAAATTGCTCCCTCAAACCAAATGCGATATTTTTATAGGCACATACTTTTCCTTCGTTGGGATAATGCTTTTCTGAATAAATGTGCAGCTCATTGCATTCACAAACTTCACTAATCCAATTTCTGTCAAATTCAAATCACTGTATGTAATTTCCTCCATTATGAGAATCACAACAGAAACTTTATTACATGCCTGAAGGAGTAGAGTCAACAGCTGTGTAAGATCCCAGCTGGCTAGGAGCAGAACTTTTCAGTGGAGTTGGGAAAATGTGGACATGGTGTATGGATTTATGAACACAAAGCTGGGGAAAGACAGATTCACATTCCAGGGATCCAGGGGCGGTGTGGGTGTTCTAGATCAGCACACCTCGCTGGCATGCAGGGTAAATGTTGTGGGTTTACACTTAATGCCTTAAATAGTTTGCATATCTAGATTTTTAAAATGAAAAAGAGATTAGCTTCCTACTTAGAGGAAAATAGTAAAGAGAGGAAAGATATAGGGGTAAACAGCACATATGTGACCACTTTCAGAAGTTCAAAAGCTATCATTAATACTTTGATCAAACTACGAAGTGAACATCACACTACATCTGGAGTTTGTATGATCAGTATAAACCTTTTACCTAAAGCATGCCCTAAGACTTACCATTGGAGTCTTTTCTTTTCTTTGTGATGTTTACCTCATCTCTACTCAACACTACAGGGTATAAACATTTTATGAGATGGATTACCAAATGACAGACAACTTTTCTCTCCCCAGAATAGCATATCATGTGTTTGGCTCTGAGGGTTTAACTTTTTTTGTAATAAATTCTTGGAAATAGTAAATTATTACTTTCAATTAACATAGGTTGCTTCTGCTCCTGAGAGGTGCAGCAACTCATACTCCAGGCACATGTAAATATTCTTGGAACTCTCTGCCATCAATCAGAGTGAGAAACCTGCTCCTGTGACTTGTAATGTGTAGACAGTGATGGTTTCCAACATGTTTCAGCGGCAATTTTTTTTTATATTTACTGATCATTGTCCTGTAATATTTCTGGAACTGGAGCAGTGCTGGCTCAAACCTAATATCAGCACAGTATATGATTCTCAACCTTCTCACCCCACATATTACAAGCCCTATTGCAATTTACAGGAATGATGTTAGTTTTGTCTCAGCTTGTTTCAATTCATACATCCAATTTCAAGTGTGAATATGCCTGCATAGTTCTTTGATATATGATCTGTGCTAAGAGGTAACATTAATCAAACTGAAGGTAACTCCCACCCTTTGATAAAAACCTTTGACAGCTAGGTATTTCCTTCCCAAAGCTGCACCCTAAGAAATAGGGCCAAGCGTTTTGGTTACCACATTGCTGTTCCCAAGGCAGCAGTGACCCTGAACAACAGTGATTAGCCAAAGCCATGATTTCACTCTTCCATGTCAAACACCTCTCTGGAGAAATTTGAATGATGTAGTACTTTGGAGTAAATTCAGTGACATCAGAAAAATGGTGGATTTTGTATGCAGTCTCACTGGATGGGGGAGTGGGAGTAAAGGTAAAACAGAAGAGAAGATCATTTTTGCAGTCAGTGGGCAAGAAAAACAGATACATATTAACAGAAATAGCAAAGTAAATGGATGACAATGTCTGGTTTTACAGAGCAATCTATGCAGAAGGCTCTTGTCATAGCCAGAGAGTGAATTAATTTTCCCAAATATGAAACAGCCTCTCATATTCAGGGGTTCACATTTCACAGCCTGTATCAGCTATGTTGGTCTCTCAACTCCACACTGAGAAAAGCATATTACACAGGCTACCTGGCTATTGTCCAAGGCTCTGCCTTTTGCATGGTGCCTCTGGAGCTGGCCAAATTTAAGAAAAGCTTTAGTGTCAAAAACTCCCCTCTGTAAGACTGTAAAGTAGGTGTTGTCTAAAATGTAGACACCTCTTCCCAGAGGGTGGTTCTGCCACCTCACCTGCCTACTTACTCAACAAGGATCAATGGAAGGACACAATCCTCCTGAGGATGCTGCTGAGGAATTAGAAATGGCATTGCCATTCCCTTTACATGTATTTAATGTGTTTATAGAGCGTGCTCCAGTCAGTAAGAAAGAAATTATGTAGGGGTAAATCATGAGGCAGATAGCTTTGTGGGAATGGGTATTTGATGCAAGACTCAGCAGCTATCACCTTCCTCCAAGAAGGCAGATGTGTGAGGGAATTGGAGTACTTCCCCAGAGTATTCCCTGGACCACCATACTACTGATACACAATTAATTTGGTCTGAGAAAGAAGCTGAAATTCTTGCCTGAAACCACGTCTCTGAAGCTCAAAGTGTTCTTATGTAGAGGTACCAGAGCTTGTTCAGGAGGCATTCTGCAGGGCACAATGACATGAAAAAAGAGATACTGGTGAAAGAAGAGATACTGGATTGGGCCTGACTCTTTTTTTAAGACCTCATTCCCTGGCTGAAGTGCTGCACAGATGATTCTGAGATGTAATTCCAGTATCTCTGTCAGGCTGTGCAGGTGAACCTGAACAGGTGAATAAGAGATGCTTCACCACGTGTGATGTTTCTTTCTTGGTAAGGAATTTTATGGCTTACAGAGTCTTGGTGCATGGCTCCATGATCACAACCATGAATCAAGCTGAAGTGGAAGTTCAGAACGCATCAGCTACCCTTGTGGTAATGATCAGCAATAACAGCTTCTGAAATTCAGGCAAAGCAACTTCAGAGAAAGAGGATTAGCAATCAAAAGGTTGCTAGCATGGTTGCTCTGCCCTGTACTGGAACCATAAACTGTGTCTTTTGAAACCAAATCCAGATTTTTTAAGTCACAGGGACACAAACTGTACTGGAAAGATTAACCATTTATCATAGTGCCAGCACAGAATGACAGCACTCACATTAAGCCCAAGGGGGAAAGGGTTACCAAAGATCACTGGTGGCTGAGGGTTTTAGAAAAATTGATCTATGAGTATAACAATTTGATTTTAAATCGAAGTTCTGTCTCATTTCCTGCGAAAGATGCTCTTAATTAGAATTGATCAGGAGACAGTACCTTTTCCTCTGAAAAATTCAGATGTCAAACAATTTTTTAAAAGAAAAGCATTTTGATCTAAATGTTTACTGAGTTTAATTTTAACTGATTTCTTTGTGGTCAGTTCATAGCTGGAAATTTTCTCACATCTTCTGGCAAGACCATTCAGCTACACTGCCATTTATGACCTGAAACAAAAGACTCAGTTCCTCAAAGTTCTTTCACTCACTTCAAGCAGCCTCTGATCTTTCTGATTCTAAAGTGGGGGCTCTGCATCTTCAGTCCATGCAATTTTCCCACTGACATACCTTCCTGAAAAGGAGGTGCAAAAGAGTATTAACTTAGGAAGGCACCAAGTGTTAAAGCCATGACACGGCATGGGCAGTATAAAAGACAGACCCAGGGTAGGCTAAATACATCTAAAACATATGCTTTGAAGACCACTGTTACTTCAATTTTTGTTTTAGCTTTGTGGGAAGTGAGCTGGAAAGTGATCTTCAAAAATAACCCGAATTTTCCATTTATTAATTTTCTTGTCTGAAAAATATGTGAATTTCCTTCAGAGACAACAACTTTTTAAAGGGGCCTGAACAACTGAGATGAAACAAGACCATGCAGAGAAGAATAATTCCAAGTCAAGGAGATTTAGATATACCAGACATTCCACTGCCTTGCAAAATTCAAGGCAACCATGCCCAGATGGCATCTTGCCTGCCTGCCCAGCTGGCCCTCAACACCACAGGACTGCCAGAACTGGGAGCAGACAGTGGGCCAGCCTTCCAGACCTCTGCAGTTCTGGATGCCCTGAGTCCAGAAAAGGTGAGAACACTTGCTTTCATCCAATATACTTGTTCTTCAAACTCCACTTAGTCATCAGATCAACCAGGAAAGGGCCTGACAGTCAAAACCTTTAATGACCTGGGTTTGGACTCTCAGGCAATCAGCCAGCTCTCCACTGGATGCCAGACACCCATCTTTACTGCAAAACATTGTGCACTGAAAACTTTCCACCTATAGCACTAAAAGCCTGCATGTGAGGAAAAACTGAGACAGAGCAACAGAAAGGAGCACAGGCTATTTCATCACTGGGTGACCAAAATTCATGACTGCCCCAGCCACTTCTGGAAGCCCATGGAGAAGGAAAGAAACTGAGCACTACACTGGCTTTTGGTCTGGTTCTGACAAAAATTCTGGCCATGTGAGTTGAATTTCTCTCTGTTGTCTCTAGAAGAATTTTATTTTACTCTTTTGAGTGACAGCAAAATTAAGCCAACAAGAGTCAAGCCCACAAAATTCTATCAGGTGATATGACACAGTAGAAAAGCTCCCAGGTCCTACTAGCCAGTAAAAGTCAGATTTTAAGAAAAAGTTAGATTCGGTTCTTGTTTATCCATTCTTCAAGGTGAATAACACTGCTAACCTCCTATCTTGTAAAAAATCTTTTCAAAATCAAACTTTTGGACACTGATACGTACTTATTGCAAGGATCAGCTCTCGTCTCTGTGCAAATCCAATAAGTCTCTCTGAGTCTTTGGAAACCACCACTGGGAAGCCATTGTAATCAGTCTCTTTGATGAGTGTCTCCACATCCTCCACTGTCATGCTGTCCTGTGTCAGCACAGAGAGCGGAGCTTCACCACGCCTCGGTCTCATCACGTCAGTTGCCAGGGTTCGGTGGGTGAACTCATCCTTCACATCCAGGAAGGGGTAGCCATTCAGATGAATGTGAGCTTCATAGATCCCTTCTTTTCCAAAGGCATCTGCCACCCACTTGCTTGTGACAGCTGCAGCCATAAGAGGTACAATGTACTCCAGGCCTCCAGTTAGCTCAAACATAATCACCACCAGAGAGACCGTCATTCGAGTCACACCACCTGCCAACAAGGAAAAGACTCAAGTTTCTCCCAGTGCTGGCATACATACTAAGCAACTCATTTATATTTTTGAGCCTTACACTCAAAAATGCATGTAATTATTTATGTTGAGTACTTTGCCCTTATACTCTTAGGCTTGTTTCTCTGAAGGAAGGTATTTTTCATCTACTGCAATTTTCATCAAAAAGGTTGAGTGAACTTGCTCATGCCAAAGTTGCTAGTATTGAAAAGCAAACAATGAATGGTAAAAGACAGAGCTTTAAAACCAGAAGGGATGCCAACAAAATCAGCTTTAATGGATATTTGATAAAGTAAAGTCGAACCCTGCCATTAGCCCTCTAAAATGACTCCAAGAATCAGTTAAGTGCAGGTAGGAACATGGAGAGGTGGCCTTCACACCAGCCCATCTATTGCAGTCATGCTGAAGAGAAAGCTGAGCATTATCTTTGGGCACACATGCTTACGAAATCCTATCTTAGAACAGCTTAGGACCACAGCAAGAGCTATTTTATAGCTTAAACCCTTGCTTTGGATATCACTATAGTAATACAGTTTGAACTGAGTACAACTTGGTTTGAGGCCATCCAGGCATGAAGCCATAAGGCAGGGTTGTAGCTGTATTTTTCAATCTAGTCTTTCCATATTAATCTCATAAGCAAGCTCCTTGCTCCTTCAGTTTACATTAAAGGATAAAAATAATCACATAACTGAGGACAAGTGTGTATTATTATTATCTGAATTATTAGGTAACATTTCTTTGCCTCTGTTCAAAAGGTAAATGTAATAAATCTGTTATTTTTAGGTCTCAAAATACAGCCACATTTTAGATCAGAAAAATCAGAAACAGGTCATTAAAAGATGCTTTTTATCTAGCATCATACAGAAATATTAGATTGTTGATAATTTAATACTATGATCCAGATATGAATTTCATCTGAGGAATGCCTTAAACTTCTGACTGAAAAGCTGAGAGCAAATACCAGAGTACGGATCATTTAATACTTACTCCATATCTCTTACTTTAGGCAAGATAGGTTTTGGTACAGAACAGCTGAAGTACAAGCTGTAAAGCTTAAGTACAAGCTGTGACCATTCTACTGTATGTCTCACCATACTATTAAAAACCACCACACCTTAATTCGGACCTTTTAGAAGAAGAAATTGCAGACTCAACTTGAGTCCTGTGTGCAGTTTTGGACATCACAATATAAAAAGGACATTAAGCTATTATAAACCATCCAGAGCAGGGCCACAAGGATGATGAAGTGTCTTAAGGGGAAGCCTTTTTGGAGTGACTGAGGTCACTTAGTCTGTTCAACCTGGAGGGGACTAAGAGGACACCTCATTTTGGACTACAACATTCTCACAAGGGGAAGCAGAGGTGCAGGCACTGATCTCTTCACTCTCATGACCAGTGACAGGACCCGAGGACATGGCATGAAGCTGGGTCAGGGAGGTTTTGATTGGATATCAGGAAAAGGTTTTTCACTCAGAGGATATTTGGGCACTGGAACAGACTTCCCAGGGAAGTGGTCACAGCACCAAGCCTGACAGAGTTAAAGAGGCATTTGGACAATTCTCTTGGGCCTATGGTGTGATTTTTGGGGTGTTCTGTGCATGGGCAGGATGTGGACTTGATGATTCTGATGGGTCTCTTCATACTCAATTCTATGCCTCTATAATTCTATGCTGACTAGCAGATCAACCGCAACATCAGATCCAAATTTTTGTGTATTATTTCTTCTAGGAACATTAAACAACACTTATCATAAAGAGGAAGTGCTTTACTTGTTTGGACAGACAGTAAGATTCATCCCAGCTTTTTTTAATGTGTCTACACTGCTGTGGGTGTTCAAATCCAAAGGGATGATCCAGATTGCCTTTATAACCTCTGGATAAAAACAGGCCCTTTTGAGGCCAAATTCATCTGTTTGTTTGCCTGGTTTTAGATGTGTACTGCCAGATAAGACTGATCTTTCCCAGACCTCCTTTTTCTGTTTTGACTGTGAGGTGTATCATGACAGTTCAGCTCAGGTGTTGATATCCACATTAGAGACATTACATTTTCAAGCAAATCCCACCCTTCCTTCCTCTATATTGATTGCACAAATGATCCTGCTTTTCCAATATGAGCATCCAAATCCCAAAATTTTCCAGCTCTTCCTTGAGTACATCTTTCATTTCAAACCTACTCAATCACATTAATCACGTGTCGTGCCTCTCAGCCATTTTTTCATCCACTGATGATGATACCAACAACAGCAACAAAAGGAGATAGAATATGCAAGTACACAAGGGGGGAAAATATGACCAGGTAAAAACATTCTCAGATGGCACGCTTGTATCATTCTTGTTGCATCTGTGGCTAGAAATTTGATATGTGAGGTATTATTCTATGAACTTGCTTTAATAATTAACAGATTGTTGCTGTAATATCCAATAAATCCTATTGATTGAGTGTAATCCAATATTGGCCTATGATCAAAATAAAAACCAAAATAAAGCTCAATTGACCATAGCGTGACACACAGCCAAAATAAGACCCAGAATTTTTACCTCTGTGTATCTTAAAATTTAGCAAAGACTGGGATGTTTTCTTCCTGCACTGAGAGACAGCACAGCCTAAACAAGTACGTAGTTTTAGTCCAGTTACAGTGAATTTCTTTACATCAGATGGAAAAAACGCAAGTAAAAATACTCCAGCTTGGAAACCTGCAGCCTAACTTCAATTGTTTTCTTTTCTTTGCTCTGCTTTTTGGCAGATTACAAGGAGTAGATATTGATGACTGCAAGGCTTTCTGTTGCTGACCATCTAGCAGATCACTGGAGCAACCAGTAGAGGAAGCTGCCCATTCTTTAGCCCATCATATCTTGATTTCAACCTGTGTTGCACCCAGAAATACCAACACAAGCAGGTGACACAAACACAGGGCCCTCCAAAGCTTGTCCCCAAACACCAGTGTTGGTCACACGCAAACCAGTGATCAGCAGAGACCGTACCCAAGCAAGCTGCTGCTCCCACCATAGCATAAAGTCCTGGTGTGACACAGTCTGCCCCAGGTCTGCACCAGTTCCTGAAGATGATCCAGTCATGATGGTGATATGCCAGCTGCTCCACTCCAATCCCAACCATCCTGCCAGCCATGGCTCCAACAGCCATGCTAGGAATAAAAAGGCCTGAAGGGATCTGGAATGAAATGTAGACACATGAGCATCTTGACAAAAATGACCAGTATCAAACATTTTTAATTAACAGCAAGAGAACCAAGTTTCCATAGCCTCATGGCAGCCTGCAGGGCTGATCCCCTTGATCTGACAGTTTTCTGCAGTGACTGAGTTTATGTGGCTACATGTGTATTAATAACTTTATGAAACGTTAGTGCATTTTTTAAAGAATTTTTTAAAGAATCTGCTGCATCCCACTGAATTAGGGAGATAAATGCTGTTTTTGTATAATAGCTTGCTTTTGAAGGCAAGATGTTCCTGGCTTTGCTTTTATTACTTTCTCAGCAGGAAGTGAGGAGATGCTGATGGTTCTGTCATAGGCTTGAGAGTAACCTTAACTGAAAATAACATCTTGATTTCACCCTCTATCAGATGGAGCACTTTATGGTTTTATTACTAGCCTTTTCAAGCTAAATCAGACCAGATTTTAAATTAAATGTCAAATGAAGAATAAAAATTCAGAGAAAGGTGGCTGACTGCTCAGAGGCAACTAATTCTCCATCTCAGTTTACAATATATTTTTCAGGAAGCTCTGTGAAACATTGCTTTGTTGTCTGCTATACAGTCAAGTCACAAATCATTAAAAACAGTATTTAAATGAGAAGGGAGGGGGTAAAAAGTGAATGAAAATGTACTTTGCCTTAGATAAGTACATATCCTCTTAGATGTCAAGTGTCAAGTTGGAGATATATTTCCTGCTGGAGAAGAAAATTCAGACCTGTGACAAGGGCTTGTATGGGGCTTTTGTTGTTTTCAGAGAGGCAAGCCTATTATATCTTTTAAAGTCTGAAAATATATCTTGAGTTCCCTAAAAAACTTAACTAATCACCTCATCAGCACAGCCCAGAGACATCTAGGGCTGACAATAGCAGATGCTACAGCCCCCACCATATTATGTTAACTTTGTTAATGCAGTTCAGTTGAGTTCTAGATTTAGTGGGTAAAGCTATTTGATCTGTTCTTTTACAGGGTGGTTGAAACTGCCAATTGCTTCTAACAGATTTTAAATATATAGGATAAATAAAGAATTGCATTTCAAATAAAAAAAACAAAGCTTTTAATGAACAAGCATAACAATGGACTGTCAGCCATAAATCAGTTTCTAGAGTGAAAGGGTAAAAATGAATCCTCAGTTCAAGCGTAGTGTTTAAGAGAAAGATGAGATACTTTAGTTTTGAGCATGGTATAAAATATAGTGTATAACTAAGAAAAACTTCTCATTGTCTGCAGCCATCAGATCCAGAAATAAATGCGCACATAATGGGAGCTGTAGACAGATAGAACTTGTTTTTTATGTGCTCTATTAATCAGATATAATAGATCTCACCACAAACAACTTGGTATATATGGAAAGTTTGGAAAAACTGTTCTTGGACCTTTCATCACTCATTTATGGGGAGAATGAGTTGTTGAAGGAAAAAGCTGCAAATCCAGAATATTCAAATGGCACATCAGTTAGTCTTCTCATCCATTCCTCTTTTTTTTCCAAGCTACAGTGCTTAAAAAGATTCAAAAATAGACCTTTTCAGCCACTTTCATATTTCTGTGACTCTCTAAATGTGTAAAATAGTAAATTTAAAATTATTACTTCCTTGGGTATAGCTACCTTGAGGCACGTTAAGACATTAATCCAACAAGACAAACAACAATGTAAATAGCCCATATCTATGAGAGAGCTAAGAAACAGCTGCAGTGGGAATCATCTTGAAATTTCTCATTGGCAACAGCAGGTTTAAATTCCCATACAGATTTCTTTTTCCCTTAAGAAAACCGCAGATGACTAGAAGGTACAAAAGCAGGGCTCATCCCTGTGCTGCCACAGGGGCACACAGGGCAGGGTGCTGGCAGGCAGGTGAGCCAGCAGCATCTCAGTGACAGCCCTGTGGCTGGGGCAGGTCAGAGCCCGAGAGAGCAGAGAGACCCACGGACCCATCTGTGCCCTGCGCTCACGGCACCTCTGCGCCCGTCCCCGATTTACCTTCATGCCAAAAGTGAATATCGTGATGACAATTTTGAACACCAAAGCCAAGGCTAGCTGCCACATGGCAGAGTAGACTCCAGGGCCAGCAGGTCTGTCGGGAATGTCATCCACTGGCCGGGTCATGTTGGGGTCGTTGATGTAGTCGCAGAGCTGCGAGGACTCCAGGGCACCGCAGTCGTTGAAGAGCTCGGAGATGAGCTCGCTGGTGCTCCTGCGGGTGTAGGGGTTGGGGTAGGCAATGATGGCGGTGATGGCTGTTATCACAATCACCTCCAGCACCGGGTATTTCCCAAGCCTGGTGGTTTTTCTCCTCCGGCACCAGGCGATGTTGCACCGGATGAAGAGGGTCCCCCAGAGGCCCCCAAAGACGCCGAGCAGGATGAAGGGGAAGAGCTCGGCCATGTACCAGGGTGTGTGGTACTCCACGTAGAACAGCACCAGGCGGCTGTTTCCAAAAGGATTGATGGACCTCAGTGTGAAGGCAGCCACGAGAGCAGCAAAAAATGACCTCCAGAGGGTTTTCAGAGGAAAGTAGTAGCTGACCTAAAACCAATCAAAGAGCATAAACATTTCACGGAGTGCAACAGAGGGTCCTTCCTTTAACTACCACCACCATCGGGTTAATTTGACTTTACTGTGAGCACCAGATCTTACCACAGCCAGAATGTGTTCACAAAGGTATCAGAAAAGGCATTTCCAGATTTCAGAAAAGGAGTAGCAACTAGTTTAAAGTAGATAAATTTAAATCCAGAGTTGCTGTCTATAGATTATAAGAAATGCTTGACAGCTTGGTCTATGCATTAGCAAGCTGAAGGCTGGAGAAACCTCAGCAGAGGGATACATTTCCATAATGAATCATCTAATTTGTTTCAGAAAGCCAGTGCCCTTCTACTCAGATTATACTAAAATATCTGATAATGTCTTATTACTGGAAATCATAGATTTCCAGTAATTTTATTGTTTTTATAGGAGAAAAAATAACCATATAAATATTTGAAAAATAATGAGTAATCTTGGAGAAAGGTATCAAATTAAAGTATATTTATTGAAGCAAGTGAACTGCCAGGTCTCACCTCTTCCAGACTAAAAAGCACACCTCCAATTGGAGCTCCAAAGGCAACAGAAACTCCTGCAGCGGCTGCAGCTGAAAGTACCTACAAAGCAAATGTTTAGTACAAGGGATGAGTTGTTTGAAACCCTGAGTATCCAGACAGGGAAATTAAGAAATTAAAAATTAGAAATTTATGAGTCAACCTCACCTCTCTTCTCTTTCCTTCATTCTTGCTGTACTTAGAGAAAAGGCTGCTGAAGAAGTTTCCGCAGCAACAGGCCACATGGACTAATGGGCCCTCTTTCCCAAGGCTGAGGCCTGAAGACACCACCAGAACCAGGGTGACTGTTTTGATTAAAAGTGTCCATTTTCCCAGGTAGCCCCTAATAATGAACCCACTCAAGATGGTTTTTATCTGGAAAGCAGGAAGAACATGTTGAAAAGATGAAGAACCCTTTTCTACTCTGAACTTTCAAATGGAGTTAAAACTCCAGCAGAGTTTAAAAAGTTGCAGACTGCTTGAAAAGAGACAGTGATGGAGAGAAAGAGACTGTAGGTAGGGCAGCTTTCCCACAGCAATATCTGAGCAGGGGTTAAGCAGACCACACTTTTACTGCTGTTACGGGTGGTCCCCATAACAGGCAGTAGGGAATCTCACAGAGATCAATAGAAATATGAAACTCTTATATATCTCCTTGGCTTACAAGATCAGAGTTAAAGTGGATTTCAGTTTAACAAAACAGAAAAAAAGCAAATAAACAGCAATAGACTTTTTCCAGATAAAACACACAAAAAAGTTCTAGATATTTGGAATCACCGTGCCATAAAGGCATGCACATATTATGAAATGAGAAAGTCCAAAAGATCATATTTCTACACATTTTGTCTTAATTTCACTAGTGTGTGGCTCGGAAAGAGCACTATGCATGTGCATGACACAAAGGCTGCAGGGTAGGATTTGGGTTTGGACTCTAGGCCTGGAAATGGGCTGGAGCTGAGCATCACCTTACACGAGGGATCTACCACTTGGAAACTGGCTCTGTAGTTAACTAAAAAAACTTTTTAAAACCACAAATATATCAAACACATAACAAAGACACACATGACTACTTTGAAACACGGAAATTATTCAAATATTTTAAATTATTTGTGGTGAATTTTTTTGAAACATTTGGATGCTTCTCTTAGAGATCAAGAACAGAAGTATGCCAAGATTTCTAAGCTTTCGGCTGTTGATTCTGTCTGCCAGGTTCCTAAATAATAATTTCAGCAGTTCCATAGCACTTTTAACAATAGACTTCTCTGATTTCAAAGACTTTTAATAACTGCTGGTTTAATTACAAGTTTCTTCATTTAACAGCTTCAATATGGACTGAGGCTCAATATGTAAAATATTGAAGATCAAGTAGATATTTTGGCCACTATGATGTTCTCATGTTGGCACAATGTACATTACTCTGTCTTCAGGAAGACAATTTGCAAAAGACATGCACCAGACACTTTTCAGTCATCCCGAATGAAAAGCATATTCAGAGGTTTAGGAAACCTTAGCTTTTTAGCCCACCCTCTTCTTTATATTTTGCTTTTATTTAGAGTCTAGCCTAGAAAATAACTGGTCTTCTAACTGGCCCAAGTAATTTCATCCTAGGAAAATTCTCTATAATCTTCTAGTGAGTATTTCTCTTGGAGATGTTGATTTTTAATTCACACTCTGGCAATGAACAAGCACATGCATTAACCTGTCACAGTGACATATGAACACTTTTTACTATGAAAAACTGATCACCATAAAAACATAAAAAAAGGAATGATGGCAGATGAGATGGAAAGACAATTTCCTTGTTGCTATGCTATCTCATAGTACAATTCTGAAACAGGAAAAGGCAATAATTTTTAGTTGTTGTTTGGGATTTTTTGGATATTTGTGCACAAAGAGAAACTCACCTCTGGGATTCCAGAGCCACAGGCATAAGGAGCAAACACTCTGACCAGGGAGACTGCCAGGAAAGCAAAACACAGAGCCCACATAATGTACAGAAAATAGTTTAAAATGTAAGCACTTGCACCCTAGAAAAATAACAGTAACAAACATTGTTAGACAAACACAGATTAGCAAATCTCACACTTATACTAGGGATCATGATGGCATGGAGCCTGATTTTTCATTTAAATTGTAAGTGCTGCTTTTCCCCAGGAAGGACAAATAACTTCATGTACTCCAACAATTTTATTACTTGTGGAAAGAAGCAGCATACTAATAAAGACCTAATCCAGTCTGTACAGTCTGTTTGTAAGGGACTCAAATACCTTATACTGAGCATCTTTCAAGCACTAGAAAATCTAACTAACCCACATAAAATTCCAAAACATCAAACAAATACATCATAAAGGCAAAAGCAATAGGTAGTGAAAAGGCACCTAATGAAAGAATCTGCTGTGTTCATCCCATGGTAGTGGACAAGGAATGAGACCCTAATACATATTTTTCTGAGGGCTGGTATTCAAAGGTCAGTTCTCCATGCAGATGCTGATATTTTCAAATAGCACCCCTGTGTATATCAGTAGCCAGTTCAGTTCACAAAGAGCAAGGCTAAAATCATAAATAAATCCTTTCTTTCTATATAGTGCTTTTCTATATAGTACTGTCCATGATGGGGTTGAAAATTATTTGAAAATACCATAGGTTGGCAGAACCTACTCACACATCTCAGTCATTTTTGCCCTAATATTTTAAAATCATTCCAGTCAGTAATAAGCCTATCTTACAAACTGAATAGCTTTACTTTTCTAAACTAAAAGTTAGCATTTGAATGGGAATGCTAATGATCATTAGCAATGGTTGACTGTGCAGTGCCATAGTCAATAGTGACCTTCAAGTTTCTACCTTTTTCCAATGGTCAAATCAAAACTTTTGTTAAAATCTGCCTTGGAATACCTCTGCCTCTTCACATGCATGTTTTTTAAGATCAATTTCAAAAACCCACCTACATGGACAAAAGAGAATTTACTCAGCAACATCAAATCGATACAAGGAGTTTAAGCCTTCAAACAGTATCCTGTAGCAATATGACACTACAGAATAAAAAGCTGAGATGAATCTCAGTGGATGAATTGGTATGAGTCCTTCACCTCTAAGTGAACTCTTCCTACCGGATGCAATCCCAGCTGCTCAAGAACATCAGGGCCCCTGCCTCTGCTCTGCAGGACAGCAGCCTGGATATCAACATCATGATAAATCAAGTAGGAAAACCATCATTAATCAATTGTATCAGTTAACAGAGCTGGCCAAGCCTTGTTCCCAGTCATAAAAAACTTAGAGATGAGAATTCTCCCTGTTTTCAAATCTGCAAGGAATCAACTTTTAACAGCATGGATGTTTGCTAGCTTCATTTTCCAGGTCTGTCCAAATGAAAATGCAGCAAGGATACCACTAACCCTTATCCTTATGGAAGTATCTGGAAGAAGGGCACTTTGTTAAGCTGGTTCTTGCTGAAGTTAGCAGCTGGCTTTGCTGATGATAGCAGAATGTTGAAGCAATACAATGTTATCCCCCAATGCCCTGAGACTGAGCAGTCATGGATCCCACATTTGCAGTGATTGACATCTGGCTGTAGTAACCAAGGATCTTTGTTGCTACAGCTGAAGACAGTCTCATGAATGTCTTCTCCTAGTGCTTTCAATTACAAACAGCTATGACAATATTTACTCTTCCTCTAGAGAAAACTCTGGATATCTTGCCTCAGGGCAAAATCGTCCTGTCAGTGTGAGCCTGGAATACCTCCAAAGAAGGCCAACACCATCACAAAAACTTGGCCCTACTAGGTTGTGCAAAAGCTGTACTTTTGCTTCTAAATTCACTGGAGGAAAATTAACTTTTTTCTTTTTACTTCTTCTTCTTTTGCATCTCAGAAGTCGTAAGAAAGCTCTGTCAGCTCGTTACTGCAGTCACACATACACCTACAGTGCTGTGGCAGGACCCCACAAGAGTCCGTATGGCCAGTTCAATCTTATCCCTTGGGACATCTTTCATTGTTACATTTTCCAGATATCTGGCATTCTGCAGGTTCAACTGCAGCAGCTTCTAATGATTAATAATATGAAAACCTTTGGGAAGTGAAGTAGCAGTAACTCAGTATAACAAATGGTTCATTTCTCATCCATTACATGCCATTACTAAGGCTCTGAATCAGTGAGCATGTACACTGGAGTCAGAGACTGAAGCAGATCACCAGCAGAGCTAATCCTGCTATGACCTTTCCCATGATAGCTCAAAAGACTCACCCTGGAAGCAATAGTAATGAAGCAAGAAGAAAAACTGAGAAAAAAATGGTGTTTTACTTTGTAAGACCAAGCAATATTTCAGATCTGATGTCAGTCCAGTTTCGATATACCTCACAAACTCAGAACACTGAAAATAAACCACATTCCTCAGGATGCCCTCCAATGTATGGTTACTACAGAGGCACAAAGCTCTACTCTGACTTGACAGGGATCTCACAGTTTGCAGACTCTCTCCTATGGATGTTATAGCAGCATGTGTTCTCAAGACTGACAGGTTCAAGGCTGCAAAATTGAAAAGTGGGTTCCAAGTGTAGAGGGGCTTCCTTGTCCTGCAGGTCTCAGCTTCATGACAGGAGATACAGAAGCCCTGGGATAGGCATTCAGTCCATTGCTGGATCCAGTGTCATGATCCATGGAAGACATGGGTTCTTCCCTCTACCCTGGACATGTGTAAGCCATCAAGAATGGGGTCCTCAGCTCCAGTGAAGCTGGGGTTGGGACCAAACTGAATCTACAGAACAGGGAAAGTCCAGATCACCAGTGACATCTGAGGACCTTTTTATCTGCCAGTGAATTTGAGGTTTTGAAACTTTCTCACACCAAAAAACCCTCTTCATCTCCTCTTTGGAAGTAGTTCAAGACTAGAAGGGTGAGGATAATTGGCCTACAAAACAGTCATTAGGGAAGAAAAATATAGCTTGGTATGTATCTAATGGGCTATTATGTTTTCCATAATAATTTATATCCAGCCTCTGCTTTGGGCTTATAGGAGCACTAGAATGGAAACATTTTTCAAGAGATGCTATAGGAAATGTCACAATTCTCCATGAAAACATATGTACAGGGTTTATCACAGCCATAAATTGGCAAAATCATAAGGAAGAACTGATCTAGATCTCAGTCCTCAAAATGTCAAATTTAGTTGGCTATGATGAGAAAGAATCACAGTCATGTGTAAAAAAATAGAAGGCATGTCTAACCAGGGTACCTTTAGGGAAACTGTTCCAAGTACTTTTTGCCTAAATTGTGCTCCAATGCACATTGTTGTTTTATAGGGCTCTTATGTAAATGTCAGGCACAAAGTGAAACAGAAAAAAACCCAGCAAAATTATTCTGAAACTCAGTAAAGTTCGGTGTATTTTGCTATCTTCTAAAATCCTCTACCTCTACAGGCACAAAACCTGCCCATAACATAAGTCTTTTGAACAAAACTGAATTTTTACATTCCAAATTCACATTTTTATTGGGCTTTCCCTGGGATTTCAGTGGAACAGTAACAGACAGATATATTAATAATATTTACAGCCTCCATCAGACCTGCAGAAACCCACAGATTTTAGAGGCACATTTGTTTTAGGAAAGTAACTAAAACTAAGCCAAAATGAACCTTTTCTTCTTAGTCCTATTGTGACAGTACACTAGGGGGTTAGAAGCCCAATTTGAACACAGAGTGAAGTTTCACAGTTTCTAAAGGCACCTTTTCTAAAGGCCACAGCATACAACAGTCATGATTGCTGGTTTTGAAAAGCAGGAGAAAGCAAAATATTTTCTCAAGGATATGCATCTTTCCTATATTCCATCCAAAGCAACAGCATGTCAAACACATGCACAGGATTTCTAAATTCCCTAATAATTTAAACAGGTTCCTCTTTTTTCCCTTTCCACTTTTTTGTTTGCTTGTTGTTTTTGGTTGGTTGGTTGGTTTGGGTTTTTTGTTTTGTTGGTGGCTTTCTTTGTTCTCTTAAATTACAACATCAGCCCCATCCTGTAGCTTTATATCAGGGTAATATTTATTTCCTCTCACAAAGACAGCCACCCAAAACTTCTGTTGATGAAGACCAGGGTGAAGCTCACAAACATCTGGCAAAGAGAAGCTCAGCACGGTGACTGGCAACCGTGCTGAGAGATTTTTGTCTCTGATTATGTGGTGAGGATGTTCAGGGACAGTGAGCACCCCACTCTCTCCACTACAGTTAACTAGAACTATAGAGAATTGAGCTATACATATGCACAAACACTCTCACCTAGTACTTCTTGTCCTGTACACCTAAAGCAGCACTGAAGGGAACATGAATGACACACTTGCCTGGCAATGAAGGTGTCCTCAAACACTGTCTGCAGGACCAGACAACCTCCACAATGGGGGAAGATCTGAGACAGCCTTTCCAGATCACCCACCCACACATCATACTCAGCTTTTGTCAAATTCAAGTCAGAAATAAGGAGGAAGAGGGGATTTGAGACAATAATTCTACTGAAGACTTGAGTTGTGAAGGGATGAATATTATTCAATGCATTAAATAATTTAGGTTGAAAATGAAATGTGGTTTTTGTATTTTTACAAGTAGTATCTGCCAAATGGTATGCAGAAAGACTTCTTTTTATTGTTTTCAAAATGAAACTTTCACCAGCTTTGCTGTGAAACAGCATTCCTTGTATTTAAAATAACTAATTATGGAAAAAAAAGTGTAAGGGGAAAAAAATCTTAAAATACAAGTTTCGTGTCTGTCCAGATCAGCTTTTTCCCTTCCTGTCCAGCATCCCTGCAAATCCTTCACTCTGGCCACCCACAGGGAGCCCGTTCTTTGCCCAGCTTTTGGTGCTAGCTAAGTATCTTGATGTGTCACAGAGGAGCTAATTGCAAGGGATAAACAAGCAGTTCTTATCCAGCTCCCTGTATCAGAATACATAAAACCTCATCTACAATTGCAAAAATATCCTCATAAATGTATTTATCAGTGCTCATCTTTTTTTTGTCCCATAAAATTATGTTTAAAAGGAGAAAAAAAATGCAGCTCAGGTCCCCTGGTGATTATGCCATGTGTGTTACAAAACATTTCTAGTTTAATACTGATAAAAATAGAGTGCAATGTCACACTTTTCCTGTTTCCATTGCACTGAAACCACAGGACCTCCTTCAAGTTAAGCAGATATTGCTAGTGGAAATGTCTTTTTTTGCAGTGTGCTCAGTTCATTACTTTCTCTTTCAGAGAACCTCTCTGGAGGGAACATCAGCAAGTATGAGAAAAGGGCATTGCCTGGCTGGCTGTGACCCCACTAATCAGGCCTCCCATACCTCAGACTGGCTTACAAGAAGTTCAGACCATTTCTGCCACTGGGGACATTTGTCCCTGTCATCAAATGTCGTTTCATTAGACGTCCAGCAGCACTGCTCATGGCTGTACCAGAAGGCAGACAGGCAGACACCTTCTTTCAGATCTGTCATCCAATCCACAGCTAAATCTATCACTCCAGCTAATGTACCTGGGAAAAGAAATGCAGAAAAATAAATGCTTGCTTTAAAAATAATCACATTGCAAGGATAATAGATCTAATTTTAATAACAGAATAAAACCTGTGATTTGTGTAAGTACCACGTAAGGCTGTGTTCTCAGCCTGGAGAAGGCTCCAAGGAGACCTCATAGCAGCCTCCCAGTACATAAAGGGAGCTTATAAGAAAGATGGGGACAGACTTTCTATCAGGGCCTGTTGCAGTAGGGCAAGGGCTAACAATTTTAAACTAAGAGAGGTTGATTTAGACTAAGTATATGGAAAACATTTTTTATAATGAGGGTGGTGAAACATGGGAACAGGTTGCCCAGAGAGGTGGATGCCCCATCTCTGGATATGGGTGGATGCCCATCCCATTCAAAGTCAGGTTGGACAGGGCTCTGAACAACCTGACCCAGTTGAAGATGACCCTGCTCATGGCAGGGGTGTTGGACAGGATAGCCTTTAAAGGCCCCTTCCAACCCAAACTATTCTCTGCATCAATAAATACAAATATACCGAAGAACTGTGAGCAGCAACAAGTTTTTCTGACCTTCAATGCTCTCTCATAAACTCTTATTTTAAACATTATCATTTTCATACTGACTGATGGCCAAATAGGGGAGATATAACCAATGTCAGGGCTGCAGCCTGTCCAGGCAGGTTCCCCGTCTGGCTGGGATGGGGAGGACATCAGGACACCATGAAGGGTCTCTATACACACACTTGGCCACGGGTTTCAAACCTACTGTGTGTTTCAGGGTAGAGGAGAGAAGGTTATGTATGTTTATGTAGAGCTTTACTGGTCCCAACACACCAACCTTTTAGAAGGATGATTTCATTACAGATACAACGTGGATGCTAAATTCTGACTTATGAACTTAACAGAACGGGGCTTTTGATACCTGTGCACATTGATTAGCAATCTGGACGTGCAGAATAAAATTATCTTTCAAATCCTCCCTGTACCACAACGCTTATTTCAGTTTCTCTCCGGTAATTACACAGAGCTACAGTGACACCCGGTGGCCACCAGACACAGACACAGGTAAAGTTGCTGTGGCCAGACGCATAAAGAGAAAATCTCTGCTTCTCTATGTCATTTGCTGATCAGCAATAACAACCTGCCCCAGCAGCAGTATCCTCAGAGCAGGTGGGTCCCCAGAAATGCAAGAGCAGCAGGAATGGGAGGCTGGGAGCAGCCAGAGCACTGTGTTCTGTCCCTACATCCATACTTTCTGGCAAGAATTAAATAGAAAATTAAATTAAATAGAAGACCCATTTAGTTTTTTACAGATCCCTCTCATATAAAATGGAAATCAAAAGCCATCATTACTTTTACAAATAATATTAATAAAATTTCAGGAGACTGCTGATTGATTTGAACAGAATTTATCGATGCATATCAATGTACTGGGGAAAAAATACTTTGTAAAACGCAAACTACTTTGGTTTTATGTTTCCAAAACTTATAGATTGGTGGCTCCTGCTAAGAATGCAATTATGTGAAGCAGGGGTGGAGGCTGCTCCCCTTTCCCCCAGCAACTGGGGCACACAAGTGGGTCCAAGAGCTGGTTTATTTCATCTGGAACTAAAGTTTTATCTCTTTTATTTCTGTAAAAGAGATGGGGGAAAAAGCACATTTCAAATAATTCAAAAACTTTTTTTTTAACTCCAAAGACCAAAAAAATCTACAAGTTCTTCTCCCACCCTTAAAAATGATACTTGCCCCCACACTGACAAGTAGTGGTGCTCAGGGTAGCAGTGAAGAATTTCTGTTGTATAAAAATAATCTGAAGAACTATACAGATATACTAGACAGGATCACACACATACACACACACACACACACAAAAAAAAAGGGGGCTGCAGAAAGGAGTAATGATGTCTTTAATAATTATTTTCTTTCATTAAGATCTTGCCTTAATCTTGGTTATTCTTTTCCATTTTTCCCAAGTTTCTATGGAAACAATGAACCATACTGTTAGATGATGAATCATTGCATTGCTGGCAACATCTCCCTGCATAGCTTCCTGCTTTGCACTGAGCTCTAATTCTCCTCCAATTTTCTGAAAGTTTTAGAAACAAGGAATTTTCATCTCTTGGACATGAGCACCAAATGCTGTGACTCTTGCACCTTCTGATGTATCTTTAACATTCTCTGTAACCTTCAAAATTTACATTACACTTAAACCAGGCAGCTGCACATTAATACTACCTAGCAAAAGTTGCAGAGGAAGACAGACTTTTGAATGTGTTTCCCCAATAAAGTTAATAACTATACTGAAGAACAAACATTCAATTCTCTAATACAATAAGCTCACAGGCACCTCAGCACCAATAAGACAATGTGCTTAATTACGCAGCTGATCTAATACCTTTTGCCAAATTCTCAGGGATCCACATAAGGAGGAAAATGCTTTTTACTGCACACAATTTACTACATTGGCCTTCAAGAGAAGAAAATTGTAAGTAGGCCCAGGATAATAATGCAGTAGTGAATGCTTCACTACCTATGCGACCAGAGCTAGAAGTTTTTCAAGTTCTGAATTTTTGTGACCTTAAGTGAAAATAATGCAAGTGCTAGACAGTTCAACATTTCAAGGTCAAGCTTTTAATTTCTTGTTCTTATTTTGGCTGCCAAGACTGTAATAGAGTGTAAATTTATCTCCCTGCTTCTCTCATCAAAGGAGCTGAGTTTGTTCCCCCTTCCATGTAACTTCCTGCCCAGAAGGAAAAATAATGAAGTACTCCAAAGCCAGACAATTCTAAACTTCATTTTAGATATTAACCTTTTACCTCTCTCCTTTTCCTTTTGTTGTTAATGGCAAATTTCTTCCTTTACAGTGCCCTAATGAGAATGCTAAAAATTTCCCTTGAAAAGATTGTCTTCCTCATGCACCTGTGTCAGAAAACAGCATCATCCAAGTGGGGAAGGACAGAATTACACAGGGAATTTTTGCACATCTAGCCTCAGCATCAGAGCATTTCAGCATTACTATGATAGCACTTTTTCTCACATAGCTTTAGAAAACACAGACACTTGCTGATCTATAAAGAGCATATGCTTACAGTTGGCAAGTAGTAATGGTTAGGTTGAGGAACATCCACTGGTCTGCAGGCAGGATGGGGCCAGCAAAAATTCAGAGTTCCTTAAAATAAATGCCTACAATTTTGGCATCCATATGTAAATTTTTAGGCTCACTCTCCATACTTTGCTTTATATAAGGAAAGCATGGAGACTCTGACTGAGACAGGCCCAGGTGGTATTCAGTATCATTGTGTGAACAGTCTTCATCTGATCTCTCCACCAAACAACATCTGTGGGTTTTGCCATTCCTCTCTTTTCTCTGCATTTAGCAGGCTTTGGCTATCAAAGCCTCATTTCCAGGAGCTCCTCAGTGCCCTTCCTGCCATTGGACTGTGTCATACACCATCATCTCCCTCCTCTCCCTCCAGCCTGATTTTCAAGGTCTTGTGGGTACTTGCCACAGACTGGAGGCAGTGAGGGGCTCTGCTCAGGCTAATTTATGTGTGCACCCTCACACAGGAAATTATGCTGTGATCCCAAAGGCTTCTGTTAGATCCTCAAGATACATTGGTGTTATCTGTAACCCTGAAGCTATCTCTGCTGTGAGCAGGAAGCTGAAGAGAAGCCCCCCCAGACATCCCTTTTCCACCTACACTTTCCTGGGATTAACAAAGGATGCAGGTTTGATGACACTCCAAAAATTACAAGAGGTATATATATTTATATATATATATGTATGTATGACATGATATGTGCATCATACTGCCCAATGGGATGGTCGTTTCCTTCCTGCCTCCATCAGCTATATTTGTTTGCTTGTGGCTCTGTGGTGACCAACACTGCTGAGCTCACAAATCAACTGAAAACTAATCTGGCGAAATTACATTTTTTCTAGCACGTCAGAACTAATATTCACTTGCCCAGTGCAGCTACACATGCACAGAGCAACAGGGCCCAGTGGCAGATGCACTGGAGAACAAGGATTGCACCTTTTGGCTTTGTTGGCTTGTGTTGGCAGTAGAAGAGCAGCCTTTGAGGTATTCCAAAACCTGAAAGATAAAATTTACCAAATCCATGGTATTTAGGCTTCTAGATTAGTTAAGCTCCTTTTAAACTCTGGGGCCTGGGTAAACTTGTGGAATGCCCTGACAGCTTCTTCCCAAGAGTCCCATCTTGCTCTACTCCATGTTCAGCACAGGGACAGCAGGGGCAGAATTTTCCATGGGACTCTGATATAGGAGTACTGCTGCTGCCACTTTTCCCTTTCTCTCCCCTCCTTGCTATACTTTCTGCTTGTCTCTGGTAATGCCTGGACCCAGCTGCTCAAGGGTTCACCCAGTGTCCATCCACTGAGCCTACTCCCCTTGGAGCAGCAGTAGCTTCTGCCTGTTCAGCAGAGGAAGGCCATGGAGGAGCCAGGCTGCTCCAAGCAATCCCATCTGATCATATAGATGTCAGTGTGGCATGCTTTATTCTCTGAGCAGGCAATATTTTAAGAAGAGAGGAAAAGAACACAGTGTCTCTTGACTGCATCACCATCTCCTCCCTCCCCAAACCTGGTTAAGATACCTGACTAGTTTGGTTTGACTCTCAGGTAAAACGTGTTGCTCTGCACCCTTGTCATTGAAAAGGTTGCAAAAGCTACCAGACCTCAGCTGTAGCTTATCATCAACCCCCATTCCCAAGCTGGGCATTTCAGTGTTGGGGCTTATCAGAGGATGGTGACTCTGGCTTTTAACAGCCTTTAGGATTTCAGCAAGAGGCTTCATTGCAAACTAGAACTGAACGAAGCCTTCCAGGATGTTTTTACTGAAACAGGAATGCGTGTTTACCATACTCTTTGTATGAGGAGAGGATTACTGAGGTCACTAGAGCCTGAAAGGGCTTGTTCTAACTTTATTTGCAGGCAGAAATCTTCATCCCAGAAGAGACCAACCCTGGGCTTCAGGCAGGACTCAGCAGCCCTGTAGGACACAGCCTATCAAACTCTCTTCCCATCTCACCCTCCCAACAAATTTTTTGTAGAAGCAATTACATGCCTATGAAATTGCACAATTTGCCAAACATGTCACTTCAGAAAAGTTTTCTCAAGAAGTTTACTAGTACTTCTGAGGCTCCTAACAACTGTAATAAACATATTAATTTGACAGATGCTGAGCAGGAAATTCCCATCATCCCTTAGAAACTGGGAAACTTCATATGCTGCTTTTACCAAGCAGCATGACACAGGAGCACCCTGACATCACTGAAAAAGCATAAAAAATGGCAGCTGTCTGAGCTGGATCAGAGAAGTGCAGCTTTCCAAGAAGGAAGATGGGCTAAACTGAGGAAAAGACAGGAGGAATTGAGGAAATTAATTTGCCATGTGAGTTTGAGCAGGCTGTTAAATATGTAATGTCTGTCTGGCCTGGATGCAGATCTGAAACCAAGTCTGAATGTGTATTTTGCCTTCACACATATATAAAGAAGATAACCCAGTGGAAATAGCAGTTTATAAAGCTCCCCTTTGAGTGTCCACAACCAATATTTTCCCCACATCATATTTTTAACTTGCAGAATTTAAGTGATGACAAGAAAAAAAATCCTAAAAATAAAATTGACTTCTGCAAAGCAAAGATTCAGAAAGTCAAAGCAGCCCATTGAGTACAAAGCACTCAAATGCAGATTTCCCAAAGCAATAGAAAACCCTCCTACTGGTGAAAACATTTTTTTCTAGGTCAGGGCTCAAAAGGAGACTTTTCAAGCGGGTATTTTTATTTAGGATCATAACTGTATGAATGCAAATTTGTCTTTTTAGCTTAAAAACAAAAAACATCAATTGAGAGACATTGAAGTACAAAGAGAAGCGGATGGAACTGCAGCAGCTTAGGTGAGATGCTTCAGGCAGAGCTGTAGCACTAATACACACATACCTGCCAGCAGTCCTATGAGAAGCATTACAACCCATCCTGACCAGGCATCCAGCAAACTCTTGATGAACTCCCATATGGATTCTTTACTTTTGCTCGTAATCTGAAATTAAACACAGATATAGATGTGTTGCTGATTCAGGTTGACAGTTTTAGAGTGCAAAGTTTAAAACAATTAAACTCCTAGATGGTGCATACAATTTCTCTACTCTCTACTTCCTTCAGTCCTGATAATTTATTCAGAGTACTCAGCTGATTAACTTGCAGCAGCCCTTTCATATTTACAAACTCAGGACAACCCATGTCCATCTGTTTAAAAGTTCTCAAGTCATCCCACATCTCTATGTTTAGAAGTTCTCCTCAAGTCATGCAACAAGGTAGGAAGCAATAACTTTGGAAAAACGCTTGTTTTTGTCACTGCCAGGATGGCTGTGACCCAGGGATGTGATGCATCAGAGCCTGGCACCGTTACCTTGCGATGGCGGTCAGTGTCACGCGATTTCTCCCGCAGCCAGTCAATGGTGTGGAAATCTTCATAAGTTCCAACGTCGGGAAAAGGCTCATCCAGAAAATCCATCAGGTTGCCTGAACCATTCATGTCTCCTGCATTGACCATATTAGGATCTGTATGTGGAGGAAAAACAAGTTTGCCAATAAATTCAAGCAGCTTTCACAGGCATTTCAGAACCAGTTTTTCTGAAATGCCTCCACAAGCCAGGAAGTCAAGACAGCATGAACAGTAGTCCTTGGGGGGCACACACAAACTCTTCATATTTGCTTGTAAGAAAGCAAGGGGAGAAATATCCATCACGTAGCCTACCGAAGCGCAAGAAGAAAAAAAGGTACCTGCCCCCAAACTATAACAAACAGTTACCAGAGGCATTTGATGGGAACTGGAATGGGGGCACAGAGGAGTATGAGAATGTCTTTTCCAGCAAGGTGGTCTGATCAGGGACATTGGAACAAGATGGGAAATGGAGGAGAGACCAGAATCAAAATATGCAAGAGACACAGACCTGACAGAGCAAACATAAAGAACATGAGCAGAAACAAACCTCACCACTGATGTTAACTGGAGAGCAATTGTGTGTGCCCCTCTGGGATACAGGCTCAGCTACTGGTTCAATCTGCACACGAGAAAGTGGCAGCCAGGGCCAGGAGAACTCCAGCAGCTGGGCAGGGGGGTCCTGGGCTGGGACTGGAGGAGGCAGCTGTGCACTTCAACACTTTGTTAAGTATGTTCTAAAGATGGTTAATCCCACCCATTTAAAAGAGATGCCTGGGAAATTGAGTTTTCCAGAGAATACTTAGGGTTTGTAATCTGAAATGATACGTCTAAAAAAAAGTCTGTTATCATGGAGTAACAAGGGAAAAACACGGAAATACGTAAGAATGGGGACATATACAGACTTTAGGGGTTGTACAGAACATATCCTGCAGAGCCTGTATCTCCTTCACTGACACAGGATAACTTTTGCTGGTCACTGATGAGTCCAGTGCAACACCAATGACTGCCACCCACTTCGTTCCACGAGGTATAGAAATGGGAATTTTATAAGAATTTGGACCTTTGAAATTGTGAGGAAATTTCCCAACTCTGATATTGGAACAGACAAAAATGTAGCAGATAATATTTTAGTGGACTGTCCATAAACCCTGATATTTTGCTCAGCCCTCTTTACTTAGTGTCTTTTTTCTTCCCCCTCCCTATTTTCAAATGTTTTACTTGAAACCTTTTTTTTTTTTTTTTGCCTTATTGGTGACTTTAGTAATGTAATAATGTAATGTAATGTAATGTGTGAATACTCAGCTTTGTCAGTCTCTGCTTTCCACCGTAGTAGGGTTTTGGGTGACACAGACAATGTGCTGAGCACAAGCAGCTGAGAAAAGCATTATCTTACAGGCAACGAGCAGGTCACCATTATACCATTAACTGAAGCTCTTTCAAATTCGGAAATCAAGTAATCTCCAAGCACCACGGCATGTTTGTCTGAAAGACAATCAAGCAAGTGAATCACAGCCTGGGGGAGGAAACTCAATGCAGAGCAGGTGTCCTGTGCAGCGCTGCAGAGCTCAAATAAGCTGCCACAAAACTGGGGTGATTCAAAAAGCAGAAGTTAAGAAGAGCGTCAATTGAGAGCAGCGATGCTTGGCCAAGCAGGGAGAGCATGCTCCCACGTTTGCCAAGTGAAATGAGAATCTGAAGGTGGATGATGGGGCTGACTGCAGGAGCTGGGGCTGCAAGGGGATGCTGAGCTCAGGGTCTCCTAAGAGGACTGGAAAGGGAAGCTGAGATGAGGTGAAAGGATTAGACCATGCTATTACTTTGTAACACTGTGATACTTTGCAGATCATTTGCTTCACGCTATTCTTCCCGTGCAGAAAAGAAGGACCTGTAAAGAACATGCAGCTCAGACTGTCTGCCTGCACAAGGCAGCACCCTCTGCTAAATAAACAAACTTCTGGAAACTCTTCTGGAAACTGAAAGCATTGGCAAGTTTTCCTTCATACCACAAGAAAATTATCCAACACGCTAGTTCTATCACATAAAAAATAGCTTTTTAAGTATGTTGTCAATGCCCAGCACATGCCAGTATTGTGATGGATAATACCAGGCCAGACCACAAGTATGTAGGATAATTGCAATCTCAGTCTGAATCTATCCCAAAAATACATGCTACACAACATGTCCAAGGAGAGAAAAAATGTGCTTAAAGACCACAGGGCCATGGAAGACTAAGAAAACAAACAAACTTTGAACTCAAGGTAGTGAACCAGTACCTAGAAATTGCAGTGAACTGGATGATTGCCAGCCTTAAAGTTCACTTCAGGTACTACACTTTTGAAAGCAGAGATGCGATATCAGATTATGCAAAACACAATTTTAGTAAATAAAACCTAGCTACAGCACTTTTAAACTGAGTACTACAGAGTTTGCATCTTACATCCTACCACCAAGCACTATAAGTATCCCTTTCTTTCTTTTTAATTTGCATTTATTTCTCTTACCTTAGTTTGGCACCTGTAATAATTAACCAGATTTATTTCAGGATGAGCTAACGTGCCCTCCAAGTGAAGCTTGCAGAGATGCTTTCAGTTCTGCCAGCAGAACTGGAGCCGTACACCAATCAGTCAGTTACAGGTGTTTTAATACGCATTACATTATGTGTATTAATTATTATTAATAATATT
>VXBI01001323.1:469015-569753 GCA_013397375.1 Toxostoma redivivum
AACATTCACATTTTTGACGAGGTGAAAGCATAGGAAGTATGTTGTGTGCATGCCAGTAAGTATTCCTGGTGACTCTGCAGGCCAGGTTGCTGCTCTGTGAAATATGTAATCACAGCAGCTCAGAAATGAGACAAACTGCAATTTCACCATCCCTTGTGTTTTTCTGGCACTGCATTTCAAGCTTAACAAATTTGACTTCCCTCCATCTTCTGTGTCATATTCATGCTCTGCAAGCTTCCCTCAAAAGTTTCATCCTTGTTACCTTCACTTCTTAATTCTCCCCATCCATCCATCCATCCATCCATCCATCCTCTGCCTTTTCTTCAATGCAACTGTCACTGCTTGAAAGATCCTTTCCTATATACCAGCCTACTTTTCCTTTCCAAAACATCTGCTTGAGCTTTCCCAAATACTAAAAAGCTGGAACTTCCTAAAATTTTTTTTTGAAAAGGCAATTAGCCTGACTTTCACATTTCGGTTAACTGTGTATAGTATCTCAACTGTAATCTTGGGGTTTTTGTTTTTGTGTGTGTTTTTTGTTTGTTTGTCTGTTTTGGTTTGGGTTTTTTGGCTGGGTGTTTTGTTTTTTTTTTGAGGGTTAAGGGGAGTGTTTAAGAATTTATCATGCTCAGCAATGTATTTGATTTCTACAAGAAAGTAAGAATTGCCTAAGTTTTGACTGCACAGATCTTGTACAAGCCACTAGGGCTGTATTCTGCAAGGCAGAGGTTGTAACTGTTTTTTCTAAAGACCCTGTACCTATTTGTATGTGTGCAGTGTGCTGTATTTCAGGACATTTACCTTACTGCTCACTTTTCTATATTTGAATATTGAGCAGACTGGTTTTACCCCTATAGGTAACCAGGCAGGGGCTTGTATTTCCAAGCAGATGCAACAGTGAGCAGAGGGAGGTCTTGCACAAGCACCCATGAAAATACCCACTGGTGACTGAAGGCAAATAAATGACTACCACTCACTTCAAAGTCTAAGGAATTCAGTTCTGGAAGGCCTTTTTGTCCCAGTGTGCTTGAGCAGTAGTTTATGGATGTGCCATGTACTTCTGATAGGGACTCTGCATGCAGAAGCCAGACATTGTATTTTACTGAGAAATCTGAACACTTAGCTTTCTCCACCTGAAGTTCCCACACCTTTCTGGCGCAAGAATCATGCCTTCAGAGAAGAGATTTGATTATGCCCTTCACACACAGCACTGCAGATCACAATCCTCTACCACACCTAGATCAGTAACAGCCCCATGCCTTCATAACCATGTCAGTGAAATGTGGAAAAGTGATACAAGGGCCAGCTTCCTGCCAGCATTTATTCTTTGTGCCCATGAAAATCAGTATTAATAGACCAACTGAATTTGTGAAGGAAGCTAAACACTGAGGACTTGATTTATTCTCTTGATAATACAACTGCAATTTCTTTCAATCAGTTTATAAGAGGAAAATATGGAAAACAGGAAGTAGCATTTACTTGGTGAAACATCTGCACCCGGGAACTGCTATGCCAAACACACTTGAACACAAAAGCTGTGCCTTAGACACAGAATAGTAATTTTGTGCACTTAACAAACTAGTGTTAGGGTCTCAATCCTATTCTTTTTTCCTGGTCAGACTTTCCTAAATTAATTTCCTGGTTTTATCTTGTCTATTACCAGCTGATCTCATTAAATCTCCTACTGAAAGTACATTTTAAGTTAGATGGTCTAACTGCAGACAAACTAAAGGGACAGAATACATGATTCTCTATTGAAAGTACAATAGATATGTATGCTCAAATGTAAGAGATTTTAAAAAATTGTAAGGAGCTGGAACCAACTCCTAAGAAGCTTTGGAATCCAAGAATATGGAGATTTTCCAAGTGCAAGCAAATGATGTAATTGGCATTTATAGATTTCAAAACCAAATCAACTTTAGTCCTTGGTATTGTCTTCCAATGCTACTCAGTCAATTGAGTGATCTCAGAGAAAAAAATATGTTCTTCACATGATGTTTTAGACAAGGCTGCTCTTGCTTTTTTTAGCATGCAGTTTCTCGAGTCTCTCTGTAAATGCTTCTTCCTCTCAAAGATGTACAACTGTAGTCATAAAGGAGGTTGGGGTCAAAACAAACTGTGATGGGCCCTCTTCCCTAAAAATTCAAACTCCAATTTTACATCCACTGAAAGCAAAAGACACAGTACACCTAACCCATTTTAAAAAAAATATTCTTTTTAGACTGCACTTACCTTTAAGTCCTGCAAAATGCTTAAAAGAACTGCAGCAAGAAGTACAAGTAAGACTTCATTCTTACAAGAGAAAACCCAACCTGACGTACCCATTAGAGCTTCTGTGGTTGCTCCTGATGGCAGCGAGACAGGGACGGTTGCTGTTCCAAATGCCTATTTCTAGCAGACTGTTTAAAAATAACCTAAAGTCTGTCATACCCTTGATGCCTTGCAAATACTGGAGAGACAGGAGTCACATGTCCTTGCTATGATTTTGCCTGTGCTCCTGCGGCTTAGGGTTGCAGAGGGAAACTGAGAAAGGGCCATTTTGTAATTATGCAGATTTAATGCTTCCTTTGTGAGAGCAGCAGTAAACGCTAGCTGAAAACAATCAACCAATATTCTTTTAGAGATTTCCACCTTGGAATTAGTCACAAGTAGGACACTACAAAACTAATAATGTCAACTTGCTTTCAATACTAATTTAGAAAGTGCAAATGTTTGTTATGAAAAAAAGGCAGAGCAACATGTTTTAAGCGGAGCTACCCAAGAGTTCTGGGAATATTCAACTACGAGCTTCTGATAAAACTGTCAACTTATCATGAGTGATAAGCACTTGGAAGAACATATCTGCCATTCCTTATACTCTGCATCACTTTCAGGTCTAAAGTATAACCTCTCTAGATCTTCAGTCTCCCAGATTTTCCCCTCTTACCTTTATTTGAAAATTCACTACATTAACCTAAATGACAGTTACTCAAAACCTTTTTTTTTCATTAAATCATCAGGAATGTGGCAAATACAAAAAATTCAAGAAACATTTTTGACATACAAGAAAACCCTTTTTCTGCTTATGGCAAATTATTTTATTTTATAGAAGAAATACTTTCAAATAATACAAAAATGACACAATCATACAGAAATGTGACAAAAACAAGAGAGATGAATACTGAATATGATAATTCATTACCACATCAAGACAGAACTCATTATAGCAGTCAGAATCACAGACCCACAAGATACACCGACGACACCTCACAGCGGTCACAATTTAAAAACCCCCTGACAGAGAGACCACTGGACATTGCTCCTTGGTTATAGTCACAGAATCACTTAGGGTGGAAAAAAGCTCCCTACACCAAATCCCTGCTCAAAGCAGGCCTAATGTGACCAGGATGCTCTGGGCTATATCCAGTTAAGTCCTCATCCACACTATGGACAGAGTGCTCTACCTCTCTGGGCAACCCCTTCCAGTACCTGACCAGCCTCACAAGAACATGGTGCTGTCTACTCTTAATACACAAAAAGAACTTCTGGTGTCACTGCATGGTGACATTGGATAAACACTATTGTGTGCCAGTCTCCCCTGGAAATGAGAAACAAAATTCTGACTAACTGGTCTTTTAAAGTAATGAGCACTGAAAAGCTTGCTGGCCCCTAGACTTTTACCCAAACACTACAAATTTCTCACATGATTTGGTTTTTATCTGCATAGTTTCTGAATAAGTCTACTTGTGCCCAAAGGAACCCAATATACAGCCACCAAAACTTACTGGCAAAACAGCCTTCAGGATGAATAGCACAATAAATGCTAAATATACTTCAATTTCATATAAATTGCTATATGATCACAACACTTGAGTCCTGTAATGACTATAGGCCGTATTAGGAAAGAGGAAATACTACCTTAAATGTCTGTGTTAATTAACATTTACGCTCATCATCTTTTTTCTCCACTACTTTTTGCCTCAGTGTGGATAAGTAAAAGTAATTCCATTACTCTTCAAGGTTCTTCTGACCTTTGACAAGGTAACAGTCTAAGTTCTCGAAACTCACCAAGGAAACTTACTTACAGAATATTTTCAAATATTCTGATAGGTCTGTTTGGCTTTTGGCCCTTGTTTTGATTTCCTGACATAGAAAAATCAATTTGATCTTTAATTAAGAGACAACATGATCTTCCTTCAGGGATATTGCAGTAACTTGCAAAGTCAGTCTTGTGTTGGGCACCTCTCTTTGCAGGTAATGTATAATTAGAAAAATATGAGACTCTATTATAGTAGCTTAGTAAAGAAGTATTTTTACATACTTGCAGGATGCAAGGACACAAAACTGGCATTCTCGGGAATTTAGGGTGACAATCTTTCATTAAAATGGATGGTTTCAAATAAAATTACTTCTTACCAGATTTTAGCTGGTCCAACTAGCAATCAAGTGAGCTGTACCTTTCAGAATTATACACCTTCCTCCTAGAAAGTGTCACTGTTCAACAGAACTTGCACATCCTTTAGGATGAACATGTGTTTAACCACCCTTACTTAAAGCAGCTGCTTTCTGAAATCAGAACACATGTGCTTTCCTGAATCAGATGAAAATCTGTAGAAATTACTAAAATAGTCCATTAACAGGCGTTCCACACAGCTAGCTCACACTGCTCCTTTAATTCCCTTTTCATTAAACAGCAAAACAAAGACCTGTCACCCTTTTCCTTCCCCCGTTTAAACTGAGGATCTAGTTAAGAATATAAAGATACTTTAGACACAACAGAAATGAAAACAATCTATTAGTGCACAGTAAGAACATGCAAATGAATTCTGCAATGCTTAACTTCACTTCTAATTAGTGTTAAACACATTGCAGGTGATAATATTTTGCTATAACACAGACAGTGCTAAAAAATACAATGTACATAATAAGCTACAGATAATAAAGCTGAAAAAAGTGACAATTTTAGAACATAGTATTTTCATTTCAGGTATCAGAAACAAAACCAGCTCAATGGTTCCATTCTACTGTATGACAAATACTGAGGAACAAAATTTCAGTCTTAAAATACATCTTAAAGTAGGTATTTTCCTTCAAGGAAAAAAGGCACTATAAATAAATTACACTACAGTGAATTTGCCTGAACTCACTTTGTTTCTGTCTTCCAGCCTTTAAGTCAAATAAAACAGCATAAAAACTGTACACGCTCTTAACAGGATAGTCGATCTTTTATAAAATAAGTTGTCTTCAGAGATGTCAGTTTCACAACAAGGAAAAACCAAGCCTTGTTGTAGTCGCTATTATAAAATATATATGTATATATATTTATATATATGTTTTTGTTTATGTTTACTTTTTTAACTTTTTTTTATTTTTTACAAAACGTGTATATTAGCTTTTGCACAATTTTAAAGAAACTTGTCTAATCTAAGAACTTCATTAAAATAAAAGCGATAAATACTTCATGTTTACAATGCAACATGTCATACATCATCAGCTGGCAGAGGAGGTATGTTAATCCTTGGTCTTGTAAAAAATGCTATCTTCTCTCTGTGATCAAAACAAAAGAAAAAGGAAGTAAATAAAATTATGCCTACATTCCCTACCCTCCCCATAAGAACAGTTTCTTTACTCTGGTTAATGGTTAGTATTTGTTATTTACGTACTGAACTGGTCTTTTATTTGAGTATGACAAACTTCAAAAAACTACTAAACCTCACTATATACTTCTGGCAACATTCCATTGAACACAATTACTATTTTTGAAAACCTAGGTGGAAGCTTTATACAACTCACTGAACTTCAGTCATAGTTAATTGTAAAAAGGTTCCAAGGGACAAGTTCTGCAATGCAAATTTCACTCTTGTACATTTTGCAAATAATGCCTACAAAAAGGAAAGGGGGAAAAAGATGGCAACTCTGGAAACAGAGTCCAAAGTAAAGGCTTCTTGAAAGAAAATTCCAGTATTATTGAGTAGTTTTTAGGGAGAATGTGTTATTAGCAATTTACATGTATGACATTAAATAGACTATTTATGCCCATAGGCTTGTATTGAAGAACTGACACATCATTTGGACTTCATAGCAGCTAGGCTAAGTTGGAAAATCACCTAAGCTATGTTTGCATTTGAAGCTTTTTGTTTTTAATGTCAACTATACTAGAATTGTAACACTGCAATTTTACCTTAGCTTTGGCTCTTTGCAGAACAAAGCATTCAAAGAGAACTCATGTCCAAATCCAGATACAGTTTAAAATTACTGGTTAATTACTTCTGATTAAAATCAAAATACACACAAAATTTAAGCTGAATGTTTCAGAAAGTTTTAACCTAATGAACTGTTGCGATACTATTTCAATATGGATTACCCCTTACCTAAAAGTCTGCACCTGAATAGGCTCTTTCTGATTTTGCCCACGCAACTGGTATATTTCTTTTGATGCTTTCTTTAGCATCTTTTCAGCTGCTTGCTCTTGGTGATGTTCAAATTTGGTCTGTCTGGTCTGAAAACAAGAACATTTTAATGCTTAAAATGGGCATGTGAATAAATAAAACACAAGAATATTCACAGTAAAAGAATGGATATTTTTCCCCATTCACCACAGCAAAATCACACCAGTACATCGTCTGAAATAGCTTATCATCTAAGAACTACAAATGCAAAAGACTGATTTGTTTAATTTATTAATGCTCTTCAGAAAGAAATATAATAAATTAACAAAATCTACTGCACATAGGTCCGTCAAGCAAGATCTTATTATAAATTTAGGCTCAATTTTTGTCTGATAATCCAATGACAGTTTTGTCCATTGTGCAGTTTTGTCACCTTTTTCTACAACTTCTTTCTCTAAGAACAGGAAAAAAATCACATACTTAGGGAACATTCCAAATACTTGTAGAGAATAAATATCAAGTCACCAAAATTTCTTTTAAGTACCAGAAGAAAGAAAATTATTAAAATTCCAATAACAAATACCTAATCAAAAACATATTAACAACAAATCAACAAAAATCCAAAACAAAACAAAAAGTGCCACTAGCAACCAGTGCCATTCTCCAAAAACTGTCCTCAAATGAATACACAGCTTGGTAATATTCAATGTAATAATTTTTACTGTGCTAACTTCAAGAATATAAAAGAAACATTCACTGTACAAACAAATATTTAGACATCTTAGCAAAATGAAGACATTTTGAAAGGAGAAGTTTCTGAGCAAACTGAGTGCTTATGTCATATTACCATACCTGCCTTTCTGCTTCCTTCAACAAGTTTCGGAATCGCTCATCCCGAACGACCCAGTGGGGTAAATCTGTCTGCCCTCTGAGCTGGGCATCTTCCAGACGTTGTCTCAACTCTCTTAAAACACATATCTCCTCATTCAGCTGTCTCTGTCGAGTTCTGGATGCCTGGAGATCCAGCTCCAGGTCTAAGGATGTCCTTGCCATAAGTTCAGCCAAAGATGATCTGCAGGACTGTTGAGTTATTAGGATTCAAATAAAATGCACAATATATTACTCTCAACATGGTTCACTGGTCTGTCTTTAGCTCTATAGACCATACATTTGCTGTACTTACTTCACACATAAAGTTTTATCTACATGAAGTTTTGGAGATTATTTGCATCCCCCAGAAAAGGCTAGATAATGTATGGTACAGAAAACCCCCACAGCTAAGTTTTTCAATTATACTTTCTACTACTTCCTGTTACAGTTTGCTTTCAAGTTACAAATATTTACTTAATGAAGTTTATGGATTAAAATTCCATGTTATGATGATAATAAAAGAGATGCAATAAGAAAAATTGTGACATCATGATATCAGAAAAATACTGTACTGAGCAAGACTCCTCTTAAAGGGCAACATTCAAGGGCTTCATTCTTGGTTTTAAGACACATTCTGAATCAAAACGGGAGGCACGGCTGTCTACCTGCCTACACCAGCAAGGCATTAACTTCTGCTGACCAGACTACATTTTATGTAACTTATATATACACAACATTAATACCTCATCTGCCCTTCTCTGTCCATTTGTTTGACAGCATGAGGGCTGGCATGGGGGCAAAAGGAGAGCTTAACCTATTCATTCCTGAATACTTGGGTCTCAAATACTATTATTATTTGTTAGGCTGCATGGGAGGGTAGATGCCTTAATGTCACAATCACACACATTTCTCTGGACCTGCACCCTGCATCATTAACTAGATTTGAAAGATTTATCAAACTTTATATCGAAATCTAAATCAATATAAATTCAGTCCCCATTCAACTAATTTTCGTCTGCCAATTTTTTTTCCCTCCTTTAAAATTATTCACAACTTCATTTAACTTCTTTATGTCTACCTTTTAGCTTAAAAAGTCCAAAACAAATTTAAAACATGCACCCCACCCCAATTACATTGCAGAAGTTTTGTACAATTCCTAAAAGGATCGGAATGTACCTGTAGACAGGTCTTAAAGCTCTTACAAATAAAAGTACCATTGTTCTAGCAACTTAATGAAAGCTAAAGATCATTTTCCTACACATACCTGCTTATACCGCAGAGTCCGTCTCTCCAAGGTATTCCGGACAAAAGGGGACTTCCTTGGCAGGGTTGAACTATCACTGTCACTGCGATACAGCTGATTGGAAATGACATTGAAAACAAAGGTTGCTTGCAAGATCATCTTCATTAAGAAATTTGGGTTGTTGGTTTATTTTTCCTTTGAGATTTCTTCTTTAAAATACACTGAAACTATCTTGTTTTAAGCAACTTATTTTTTTCAGTTATTTATAAACCATTATATACAATAGTGCTCATACGATAGTTAAAATAATTCAAGAAAATTTACAAACCGTCAATGTTTTACAGGTAAGTTTTACCAACCATTCTGCTAACTATCCAAGACAATCTAACCTAAAAAAAGAGGGGGAGAGGACTCAAAAGCAAAAATATTTCATCCTAAAACATTTACTGTCATTGGTACAAGCAATACAATCTCCCACTTTTTCCTTACATCTGATTTTAAGTAAGTGCAGGTTAAGTGAATACAGAGTTTAAAAATAATTTTCTGAATTTTCAAAGCTCTCAGAAGCTTATGAAAAGAGTACAATCAAAGCTATGATAATATTTCACCAAAACTTCAAAACCAATACCCATGTATTGATCTGCAATACCATGAGCCATGCTTGTAAGTCTTCTGCCACTGAAAGCAGCAAACAATAAATGTGACCTTGAAAACTGCTATACTGGTCCTCAATTACTTGCACCAGTGCACTCAGGAATCTTATTTCCCACAGTAACAGGCACCTTATGACTGATACTCATGGCAGCAATCACAGTCTTATGAATATTTATGCAATAACCCTAAGATTAAGCATTCAGTGCCCTTTTTCAAACCTTTATGTATGTGAACATTAAACACAGCTTCTAAGCCAACTGCTTATACAGCTCATTAGATAGCACTGTAAACCACCCTCACCTAACATCTAAGGTGGCCAGGGAAAAGAGCTTAGTATCTAATTTAGCACAGATACTTAAATTTCAAATTAAATCCATCCAGGTAAAAACTCATAAAAAGAGTCAGGGAAGCTCTTCCCCCACTGCATTGCTTAAGTTCAATTAAAGATTATTAATTAGTCTTTAAAAGTACTATATGTTTCTTATAGCGAAATTATCAAAAATATATAATATACTTGTGTGTGGCATTCCCCCTCCTCTTTTTCAAGCTTTACTCACTCTGCAAACATATTGACTTCGTGCTCCAGGCGAAAAGGTTTGGGAACGAACAATTGTGCTACTGCGAACAAAAGTAGAACCCCGTGGCCTGCGGCTGGTTCTCTCTTTTGGAAGAATAGCAACTTCTTCAGGAAACAGATCCTCAGTGTTGGTTTCCTTATCCACCTAAAATTTCAACCAAGGAGATTTTTTTTAATTTCTTCCTTATTTTCTCTCTCCTAGCAAAGACAATCTGACATTTCAACAATATCAAAAGTAAACAACATCCCCTGCTAGTTAGATTCAAATTTTAATGAGTGCTGAGGGCATGTATTACCTCACTTGTAAAAGTTCTAAAACTGGGTCATTCAAAATTGTGAGATCACCTTTCAGAAGTCTTTTCTGGAGCAGTAACAATTATGTGATGCAGTTATATCACAGCTGCAGAGCACAAGGACTGCATTCAGGATTGGCAACTGGGCATTACCCAAACTACCACCTGATCTCCAGCCTCAACAGAAGAAAACTGAGTCTCCTTTCAATAAGCACAGTGGCTTAAGCAAGTAACCACCTTAAAACTAGAGGAACTTAAATGAAGACAAGGAAGAAAAAAGGAACTGAAAGACTGTTCACACAATTATACAAGAACACTAAAATATTTAGAAAGACAAAAAACATAGGCTACTCTAGCAAAGCTTCCAAACTTTTAAAAAACTCTCTCCTCCATTAGGGTCTTCCCTAAAGTCAACACAAACAGCTTATATTCCTCTACTTCAATGGAAGTCTGCTGATTTCAGCTTGTGAAGGATTATATTCAGTGTCTCATATCTTGATTACAAAAGATTTTAAATACACCAGTTTCAGCACAATTATTTCATGTTATTGTAACACTGAAATAGTAACACAAGTCCTAAAATCTCTTTCTTCACAATTTCTTTCAAAATTCTTACAGGAACAAGAGCACTGGAATTTGATCACGATCTTTTCTGTTAAAATTTCAGATAAATTAAGATATTGATACAGGTGCCTATTTATAGATTAGATAAAGGCCACAGTAAAAATAGTTTGCCTTTTGATATAAGAACCAAATTCTGTTCAGTAGGTAATAGGAAAACAAAAAACCCCAGCCCTAAAGAATGAACTTTTAGCAAATCCATAGCCACACAGCTGTCATGAAGTCAGTGCCCATACAGGGTTGCAATGTCATTGCTGATTTTTTTCTCTCCTGGCCAATTCAGACACAAACTCCAGGCACAGCAGTAGCTCACTGTGCCAGGTAGGGTGGCCGTTTTCATGCTGCAGTGTCTTCTCTCATTACCTTTAGTGGTGGAGGCTGCATTTTTCCAGAACCGTACTGGCCTGCTTGAGTTGCAAACATGTGTCCAGCTAATGGATCCCCGCAAAATGGCTCTGGATAAGGAGGACTAGTCTGGGTACAATTACTGCATCCACTGTCAACAGATTCTGCTTGCCAACTCCTAAAGTCAGAAGATAACAATAATTTTGCAGGTGTTAAAAAACCCCACACAATTATACATTTATGTATTACATTATTTAAGCCAGTTTCCAATTTTAGACTATTATTTCTCAAATAAAAATACAGTATTTTCAACAGCGGAACATAGCACACTTGCATTTCTGCAAATGAAAATAAGCAAATATATTTCATTGAAAAAAATTCATCTTCCCTAATTTTCTTGAGGCTTGTGTTCTGGTCTTTATAACAATACTAAGAAAGCAATAACAAAAAGAACAACAAAACTCATGTAACAAACCAGGAGTATCACTAGGAATGAAGTTGTAACCCTAACAATGTCCTATGTCACCACTAAATTTTGTTTACTTTTTCTTAATACAGGGCTGTTACAAACTCACTACAGTTGCCTCCCCCTATCAAAGTTTCTGTTTGATATAATATTTTTCCACTTCCCAAATTCCTTAAATTCAACCAGCTATACAAATAAGGTTTCCTCCTGTTTGCAGATCATTACATAACAGAATTTTATTCTTGTAACACTAACAGGGAGCAAATCTCAGAATAAAAACCTACTGTTTTTCCTGCTTTATTTCAGACTATACCCATAGTGTAAATATCTTTGAGGGAGTATTAGTTATTATCTGTTTGATGAGGTATTTAAACCATTTTTACCTTTCTGATATGGCTTCTGCCTGATCTTCCTTTCTTTCCATCTCCAAGATTTCCTCCTCTGTGTACTCGAGTTTCACTCTCTCTTCTGCCAGCTCTCTTTCAACTGCTTCCAGCTGGGCAGTGGTCCTAGCTAACAGGGCTGTCACTGCATCCTGAAAAGTAAATTAGACTTCAATTAAAACTGTCTGAACAAACCAATGTGCTTACTGTGTATTATTCAATAAAAAAATAAAAATAAAGCCATCATATGTTCCTTAAAAAACAAAACCACAACCAAAAAAGTCTGTCTTGAATCTAAACAATCAGAAATATGTGGTGCTCAACTTGTCACAGAAACTGGGCAGATGTTACTTGACTGTGGAGCATCATCCAGCAAGTTAGGTCAAAGACATCTCTGGAGGTCACCTAGTCTGATGTGCTGCCCGAAGCAAGCGGCATCATAGTCCAGTCAGGCTGTCCAGACCCCAATCAAGGGCTGAAAACATCTCCAAGGAAGGAAACTGCAAAACCTTTCTTGACAACCTCTTCAAGTGCAGTGGCAGAAATTTTTGGTGTGTTTTAGCTGGACTGGAAACGTGCATACAAACATGTATAGGCTACTATCTCAAGCACCTGCCCAGACATGATCTAGTTTTCAAGTAGTCTTCTAAAATCTAGCTCTAGCCCCAAGAGCTACATTAAGTTATCACTTCCTGTGATAACTCAAAAACCTGTACCCAAAGTAAGATCACAATCACCCTGCCAGTCAAATAAAGTAAACAAATCACTTTTTTAGAGCCATACTGTTTTAACTGTAGTTACATTTCCACAAGACTGAGGAATACTGTCTTCACATTGGTTTTTGGTCTTCGCTCTCTGGGGCTCTGAACCAGTGAAGATCTGAACAGGGTACCAGTGAAGCTGCATCTCACCAGAACTCTCTGCATCAGTCAGGTTTATCTGAGCAATGCCCTATAAAAAAACAATAAGCATTGACCACAATAAGATACATATACTCTGCAGGATAGACACCTTCTCATTTAAAGAGTATTTTACTCACAGTGTAAAACTCCCACTTCACGAAATACTTAAAAAGAGACAGTTTCGTTCTGTTGTGTTATGATGCCTAAAATTTTGAATTTCTTGCCTCTTCTTTAGTACCAGGAAGAATCAGAGTAGGTAGTAATTTTTTTTAAATTGAAAAATAAAATTTGTATGACTGATGTGGATTTAACTTACACCTGATAGTTATTTCTATTATATTTTTAAAACCTTCCCCACTATATATCTGATTTCTGTATTTGTATAAATTAATATCACTTTAATAATACTTTAATTTGAGGGGCTTTTGAGATAACTGTATTCTGATATCCTTCCATTCTCTGACCCTCAGAGGCATCCTCCAAACGGAAATAAAAATGTGGTGTAAACCAATTTTTTTTCCTGCCTATTTGTATCATAAGATTGTCAAATGGGCTATAAAGCCTATTTTTCTACTTTCCAAGCCATCCTTGCATCTCCCAGATTCAGGTAAAAATATTTTTAATGGAGGCTTCTCAATAAAAGTATTTCAAACTTTGAAATAGCCCTACTCTATCAGAGAGAGCTCATGTAAGAAATTTCTCAGCAGTGTTCACCTAAATGAAAAACAGCTATGAACAAATCCATGCTGCCTCTTTTATTCATTTGGTTTTTTTCAATCAGTTTACTAGCTGGATCTACCAATGGTTTTATATCAGTCAGCCTTTAAGTACTGCTTTTTGTTTCCCTGGCTATCTCTGCAACCTGTTCATTACCATGCTCATGAGCCACACGCTAAGAACGTTTTCTTTTGTATCACTGGAAAAGTCCAGTAAAAATGGCTTTCATCTCTCACAAATCAAATAACTGTATACAATGATTCTAACAACAAAGGCAGTAGGAAATGTAGAAAGAATGTGCATTCAACTTTAAGCAAGTAATGGAGCAGTTAATTAGAAAACAATAATAAAAAAAATCATTGCATTGTTTTTCCAAGACAAATGTTCCCTAGGGCTCTGTTTAAACAGGTGCATAGAGGACAATGGAGAAAAGTTTTTGAGACCAACAAAATAATGTGACATGGGGATACAGCATGTTACTGAAAGTCATTTCATGTCACTGTATCAGAGGCTACAGAGATACCTTTTCTTTTTTCTGTATAACACAGATGTCTTAATTATCTACTTGCTCTGATGCAGCAGAAGATATAAAAGTGTATCAAATATTCACACTTTTGCATCAGAGATGGAAAATGTTTAAGACACACTGAGTTTAGTTTAGGAGGTAGAGAGTAAAACTGTTTTCCTGCCAGCAATATTGGAAGAAGCATAGGATAACTCTTAAGACATCTGACACTGCCCTATACACTGCTTTTATTAGGCAGCTAAGCAAGTCTGCCAAAGAAGCTGCCTCTACAAAGGGAATCAGTAATTCCTGAGTGATTGAATGCATCAAACTCAATTAAGAATTATCAGTACTGAAAGGACTAATTAATATTTCATGTCCACCTCAAGATTTGGAGCTTACTCAAAAGGATGAAGAAACCAAGGTGGGTCTGCTAGAGGTATATCACATGTCTGCTCTGATGAATTTGTTAACAACTTGGATGGCAGAACAGTAAAAGTTTTTATGAATGTCTCTGTGATGTCTGATACACGTCTCTTTATGAGAAAACAATCAGGATTTAAAAATCATGCTAAAAATGGGACAGATGTTCAGAAATTAAAACAAAAAATGAAAAAAAAAAAAGTTATACTCAAGAAGAAACCAAATAAATTAAGACAAAGGGAATAATTGTCCAGGGCTGAAAAAATGAGAAACAGGGAGTGAAGCAGCTATGCCAGGTGACTGCAAGAAAAGCATTCACTTCCTTTCCTTTAACTTCCCTTCTCAGGACTTCTTTTCCTGGAAATACCCTTCCCTTCTTTTATCTTTTAACATGAACTACATATGCTAATCATGAAAAATAACAATTCCCGTATCTCAACATTGACAGGGCCACCAGGGAAGATATAAGCTAACTTACGACAGAAAAAGATCTTTCAGCCTTGCAAGGCAGAAGAGTAAAAGGTTGAGGAAATGGAAAGACCACTCCCACAAGTGTAGTGTATTTATTTCTTTATAACTGAACTATTTCCCAGAACTTTTTTTCCCCCTGTTAGATACAAGTATTTATATAAATTAGGATGAACTCCAGTGTGGCTTTTGCACTTAGGAAAATATTATACTGGCATAACCTAATTGAAAAGAAAGCCGTCATCAAGAATTTGAGAAATACATGCATTATTAAATAGATGAGAAAAACTCTAATCTCAGAGGAAGACATCTTGAAAAACAGAGGCCTTGTTGACTGACACCATCACAGCAGTTCCAAAGACAGGTAGCAGGTAGCAAGTGATTTCTTGATTTCAGAAAATGCTCATTCTCAAACTACAGCTGAAGAGAACAATGATCATTATGTATAAATACTTCGATGCACTATCTTAAGAAACTGGCATTGCTTCCCTATTTTTAAGTAGTATTGTTAAATTACCTCAAACTATGTTACCAATTACTGCTGACAAAGATACTTCTGACATAACCAAATTATGACCATGAAAGAGAAAAAAATCCCTACCAAGATAACCCGAAGACCTTCTTTACCTTTTTTTGGCAACACAATAACAGCAGTTAGAATAAAAGTACCCTAAACTTAGATGTACTTGTTTCAATAGAAAGATACTTAATACTTAAATAGCTATTTAGCTTCCCAGAGGAACAGGATATACCAGTATGAAGCACTTAACACCAATACATCCAGCCTGTTCTTGAGATGCTTTCTCTTTAATAACATTGTAGACAAAACTTCCTAATACAGACAAGACCTCAGGTCCATTTCTATCAACATCAAGATTCCTGTTTGTATGAGATGCTACTTAGATTTAAAGGTGGATTAACAAACATGCATTCTTGACCAGATTTGCTCAAATAAACTCCTCCTATGCATAGCCCAGCATGACAGTGAGATGCCTATACCTCTTAACTTCTTTGATAGGCTTAAAAATTTTTTTCACTAATCCATTTCAAACCCCCTACTGCAAAGACAGCCCACTTACTTCAAAACAGCCAGGACATCAGCCCCAAGGCAGATTTAGTTATGCATATTTGTATTTGACAATAGCTAAATGAAGATAACATTTAACACACCTGAAGTTAGCACATGATATCTCAACTAGTTTGAAGTAAAAGACTGAGGTAACAGAACTGTTCCAGGGACAATATTATCCTGCAACAAAGTTAAGACTGATGTAATAGTAGTCCTCTTCACCCAATGTTATACAGTAACAAGCAGTCTGTATTTGTTATTTTTTTAGTAGGAACCTATTTGAATGGACAGACTCCTCACACAGGCATTATAGTATCACCCATAAACCCAAGTCTTGAGCAAACTGTAGCCTAAAAGATGTCAGATGAAGTATTTTTTAAAATCTTGCCTCTTTATTTACAGAACTATATATATATATATATATGTATGAACAAATGGACACATTAACATGTAACTCTATCAAAATTTCTTATAAGAAAATTAGGTCTTTACGTTCTCTTTTTAATCTTAAAAAATAATTCCTCAGGTAACTTTAGTTTCTCATATCAAATGATTTTTAAGAAACAGAACCACATACCAATAGCTCTTCTTGTTGCTGATGATCAACTGAACAGATATACAGCTGCAGTGATTTTAATTTCAAAACACTTGAGTGCACAGGGATTCGGAACACTTCATTAAATATTAACGGAGTTTGGAATTCCAAAGCTCTCGAGCAGTAAGTGGTTGGTGTGCCTGACTCAAGCGGTGGCAAATAAACTCTCACATGACTGGGAACACAAAATAGACAAATAGCACAATTCAGACTAAGAAAATAATTTTGCATTTCTCAAAATCAAGCTGTGCAAAACATCAGTGTGACTTCTACATTAAGAATCTGCCTTGGGATCTCCTCATCACCAGAAATTTACTTTGCATTCTAACAAATCTGCAAAGTTGATCTCAAAATGCTGTATTTTTTTAACTAAAACTTTTTTTTTTCAACTTGGTGCTTAAGCAGAGACACCAAGTGGCACTTGAGCTGCCCTGAGGTATCCAAGGCATCTAAAATGAGCTAGCAATTATAAGAGGATCTATGGGAAAGCTATACAGACCCTCCCTCTGAGCAGCAGCTGCTGGAGGCCAGGTGCTATGCTACGCTATTTCAAATGGAAACACATGCCTATGTCTAGGTAATTGAATTGTCCCGTAAGTGTCACTGATCCATTTCTTCCTTCCACCCATCAAGTAACCTTTTTCCCTTCTTAAGAAATCAAGAAATTCAGATGGCAAAAGAAATCTGCAGTCACTGCATCTATCTACAGTCTCAAAAGACAAATTTAAATATGTGGTACCATATAATTTAAGACTCCAAGCCAAAAACAAAACCAACAACCATTTTCATCTGACAGCACAAGCAGCAGAGCTACTTAGAGAATTGTTTCCATATTCTCCCTGACTGCTTGCCAAGCCCCTGCAATATCCTATTCCTTTCCTCATGCCAGCAAACAGTTTGCATGAAACTGTGCTGTGACCCAGATTAGAAAATTTATCTGTGTTAAAAAGCTAACCTAGCTAAAAACCCACAAAGGCTTCAGGATTAAAAAACCCACTCCAGCTCAGAGGTTCATTCAAGTTGACTACATGGCTGCAGGAAATCTTACGCCACCACCAAAGAGGGGCTCACATTGCCAGGCAAATAAATGGTTAGAGGACAATGGGAAGAGCTCCTTATGGTGGAACTGCAGCACACTGGACAGTGGACAGCTAAACAGATTCTCGTGCTGCAAAAAGGCAGAGAACCAGCGCCTCTGCTCATTGTTTGCAGGGAAACTTCCCTCCAGCTGCTGCACCACCTGATTCAATCAATGGACAGTTGCACAGAGAAGTCTATTAAAGTTGAGAAAAGCTTCTTCTGCTTTTTGGTAATAGAAACTTACTTTTTGACTAGACCAATCAATTCACCCTGCAGCAATGCAATTTCTTGATTCCAGCAAAGGTAGGGTTGAGAAGGACGAAGAACAGAACTGCATTTTGAGTCATTTAGATGCCTGGTTGCCTTAACAATGTCCAACAAACGCTCTGGACTAATCTTTTACTTTGGTGACTTTACTACCTTCTTCAGATGGTGCTTATTTCTTTTTCTGAGGACAAGGCAACATGGCTGAGTAATACACAATGCTCACATCTTTCCCTATCATGTGCCCTTGCATTCACACTGAAACAGAGCAAAAAACCTACCCTAATATACTGACCTACATGAAGAATTTCCACTGCAGTTTTGCAGAGCTAGCATGGTGAAGTTCTCAACAACAAACAATTCATTCAGGGAGATGTATTTCAATTTAAAACCTCCCACTAAATGACTTATTTTACAATACAATAATGTTATCATACCTCCATTTTCCAGTTTTCAAACAACCTCTCCCAGAAACAGAGATCAACAATTTTTACATGTTGAATTTCTTTAAAATGTGCTAAGATATGTATCTCTAGATGAAACAGTGTTTTATGACAACACTGATTATTTAAGAAACATTTATTAGAATAAACTATGTTCTATATGTAATACAAAATTTGAAAAAGTAGCACAAGCTGACAGAGGTTAAAAAATTCAATCTTTTGTACTGATTGTCAGCTAGTACTTGTGTTAATATTATCTTCAGAAGGGCTTTCATGGATATTCAAGGAGAGCTGTATAAACCACAAAAGCCTGCAGATCCTTAGTTGTTGTTTGCATGTTTTCTGGTGTGGTTTTCTTTCTTAAAGATAGCAGGCAAGGTATGTCTCTTACTGATTAATATAGAAGTTTCCATAGGATTTGAGAAAAATACACTAAGCTTACTCTGGAGTATTACAAATATTTTTTAACAAACTTTCCTCTGCATAATAAACATGACAGAGCACTGAGACAACACTTTTTACCTGAATATTGTGACGTAAGTTCTATAAAAGAGTTACTTTTTTGTGTCTTTTTTTATGTGACCATAAAATTAACCCATTCCTCATGGAAATTAAGATATACCATCTTCTCCAGAAATGGCTTAATTTTGAATAAAACCAAATAAATCTACAGTATATATAAGCGCAGTTTAAAACAAGCAATGATCAGACTCTGGGAGAAATTTAAGCTTACATTTTACAGTTTTCTTTAACAACTAGACTAGTAAAGTTCTTCAGCTGTAATACATGGACTAGCAGACATTCATTTCCACTGTCATGCCTGAAAAATAAATTTTCTGTGTTAGTTACCAATCATTGACACTTTGGTTAAGAAATAAAGATGAAGACTACACAGATTTAAATACTGTAAAAGCATATTTTTTTAAACAAATTTCTTGCACAAGTCAGTTTCAATCCAAAGCATTAGCTACACTAACAAAGTAATAGAACTAAGTGAATTAAACATTATTCAGCTTGAAAATAAAAACTGGTCTTCTTATGCCACTTGACAGCAAACAGGTTTTATCAAATCCATTCCTTACTTTTAACAGTTACACCATATGCATTTTTGTGTGTGCATGTGTAACAACCTATCAGTTACATCAGACAAATCCATCTGCATTATTTTCATTGAAAACAAATTTTAAAATTCTACTTTCGCATCAGTGTGAATTTTGAAATGCCACTAACAAACCTGGTTGATATTTTAAAAACTTCCAATCTTAGGAATTAGTTTCCAAGGGACAGAGAGGATTCTGCCGGGCTAAGATATGACAGCCTGTCTTGCATGACAATAATCTGCCCTTCCCCAGGCTGCTCCCACTACCAACAATATATGCCATAGGCACAGAATTTCAAAGATGTATTGTACAACTGGGACTGTACTGTATTTGCGTCTCTTCACCTGTGATTTTCCTAAGGTAATCTTCCTTTATCTGGCATAAAAAGATCGTGCATACAGAGACATACCCTTTTAGCCATACCCTCATTAGTGGCCCAGACAATGAAAAAAATGCTACTGATAGAAGTAATGAAGGCCCTTTTACCAGTCAGTACCGAAAAGACACTGAATGGACTTTGCTTAAAGCATATCCCCAACACAAAGTGGCATGTGACTGGCTAATCTGTACACCCACTGAACTTTGGCTGTTAGTTCAGAAATTTCTTAAAAATACCCACCATGATTCAGTTTATTAAAAAGTTAAAAATCATAAGCAAGAAAAACAGTGAGCAATTCCTGTAGAGTTGATAGGAAAAAAGAGGAATAATTACTCACAGAAATCCAACATGTATTTGTGGTTCTTCGTTACTGGCAGCATCACCATAAACAGGTTCTTCCAGATCTTCATTCCTGCAGGAACAGAAAGTACTGTAAACTACATAGTGACCTAAGCTGCTAAATAATGAACTAATATTTATTCTGTGTTTTGTGGATATAAGCAATTATTTGGCAATACAGGAGGGACTGGTAATGTAGAAGGAATTGAGACATCTGTATAAAAACATACAGTAGTAGTATTCACAACTGTAAAAATTGAGGGTTGAGAATTACTCTTTCAAGATATTTAGGTTATTTTAATATTTTGTCTTCCATTCTCTTTAGCATCCTCCAAATCTTATATTCTTCCCAGTTACTGCTTCCTGTGTTAAAACAATTGCATTAAGTAACAAGTCTTTCTACATCCTTCAACCACTTGGTGAACCTACATTTTTTTAGGCTTTTGGCAGTTCATGTGATTCTTCCTTGCAGTTATACTTTTATCACATGATACTCAGAATTCTAAGTCCCACTCTGGATAATTTTATTTTGTTATAGATTGTTGAAATAAAATTACTGATTTACGACTAACAGGATGAGAAAACTACCTTTCAAGGGAGATACGATGTTAAAATGTCAAAGTATAAAGCAAAATGGACTTGGCACTTGAAGATGACAGTGGACTGCATTAAAAGGCTTCTTTCCTTTAAACATGCAATCTAGTAGATTTATGTTACTAATAACTAGCAATTTTGAAAGCCTACACATAAATTCACAACTAATTCTTTCGGGCCATGTGGCAGAACAGGAATATTTCCAGCTTACTAAGCATTTATACACCTGACCTTTTGCTTAAAGCTTCAAACACGCCACTGTCACTAGCCAGTGAATGATCTGAGAGACATGCTGAAACTCGCCTGGCTCTCCTCTCCGATCTTCTACCACTGTCTCCTCGCAGAGTTACAGCTGCCATGGAAAAAAAAAAAAAGGGGAGAACAACATCAGCTCAAGGCAATTTCTTCAAAATTAAACAAGAAACATGTATTGTATCAAAGCTAGCAGCAAAACAGAAGAAATACAGTTCTCTGATTTTTCTTCTAACTTAAAGTTAAAAGCCTAGAATAGGACTGACCAACGATTTTATGTGGGAGAATTAAGGAAGGAAGTTTGTGGCTAATTGCTCTGTGACAAGACTAAGTATAAACCAATTGCATTGTTAGTAAATGCTTTTCTGGTAGAGTAATTCCTTCCTAAAAGAAGACTTACATTAATTCACATACATACACGATATCCTAAGCTTTTCAGATTTACCTACTGAATATACAATAGGCTGAAAACAAACACAGAGACTAATTCTTTTTTAAAGTTATCTGATAACACAATGTGAGGTTTTGTTCTCATTTGTTTCTTAATACAAAGTCTCAAAGCATACTGTTTATACCATCACATAATAGCAGCTTTTATTTACAGTCCGAGAGGCATTATCAAAAAGAACCAGTGTTTTCCAGCTCACTCAGACCACTGTTTTCTTCAAATTCTTGGTGAATTACTTTGAGAATTGACTGGGGGAAGGAGGAAGCAATATTCAACCTCCTTTGCCACTCTTCCCTGAATCACCAGCCACACAATAAAAAGCAACTCAGCAATCACTTTCATGTTGTAAGTGTACCAACAAAATTATGTTATACACTGGATTTTGCACAAGCAAGTAGGTACAGCAGCTACTAATCCTCTGAAGTACGTGCACAAGCAGAAACATTCAAAAACTTCAACAATAGCTCCTGACTTGAGGTTGTTTTCCTTTGAGTCCTAGAGAAAACCACTAAACAGACTTGTGAAGCGCAGTTTCTTCACTACGCAGGGAAGAACTTTTACTCTCTTTTGCTTAAGGTTCAATGACTGTCCTCAAAGCAGGAAAGCAATGGCAAAAAGATGACACTTCAAAAGTGGGGAAAGCAATTTATTTGCTTCTGCTCATGCTTACAAAGATAAGACAGCATAGAAGCATTGACAGTTTCAGCAGAGTGCTGACATTTATAGCTTACAGCCCCAACTAGGGATGAAGCATGTCTTACTCAAAGTAACAACTTGTTAAGTACCTCTGTTGCACATTATCATAAGGCATCCAAATTTATTTCTGACGCCTACTCATTAAGTTTCCTTCCACAGAATACCAGCCACAGACTGCAGAACCCAGATAAGGTACAATGAGCTACCCCCCTGCACAGTACCCACCTCACCTCCCACCAAGCACCACCAGGACAGGAGAACTTGATAAAAGTCTTCCAGATTAACACAACCACACTGCTGCTATCAACAGAAGGCTCTGGCTAAGGTCAGCTTTAACCCACTGTGGAACTGGTAGAGAAGGTGCACCAAGCCCAGCAGGTTCTGTGCCAGCCCAAGATACATTCCAGTTACCAGGCCACTAACACCACAATGTTACCAAAGGTGTTAAAAAAATCACCCAGTCCTGTTTGGAGCTAAAATTCCTATGTATCAGCAGAGCCAGTTCTCTGTCCTTTGGATTCATAAGTAGGCCAATGGACCTCTGATCCAAAGTCAATGAAGGATTTAGTTCGCTTTAGGTATGCAGGAAATTTATTTGCTGGCTAGGAACAGCCCAATCTGCACTTGCCTTTGCACCCAGAGAAAGAACAACCATTCCTTCCCATCTCCCGTTACAGCATCCCACCCTTCTCGTACATCACACATTGTGCAGTGCTATTCATAACATCCACACCACAAAAAAGAGCCAAGTTCAAGTGAGCACACAGTAGGCAAAAAAATGTATTTGAACCATACTCTCCTCTGCATCACTTGTACAAAAGTGGTGGTTTTGTGGGTTGTTTTGATTGAGTTTTTTTCTTCGCTTGGTTGGTTTGGTTTTTTATCTCTGTTTTTTTCTTTTTTTCTTTTAAAGGACTTTTGATTTGGTAAGCCTACCTCACTGTCTGGTATTTATGGAGAATATTCTGTCACTGGTGTTTATGAAAAATCAAAACTAGCAATCTGTAGAAACATCTACATATTAAAGTTTCTCAAAAATTTTACATCACTGGAAAGAGGTTAAACTTCACAAAAGTGTATAATTTTTTTAAAAGGGCTTCTATAATTTCTGTACTAATTTCAACAAGTTACACTAGGATGACTTCTTTTCATAAATAAGCCCTTGGCTCACCCCCTATGTGAACACTTTGTATAAATGTAGCAGAGGAAAGATCTTGTGGGCTCTGTCCTTGGGAGGCTCATGTTCCCAGTTTGGCTGGAAGGAAAAGCTGGTCCCAAGCACCAATATAATAAAATGAAAACCTGACACATTACAACAATGTTGTAACTTGACTATGATTTGCTTACTGTCTGCAGGCCACAGAAGCTTCGATAACCTCTGACAATTGCAGCAAATTTGTGAGAGATGCAAACAACCAGAATATATCCTTGACTTGGGGGGGGTGGGAGGTAAAAAATTAGCAGGAAAAATTGGTCAATATCAAAGACACACCAAATTTTGGTTTAAGTTTAGCGCAGGTTACAGACTTTGCAATGCTGGAAGCTAAAAAATGGTTTTAAAATTAGGTTTCTAAGATGGACCACTGACTTCTGTTTTGTTATTTAAGTAACAAAATTAGTAAACAAGATGTATGATTCTCCAGAACTACTGGGTGCTAAAGCTTGATAAATACAAGACAGCTGTGAATGAAAGAACATTCTCATTGTCATTAGTTGAAAAAAGTGAACTTCAAAGGAAATTTTGCAGTCCAAACTTTCATTAGCTAAAAAAAAATCACATAAATAAATCTAAAGCATGTTTCACAAGCTTAGGTAGCTACAAATACTGCATGTCAGCTCAAAAGGCACTAATAAAGAGTAGAACACTCTCATAAAAACTATTCAGAGACAAAAACAGACCTTACCTACCGTAACGCTGTCAGGCATTACTATTATATAATAAAGCTGAAGGTCAAAGAACACTTTCCCCAGGAGTTTAACTACAGCTGTGAATGTGTTGTTTAGTTGACATAGCAAAAAAATTAAGTATGCCATAATGATTAAACAGATACAACAAAATGTCAAACAAAACCAAATGTAGCAGAATCTCCTGTTTCTTGTCATGCAACTCCAAAAAAAAAAAAAAACAACAAAATAAAAAAACCCACCCCAAAACAAAACAACCAACACATCACACAGAAAAACACAGAATAAGAAATTTCAGGTTCACTTACAGTGAATTTTTCTGTTGTGCCGCATGAGAAACAAGACAAAAAGCATACAGTGATAAATCACTCTTTAGATCTCTGACAGTATTTTATAAACAAGAGACTATTTAGGCATTGAAAGAAATCTAGCATTTGAAAGATTTGGTAAAAAGAAGATATAGTGAAGATATTCAAGCTCAATATTTTATTAATGTTTCCTCCCATTCCCATTTTTCTAAATATGATGGATTTAACTTCTCAAGCATATTTCCGCCATTCACACATGAAAACTTATTTCACAATGTGACCCTGTGACAGACGCCAAACAATAAAACAGATCAGCAACTGAACATCAAAACTGCAGTTCCTGAAGAACCCCTTGAACTTGCTCAAGTGCTGCATCAGTGCAAAGTTCATGCAGTTTATTCAGTGTTAACCGTCTCATCCCCAACTATTTGCAAATTACCAAAATTACCTCATGCTTTGCCTAGTGAAGGACCAGGCAAAGGTTTGCCAGAACCAAGACCTCCTGTTTTTGCAGCACAGCATTCTGCTGCCAAGCCATCGGGTGGCAGCAGCAGGGCACACTGCATGGTACCTCAGAGAAACCCAAAACCTCCAGCATCTGCAAGCTCCCAGCTCTGGCATACAAGCTGGATGCTCCATCCAAATCTTCCAGGAAAAATATACAAAACCAAAATACTTTCAAAACTTCCAACTTCTCCTTGCAAACAACTGCATTACAATTCCAAACCACCAGCTAGTGAGTGTGGAACTCGAAGTAGGCAAAAAATCAGAAAGGTTAAATTTTTAAAAGTAATTGTTTCCAAATACAAATATTAAAAACAAAGAAGTCTCAAAAGAAGGCAGCCTGGCTACCTTTCAACCATACATTCTTCCTCAAAAAGCAACACAAAATACTCTGTTGTACATGGAGAAAAGCTGAAACCTCTGGACTAGGACACCGCAGCACTAACAGCAGATTAAGCAGAGAGGTTTTCAGACAAGTATGAAATGTGTAGAAACACAGCAGAGAACCAAGAAAAGGACAATCAAAGCAGGAAGCTGCCCTTCATCCTCTATTGCTGCCTAGGCCCTCACACTACGCCTTCACTTCTAGGAAACACATACAAGCTATAAATGAACTACTTAGACATTTTCACTTACCACAATGGCTGAAGACATGCTGTGGTCTGATTTGAGGTTTAAAGAAAGCCTCAGGAAGCCTCTTCACAGCACTAATTTAAGCACAAGTTTTCATGCTGGTCTCTGGAATTCTGTTTATTTTGGTCTGAAAGCTACAATATGGGCACTAGAAATGTTTACAGCTAGTAAAAGTAACTTCTGCTGCAGTATCTTCTGGCAGTGCTAGCTGCATTAAGGAAAGTAGTAAATTCTAGACTCAAATACTTTTGAACAATACAGGCTTTTTAGCACTTTGGCAATGTTTTCTTTTTAAAAATGAACACCTGAAAGGCTTTTTGTAAATACCATTAACGTTCCTTTATATTATCACTTGACAAATAAGATTTTGGTAGGATAATATGATTCATTCTCTGGTTATAGTTCATATTATTCCTGACATCATGAGTCCCAAATGCAACATTCTACACAATGATAACATAGAATTCTGGACACAGAAATGGGAAGGGATTCACAAAATTTATATTAAACTAAACTCTAAAAGCCTCTCTCTACCAGTATGGTTTTATTTAAAAAAAGAGCAACTCAACACACAAAAATATGATGATGATTATCTTTTTCATATTAAGAGCATTTCTTCACTTGGTTGGTCAAAACAGGAAAATAAATTTGTCATATTCCTGTATTCTCAGGCTTTTAATTTTGTTCCATTTTTTCCTCTTTTGATTTCTCTAATTTATGTTTCTCAACAGCAGTGCTTCAGAAGCTTCTGCCAAGTCAAGCTAAAGCAAGTCCATCAATTTGACAGCCCAGTAGGAAAGCAAAATTCAACAGTGAATGTGCTGTGTTAACTGCACCCGTCACTCCTCAGTGATCAGAGCACACACAGGTGCTCAGAAACAACCAGCCAAGCAGACACCTAACACCTCACACATCCCCTACAAAAGATGCTCCTTTGCTGATGAAGCACCTACTCATGAGTGCAGCATGCACTCGTGACAGCTTATGCCACTGTGGCTTCTGCTCCATCACAGAACTTGGACAAGGGAACCTGGGCTGCAGTATGTACCAATTCAGCATGTAGTCTACCAACCTTCGAGCACTGTCAGAAGCATCACCTCATGTTTTGTGGTTGGACTTTTTTTGCAGGAAATAGTTGTTGGTTATTTCCTATCTCTCCTGGGTTTGTGTTGCTTTCCATTACCAGAATAAAGGCAACATCAGCACAACTGGGGGCCTCAGAAGTAACTAACACATACTTTTTCTTACTAATACTTTGCTCATTCTTGCTAGGTCCACGATAGGCTATGCTTCAGTGAAAGTCTATATTCCATTCCCTTTCTCCCAGTAAACTCACCACTGTTTTAAGATCTATTGACAAGGATTTCTCTATTCTTTCACCTCTTTGCCCTAAAACTGAAGTTTGGATTTGGGGGATTTTCCTTTGTTTTGGTCAAGCTTTAGCAGGTAACACCTACCATGCAATTTTTACCTGATGGCAGTAAAATAAGCCTAACTAAGGAGCAATCTCTACTGTGCTGGCATGCTTAGGTCTGTGTGACATTTTCTAAGAAAATATGACAAAATAATAATATCCATCAACTCACCTCCACCAGTCTGGACAGCAGTCAGTTGTGGTCCCATTTCTCGCAGCCCTTCATTGTCCAGAGGGTAACTGGACATCTGAGATGAGCTCGTGCCTTGTGCATCATCATCACCCAAGGCTGTGGTCTGAGCCCTGAGCATTTCCAGGGCTCCTATGCCTGCCATCTCCTCAAAACCTTCTGACATCTGAGCCAATGGAGAATCACGTGATGCAGAGAGGAATGGGGTGTCCAGAGGTGAGCTTGGAGGGGACAACGATGACAAGGAGGACCGCGATGACAGGGATGCCAGGGACTGCGGGGTATCCAGGGACCTCCGCTGCTTATTGAAATTCGAGTGCCCAATGGGATCAGCATAGGGCACATCCTTTGTGAGAGACTCGAAGGGAATGATGTCAAAACGCAAATGCTGCCCATAGTCTGTAACGCTGTCTGATTTGTCATACTGGGGAAGGCCATAGATGTCTGTGAAGCTGACTGAGCTGAGGGAGCCTCTGCTGGAGGCCAGGGATCCTCGACTGGAGGCCAGGGATCCCCTACTGCTGCCAGAGGACATGGTGAGGGTGCTAGCTGACAGACTATGGCATGCAAAGAAAGAGAAAACACAAAAAACACCCTTTCAAATATAATCAGAACCACCAATGCAGACATTAAAACACTAATCCAGATTACACAAACAATTTTACATGTATTACATGTGACATGGAAAGATGATTTGGCATTTAAAGTCTAGCTCATGTCTCTTGTCCTGTTCTCAAGCACAGTCATGACTGGAGCAGTTCATGTGACAAACAGATCAAGGCCAAGTGCCTGAAGACAACTGTCCAACAGGATGAGCCTACTCTTTCCTCCAACATGTAAACAGCTGTGATTTGCCAGAAAAGAGCTAGAGCAGGCTCAGCAAACTCAATGTAAAACCAGGAAGGATAGATTACCATGATCCAGCTCAAATTTACATAAATGACTGGTCAAACAATCCAGGGAGAAGTGCAAAGGGATTTTCAAAGTCCTAATAAACTGCTATGTAAGCCTCACTCTCACAGGTTTTTCCAATGCAAAATAAAGACTTTAGGATGAATCCTATTCCACTTCCTCTTACCATTCTTAGTTAAAGGGGAGAAGAGTATTAGTGCCAGAGAGAGAGATGAAGTGAGACAGGAACTCAGCAGGAACTGAGCTTTTGATGCTTCTGTGGTGTTAAACTGAAGAATCCCCAAGAGCTGCATCTCAAAAGGCAGCTCTGAGTGTGAATATGCAAAACATTCTGGACTTCAGTGTGGGTCTTAACACATTCTCGTATTTAAATAGCAAAATTTTGTCATCTTACCAGGGATCAAAACCCCCACCTTTGAAGGTATCAGAATATTAAGAACCCACAGACCTTAAAAGAATGTTATCTGCCTGTAGTAAAACTGTAACAATATTGCAACAGATTTGAAGAACTTATCTCCTTTTCAGAAAGTAACATATAAAATTCCCAGATACACTTAATAACATAGCCAAATAGCCATCACTAATACTATTTATAAAACCCCATCCAAATCATCACATTCCACAGAGCAAAGTGTGTAAATGTAGTGAAAAATTAATTTATTTGGCGTACATACAAAGAAGTATAAAAATATTAACTTCATACATTATTTATATTCTTCTCTGTTGTAATTACTTCAAAACCTGCTGGTTTTACATAACTTACCTTTTTAACTGGGAGTGTAAATATGAGGTTAAACGCGTAGCTTCTTCTAGTTGCATAAGCAAACAATTTCTCTTCTCCTGTAACAGTATCCTATAATTAAACACATACAGATTACCATTTTTTTCATCACAGTAGTGTTCAAAAAGTGCTAGGAGCTTCCCAAGTGTGGAAAAACACCAAGGCATTGAAGTTTGTAATATTAAAAAAAGTTGCACTGTTTAATGAAAAGTTTTAATTAATGCTGCTCATACGCAGTGATGCTAATTCCACCAAGAACACAAGAACCAAGATTCCTGGAGAATTCCCAGACAAGAAAAATAACTGAAGCACAATATAAGAGTCATGATGTTGAAAATACATTACAGCAATTAGCAAAGTCATAAAAAATCCTAGGCAAAAATGTCAGATTCTACAAGATTACTTTTTCTCTTCCATCAACCTGATTCTGCTATTAAAATACTATGCCCTTCCACCTTGTCACAAAAAAATGTATTCTAGAGACAAACAGACAATTTCAAAGACAAAAAGAAAATTTTTGAAAGACTTCTGTTAAGCATAACCACCAATGTCAAATTTAAGCTCTTATTCTATATGTTTTAGGTGCATTTATTTATCATTATATTTAAGCAGGTGATACAGCATCTTGACTACTACGCTATGAGAAAAAATCTCATGCTGCAACTTATTTTTTGCCCATTCTAATAACAAGAAGCTGAATTACTCAGTACCACTGCCACAACACAAATGGAATGTAGCTTTAATGCTGTCAAACTCATACATCTGTAAGATATCTTAAATTCAGTATTCTGACATTATTATAATTTCAAATAATAGATTTTTATCTACTATCTACTCTTTTTCTGGATCCAGAATTATATTCCTGATGTTTTGTTTTTCCAAGCCCAACCACTGAACTTCAAGATAATATGAAGGTAGTACTCTGGTTTGGGTTGTGTATTTTGTATGTCCACGAAAGTTACAGCTCCAGCCCTACATCACAAGGTGGCTGGAAATGGAGATTCTGACAGACAGTTTTGGAGAAAGCAGATCAAAGTTATAGACTGCCTCAGACCTTCCTCAGCTGCAAAGACAACTGTTAGAATTCAACATGTTAGTGAACAGGATTTAAAAATCAACAGAAAGGGAGTTCTCCTCTATAAAGCAGCAGCTCTCAGGCTTTTCTCTTGCTTGTGTGCACCCCAGGCCAGGTTAACTACTGGCAGAAGGAACGCTGCAGCTGAGCTATGCAAATTTACGCCATATAGGTACTGCATGCAGGAACCAAAAGAAAAGGACAAATGGACACAAAAAACTTAACTGATCCAAAAGCTTGCAGAGGGAAGCAGAGATATTCACACTATCTATTGTAAAAAACGAACTTAGGAATCTACACTCCACAGTGATTGATGCTGTACAGTAGGTACCTGTGCTAAAAATTAAGAGATGCCTCCAGCTAAGGCTGTCAGCCAATCTTAACAAAAACAACACTATAACAAAAAAAAAAAACCCAAACAAAAACAAAAGAAAACAAACAACACAAAAAAACCACAACAAAACCTCCACCTCTGTCATACAGATTTTAACTTCATTTTCATCTGCCCATAACTCAGTGCCTTTAAAATACAGTAGCAGAAAAGAAGTGTTAATTATTTAAGAAAGAAACATCTTTGTATTCCACAATTAGAACAAAGTGGAAATACAAAAGCAGAATTAGGAATATTTTTGGTTATTTTTAAGTCTAAAACAAACAAAAAACCAAAAAATCAGGGCTACTAATAGTTAAGCTTTACTCCAATTTGTTCTACAAAAATACAGTGCCCATCAGTATTATTCTAACTTCTGCTCAACTTTCTTCTAGCATTTGAAATATCAAGTACCACAGTGGAATGCTGGTTTCCACAGCATGAACTCCATGGAAAAATAGTTTGGCCTTCTTGCCAACACAGTATGCACCTCCTAACATGAGAGCCCAAAAACAACAAATAAAACTTACTACATGACAGAGTAAAGGGAACTCCCTTTTCTGTCAGTTTAAGCTGGAAAGCCAATGTAACGATATGGCAAAAACTGCAAAATATATTACACTGACCTGTAGGCTGGCTGTGAATTTTCTATTTACTGCTTGAATTTACTGTCTGAAGTAAGCATTTTCAAAGAAACTGAAGTTGTCAAAATCTGTATATGGAAAGCACTTTCAAATATTTTTATAGTGTCTTAATTGTGTAAATATTAACCTTTACACAGATTACATTAAAGGTGGTTCTTGTATGTTTCCCTGAAGCGTCAAAGCTGAGATTCTATCACTATTTATGAGAAGCAAGAACGAGTAGTTTCTTGCTTTCACTGGAAGCAATCTATGGGAAAAAGAGATTAAGAGGTTTTGTCCTTTTCTCTGGCTACAGGAAAAGCTAGACAACTTTGAAATAAACACTGTGTTTCCACTAATATGTTTTTGGGTTGTTTATTTTACATGTAACTTGATTTTTAGGTTTTCAAGAATGACTTTGCTTACTGTGTTCTCTAAATGTCAGAACTGGGATGTGTTCCCACTGCTGAGATTGCAAATTAAAAGGAAATATTGTATATAAAAAGCAGCAAAAACACAATCATTTAACTTTCCTGTTATAAGGCGGAAACTAAATATAGCAAAGGATCTTTGTTCTGAATCTTCTGGAGATGACTACTATTCCACCGCAAAGAACAGAAAAATCTTTCACTATCCAGGTACTGTTATCAGGTCTCTATTATCAGACAGCATCACTCAGACCTATTCCAAGCATCTTTCAAGATTCTATTCAGATTTCTTCTTCCTATTCAGAATTTTTAAACGAATGAAAGGAAAACTAACTAGTCAACATCCCTACAACTCTGCTTCAGAAAAGTTCAAGACAGATAGAATTAAATAGTGACAGGAACAGTCTCATCCTTTTCTGAAACTTTTTCTAGTAACTTACTTTTTCCTTAAACACAATGAAATTCCCTATTCTTCCTTTTGAAGCTACCTATATAGTTATAACAATAGTGAAGGAAACAATTCAAGTTCCCAAACCTCTCAGTGGCCCCATGAGCAGACGTTGCTCGAGCTCGCTGAATTTCATCCTCTAAGCGTCTTTTTTCTTCCTCCAAACGTGCAATGTCTTCTGGGGATCGTCTTTGCTGACTGATGAGCTGTAACTCCTGAAGAAGAGCCTCCTTCTCTTTGATGAGCTGAAGACGGTCCCTGTCCGCTTCAGCCATTCCTGGCCAGGATTCATTATCCAGCAAGGCCAGCTGCTGTTGTATATTTGAAACTCTTTAAAAGAGGATAAATATATTTCAAAATGCAGAAGAGAAAGACAAGAGGAAAAATATCAAAATGTGAAGCCTGTTGATATCTGTGCCTTTTTTGCTTTTAAATATCAAATCAAGAAAATTTAGAGGGGTTTGGGAGGATTATTTGTTTCTGGGTTTTGGGGTGGGCTTGTTTTTGGAGGGTTTTGTTTGGTTGACTGGTTTTAGGAGTTTTTAATTGTTTTGTGCATTTTTAAAACAGTAAACAACTGCAAGTGTTCCTACATGTGTAGATGTGTGAGAACTGCAGTGTTTTCATCTACTATATAGACAATATCTGTCTTCACAGCTTTCTCATTTTAGAATAAATAAATTGAGCTTGAGTTTACTGCCTGTACAGCTGATGAAGCTGAACATTTTTTTCATTCCTCATTCTTCTATGATCAGATCTTAAATTGGGATTTCAAAAGTGCAGTAAGAATTTGAAGAAGCTGAGACACTTAACTAGTGATAACAGGTCCATACAATCATGTTCTACCTTGTAGAAGGGTTCAAGGAGCTGAAAATATTAGGCTACGTTAAATGACAACAAAATTTTAAAGCTACCATTGAAACAGAAACATCAGTCTGGAAAAAGATCTACTGGTTACAAAATATAAGTGGTTTTAGATTAATCTATCATAAAAATATGCAATTAAATAAGCTCACTTGGGTTTTTTCTCTAGTATGCTTTAGAGTTAAAAGTAGTATCTTATATCTCAATATGCTGTACCAGTACATGAAACAACAGCTTTAAGAATAATTCCACAGCTGACATTTTAAGCAAATGTTCTTTTAAAAACTAATTTTGAACTCTTATCAATATTACCACTAAATATTACTAATTATTATTATTATTATCACTAATATTACCACTAGCACTAAAGCTAGACATTTCACAAGTGTTTCTTTTGGCATAAGAGGGAGAACACTTATTTCTAGTTATTTATATTTGTCTTGCAATGACAATTTAGACACTTTAGAATGTAACAGTTAAAATTAAGAGGTAAGCAAGAGAAAATCGAGCTTTCTGATTTTTGAACATTTGAAACTCAAGAACTGTACATTTATGCAGTTTACACCTCAGTTTCATCTTCTTTGAAATGGTGGCATTCTAACAGAGATCAGTACCTCCAAAAATTACTACCCAATAAATAAATAAATAAGAATTTAAGCCATCCATAAAAGTGGGATATAGTTCATTGGTTTTGATTAAAATAATCTTTTTCAAAAATATCTGATAAGAAAGAAAATTTATAACAAAAAAGCAAGGTAAAGGTACATAACACACAAACAGAAGATTCACAGTGTGATACCATGATTACGAATAAAACAAAAGGCATACACATGACAAAGACAACATTTCCCCTGTCTGAAAAACAAACCCTCATGCAATACGGTTTATCTCCTACTGACATCTGGGAAGTATTTGGCCATCTTATTATCAGGGGAAGAGAATAAACTATCAATATAAATCATTTTGCAGTGACTGCATCAAATATATGAGCAAGATTTTCATTTGTCATTTCCCCCATATGCACCTTAGATTTCATTTCAGCAAATAAAGAAATTTGGTATTACGTCACATTTTTGTCTAAAGCAGAATACTTTATCAAGCCCGTCAATACCACTTCCTCCTCCTTGCATTAATAACCAACTTCCTGCCAAGAGCTACTGAAAGCACCATTGTGGATTGATACATACAGTCTACATATTTCACACTTCAGCTATTGTGCATGAATTCCAGATGCAGCTTCCTGAAGAACACCTCGTCCCATTGACCAAATGTCAGGGCCAGGAAGAGCGAGCAGGGTCAAGATCCCTTCTCTCCCCTACCCAGGCTGCTCTGCTGTTAAAGATTCAGTAAACACTCCTGAAGCACATACAGCCTAATTTTCAGGTGTTCAGTGCCAAATGAAACAAATAAGGACTCAAGATCCTTTCAACAGAAACACAGAATTCCAGTACAATTGAGTTGTCACAGCTTGGCAAGCAAGTGTGAATCAGATGAGCCTGGACTATTTGATTGTGTTCATAAGCTTTTACACAGCTTGCGGACAAAAGATGATGAGATTCTGAAGTGTCTCTGTTTCTTCATAAGACAGCTGAAGGACTGATCCTTTCCTTCATTTTAAAACTCTCAATTGTTTTGCTAGTTATTTTTACATTGCAGGGTGAGCTGGTTAAGAATGAACACTAATGAAGGCAACAAGGAAGAGAGAAGTATGATCAGGAAAGAGATCCCCTCTTTCAGTACTTGCAAATCAGTGATGCCACTTGTCTGTGGAGTAAAACACCTTCACTAAATAAAAGGGGTTTTAATTTAGACTCTTGAGCTTGCTGAAAGCACGTAACTCCCTTTGTGTATGACATTCCAGCTTAAAGTTTATTTTTTCCATTCAATTTCTGTTACTGTGATACTTTGAAAGTAGGAAGTTCTCATACAATAACTTAATTATATTGTTATTTAAGGGGGAAAGTACTGCTATGGACAAGGTTTGTATCACTGAAGAGTTCCAAAATCTGATCAGGTGTTTACTTTGTCCCCTGACAGTCTTAGATAGCTCTTTCAGCAGCTCTTCTTGTTCCTACAGTTTTCCCTTTACACGAAGAAAAACCAGACACAAACCACTATGTAACGCAGGAATCTGTTGAAGCACTAATTAGCCAGTTTTCTGCAACCTCTAATTCCTGCACATGAACTGGAGTTTTGGGGCAATTTTGTTGCTTGCTTTCCACTACAGAATCCCTCTGTATGTTAAATTGTTCCAAGAAGCTACCAGTGACAAACTTCAATATTTATCTCCTTGGCTAGAAAACACCCTTAAGGTTTTTATGGTCTCATTCACTCAAAATTATGAAGAAAAAAAAATCAGAGTAATCATATTTAGTTATGCTCAGAACTTAATAAAAATTCCTCTTAAGTATATTCTGTAACTGCAATCTGTCTCTTCAAACATGAACTTTCCTTCCAATCACAATAAATTCATAAATAATTCATTTCACTATGCTAGCCTGTGCCAAATTTTATGCCTGTGCTACACCAGTCATCCTCACTGCTGCTGTTAGAAGAAAATGGCTGTTGTCAAATTCTGTGCATATATTAACCTGCCTTAAAACATCCATTTAAATAAATCAATGACTTGACAGAGATTTTAACCTAAAGTGGAAGAAAAAATATTTAGAATCCTTTATGAAGCCTCTGTTTTTCTAACACATTTTTCCTCCCTAATGAGTATTTTTAAGATATTATTTTTTAACTGTAGTCATTGCAAAAGAGTGCTTTTATCTGGCCTTATGCCAGATACTGAGGTCCCTACTGATCCAGTAATTTAACATATTCCTGTGGAAAAAACTGTTAATTTTGAGCCATCAACATTCCAGGCATCTTGCCCATTCCCATCCTTGCATAACAAGTGCTGAGGAGCTTCCATTCCTCTCTGGAGTAGGTGGTATCAAATGACTGGTTCCCTAGGTAGACAAGCCAACTTGCTGCTTAATTCAGTATTTAAAAATTTCAAATGGAGCTGAACATAACAGCTCCTGTTAAGGGAGGGGCACAGATAAGATGACAAAGGTTTAACCTGATGATGATCCCACTGATTTGAAATGCTACACTTGCCCTGAAATGCCCATACCAAGTATCTAAAATGATGTCTCACTCAAGATAATGCAGACACAGCATGAGGATAGATCAGTAGAGTCAGTAGTTTACTATACAAACTACATCATGGGGAAAAAAAGGCAGGTATTTCCAAAATTTAATTATACATAATTTAATTAAATTTAGTAGCATGTTTGAATTATAACTCTACACAGCTTCCTCTCCCCCAACAAAACAGGGCAACCCTTCTGTGACTGAAAATACCTTAAAGATTGTGTTAATGTCCAGAAAATCACTTTCAAGGATGAGATCTAAACCCAGCACTAATGAAGTTATATTGCTGAGCTCAAGAGGATATTTATTAGATAGAGCATAAGAAGTGAGTAAAAATCACTTATTGTGAGATGAGTGATTTACAATTATAATTTAATCCATGTTAGATTCTTACTCAGACTATGAAAAAGACAAGTGTCTTGGGGAGAGAAATACTCTGAACCAATTCAAAGGTATTAACTCATGCTTGTATAATGGACAAATTATGGGTATCCTACAGCTGGCATTGTTCTTCGAACTTAACATGGTTTGAATTTCACAAGGGGAAAAAAAAGGAAACCAAACAATACTCCTCTACATTTAAATGCCTAGGCTTTTGGCTGACCCACCATACCACTCTACAACTAAGGCCTTTGCTACCTGTGGTATGGGAAGACCAGTGGGGATAAAATAAAGAAAATATTCCAGTTCTGATTTGAGAGCAGTGGCTAAGATCAGCCCTGCTTACTCTTTTCCCTAGGCTTATTAACTGGACCCAGTTCTCTGACCCAGGTAACAGGGAATATCACCCACACGCAATACCCAAAGGTAGTGGCTGTGGGACTGAAGACACATAATGAAGGGTGTAAGAACTTGGTAATTTCTGGTATTTACTGACCCTCGAGTGTGGATTATGATTTATATCCAAAAAGGGGAACACTAGAGAAAGACGGAGAAAGAAACGGAAAGAACAAGAAGCTGGGGAACTCGGCCAAATGCTCACAAAATTTCTCCACTGTGTCTATTTTGGCTGTTCCTGCAAGTATGTGCCACTGTGGCTTTGGCAGACAACACGAGCATGCTCTGTTGAATACCCAGCCTTCCTGACAACCTAATTCATTCAATAATAATGAGGTCTTAAATTGGCTTAAGAAATTAATGAAACCATTGGAGTCCACTGGCATTTTGCAGATTTCAGGAAAATTGCAAAAATCTGCCAGAAGCAAGTTTTCCCAAATGCACAGGTGAAATAGTACAAAACCTTAAAGAAGTTCAAAAGTATGTGTAAGCTCCCTTTATAACCCAACGAAAATGTTTTAAACCAATGTTTACATGTTTAAAAACCAACACTGTGAGATTTAGGTTTGGCTGAGCCAGGTATTTATATGATAACAAAAAAATTACTTCATCCTTATATCAAATTTTCAGATTAGTTCAGCAGAATAAAGCATGCAAATCCACTAGATTTTACTAAAGATTAGGTAATTAAACCTTGAAAACTGCCTATACAAGATAAATTTTAAAAGGAAAATATTTGACTATGTTATTGTATTAGTACTGGAGTGTTGCTATCAATATCCGATCAATACGTACTTTGTCACTGTAAGCACAAATTGCACTGACACACTTCTGCTTATCCTAGTGATTTTAAAGGCCCAACTGAAATTTAATTTTGGAAATGAGACAAGTTTCCAACAAACTATACTGAACAGAAGGAAGTAATATCCTTAAAGACAAACGTAGAAATATTAAGAATATCTGAGGATGAGGTTTTTTTAAAGGCTATAAAAAAAAAATCTCTTGACATCCACTGCATGCCTCTATGAAATAAATGGAAAAATAATATCATTGAATTCAAATTTTCAGAAGATACAAATAAATACTACCCAAACTAGGTAAGCTGGTTGAAGATGTCTGAGATGTCTGAATGTATTAAAGTTAGGTACCATCAAACTGGACTATTAAAAAAACAAACAAACAAACAAAAAACCCCACAGCTAAAACTTTTGTTGCTTCTTATCGAAGGGAGCATTTTTCATCTACCGATTAACACACTTCCCTGGATATGAGGCACTGAAGCAATGACATTTCATGAACATTTGCTAATGGATTTCATGTAGTCATTCTAATGAACTGCACAATTTAAGAGTAATCAAAGAAAAACAATTTGCTTTTGATTTCTTGTGCTTTGAAGCAGTATATTCAGGAAAGTGCTGGAGGGGTACACTTTCCAGTGTGCAAATGCTTTCATGAGAGGTGGTCTCACTGAAATAGCAACTGAAACTAAAAACAGTATTTATCCAGGCAGCTTGGGGCTGTCTGTTCAAAAAGACTGTCCTCCCTCCCCCTTCTGCTTCTCTGGAGGGCCACACCAGCAGATCTGAGAGGAGAAATTTCATGGAAATAAGGTACAGTTTATTTAGAAATAATGGGGGAGGGAGAAGAGTGCAGAGCAGAAGAAAAGTGATTGAGCTTCCTTTCAGCATGATTGGTGAGTTAAAAAGTAGAATTTACAAAACTCCTCTAAGAGCCTGGATCAGAAACAGGGGAGAGGATCTCTTCCCCAGTGTGCTGGAAATGTCAGAGCCTACAGTGTACAACATCTGAAATACCCATGGGAAAAATTAAATTGAAAATCATCCACCTTCTTTCCAGTGGGAAAGTGATGAGGGGAAAAAAAACTATGTGAATGTCTTAATTTATGCAAAGGCCAAACTATTCAGCAGTCAGAGAGATTTTTGAAGGATTAATTAAAATGAAACTATCCTCTATATAAGAGAGGAGGGATATTTTGGGAGTGCAAGCCAACTCTTCTGCAATCACTGTGTCTCATCTCCTGAATTCCTCAAGATAGTTCATTCAAAAATCCCGACATTGCATTTCCTTGCTCAGATTCCATATGCAGAGAACAGATTTTAATTTTTAAAGACTTTTTACTACACCTGGCAAATATTCTGCTTATACATCGCTAGATTCACAAGAGCAACTAAAATGCAACACTCTGTCCCCTCCGTTTGTGGGACTTGTTTCCTGCTTTCCTTTCAGGGAAAAGACATACTTTTCTCCTACAGTATATTTTGTTTCCCATTAAAAGGTTGTCTGTTGTACTTGTTTTCTGTATGTTTCCACACCCGCTTGACAAGCAAGCAGTAACAATATACTGCCTTACAGTTGTGACATACTGTAGCATTTTTATTTTCTACTTTGTAGATTTAAACCATCGCAGCACATTCCGTCACCCACACTGTGCAGTAACAGTAGATATTTCACCAGCCAAGGGAGAACGAACACAAAGATATTTAGTAGAGACAAAAGCCCTACAGAAATGCCAGCAAGCTAAGGGGAAGGAATGCATGATAAATGAAGAATGCAACCACAGAGATAACTGGTAGGGGCAATGAGCTTTGTGCAGTTCCACTCAAAAGCTGAAAGCTGATTACTTCCGTACAACATACTGGGCAGAATAAGGCTACTCTTTTAAAGCAACTAACATGCTTTTGCTAAATAACAGACCATTGTCAGAGCTGCTATCCTGGGAAAGCAAAACTACTCTTATTGCAATCACCATTCTCTAGTTGGAAGGTTAGTTACCCAGATTTTCTACACTTAATTAAGATCAAACACCAGCTCACTTCTGATGTTCAGAAATACTGCATTCCATGCAGAAACAAATGTTCAGCCTTTCCAGCTAAGAAATGCTTTGCTACTAAAAAAAAATTAACCCATAAAAATTCAACATCTCTTCACCCCCTCCAAAAAAACACCACTTCATCTCTTCCCTGTAATAAACAAATAAGAAGATAATTGTGTTGAAAAACACAGAAAAGCCATGTCAGGAAGCTGAACTAAAAACATTTTAATACAATCTTCACAGCCATCAGTGGCTCTGTTAAACTGAAAACAGTATAAAACTAAATTCTATCATTCTTCTTTCAGCAACTGTTAGTCACTAAATTATCACTGGACTATTAAGTGCTAAGTTAGCCTGTGAGCAAACAGGACACTGACACATTTTTATTCTTTTTTCACCCAATTATTTAACTGTTATTAGGTAACAGTCACTGGTATTTATACAGAGTATGTACAATGCAGACATCCATTCATGTTACAAATTCTGAAGATTTAGCTCTGCTTATCTAACTTGTCTACACCAACTTAATTTTTCTGAAGCCTGTATTGTGTCCAAACGTGGGTGAACTTTTCAAGAACAACAAAATGGTGTACTGCCTATAAACTTCCAATTCCTGCCAAGACATGTGACAGCATTAGATTTTCCCAAAGAAAATGTCACCATGATATGAAAAGAAGAGGCAAAATAATTGAACTTCTTTTTGTAACTCTTGCTCTGAGAGATGTAAAAAACTGGTAGAATAGAACACATTGAAAAGAGAAAGAAATCCTAATTAATAGAAATTTTAAAACGATGGTTTTTAAAGTTAACTATCTTGAATCTTTTAAGTGTCAGTCAAATCCAGCAACAGAATATTCTACCAGTATAAATCAAAATAATCATAGGAGCATTCATTTACTGAGTTCAAGTAATCATCTGTACCCACACTATTGTCCTGAATATGCAGCAGATAATTTGAAAACAATGAGGTTCAATGAGGACCTGCTAAAATATTTAAGTAGACAGTACTTTTAAAACTTCTATAAATCCATGAAAAAACACTGCAAGACTGGCCTCCACAAGAGAAATACTTAAAACAAGCATTTAGACCGAAGGACTTAGTGAAGAATCAATCTATTTCAAGTAATACTTTTTATCATTTTTATCAGACGTTTTTTCCAATTTCAACATTTATTTTTATGTACCCTTTTGCTCAGCTCTGAACATCTTCATTTATCTCACAAGAAGTTCTGCATTCTTTCTTCTTCATAGCTTCAGTATACTGAACTTAAGACACAGGTATGCAAAGCTCTAGGTATCCTAACAGACCAGGCTGATAAGGGTAAGTTTAAAGACTGTTTATATCTAGGTTTGAGAAAGAGGATGAAAAAATGTAAAACAGTTTAATTGAACCACTACATTTTCGTGTTTATACAAGTATAGAACAGGGCTGACATTTAGCTTTATCTCTGCAAACAAATATAATAATCTTATGATAAAGTCTTATATTTACCTAAACTTTCATTATCTGTGAACTACTCAATAGAGAGCAAATTAGTCTTCCCAAAGACATTTCAGCTAGGAGGCTGGTTCCAGTTCTACTTTGAAAACTTTAATCACAAAAGTAAACATAAACCCAATAGATTTATCTTTAATTACCTTTTCTTTGCCTCTTCATATTGCCAGTTCAGCCTTACTTTGTCTACAAGTCTTGTTTTGTCATCAAACCCAAACTTCCAGAGTTGAAGGGAAGGAAAGGAAGAAAGAGAAAGGAAGAAATAAGTTAAAAACACTCTCATCGCAATAAAGAAAGGGATAAATTAATCTTCCTTACTGGACTCACTAAAGAAACACCCATGCTTTAAGTAATAACATAATAAAAAAATCAATTTTATGCCTTAGAAATGCAAAACTAATTTATTGCTAAAAGCAGAGAAGATGAATAAGCCCTTTCAATAAAATATTAACCTAGAAATCAAGGGTTAGCAAATTGAATCATTGAATGGTCAAAGCTTTTCAAATTTATCCAAGTCTAAAAGACAAAGGGTGTTTAAATTGAAATATTTTGCTACTTGATATGGCTATTTTATGAATATCTTTATTAGAAGCAATTCAGATTACATTCCCTGTACTGTGATGTGTCACCCAGCACTTAAAACATCAGTGCACTTTAAACATTAGTACAAAAAAACCCCTACCTGATCCTTGAAGCAGTTGTAGAATATGCATTTATGTTGCAACTCCTACTGCACGGTGTTTCTACAGCAATTTCTATTTTAGAGCATTACCAGTTCCCTCCTCAAAAGTTTGTGTATGGTCTAACAGTTAAAACCTAAGCTCCTATACAAGTGGATTGCTGCACCTCTGGAGTTCTCCTCTAGCTGCTGCTTTTTCTGTCTCCATCATCGCATGGTAAAAACTCCACCTCTTTTCTACTCACATGGCACTAACAATAGTTCCACGAAAAGATTCAGATAATTATGTACTTTCGTTTCCCTTACAAAAAGCTTATACCTGATAAACATAATTTCTACAGTGTACTTGTCTTGGGTTGTGTACTGTGAATGGGAAAATGCTCCTGCGTTCTTTTGGTAATTTGTTTCAGAATTCAATAATCCCATCCATCACCCATCTGAAAAATGACACCCCAAAGGCACCATCTGCCTAACACCCTGAAAGACAGCCTAGCATTAGCTCAGTTTCCTCAGATGCTTGGAGAGTCTATCTTCTCAAAAATAAGATTTCCTCTTCTGTAGATTTTCTTTTCCTCTCTGTCTGGAGACATCCAACCTGACAACTAGCCAGCAGTGAAGGAAGATTGTAATAGATGAGAAACAGGATGATAAAGCCAATGAGATGATTTCTAACTAAATGTAAAGTAACATCTAAACTACCATACTAACAAACTACAAACAAGTTTCCTTCTTGCCTTGGTGTCAGTCATCCACAGAGGTATTTATTACTGATCAACAGCTGGATTGCCATAGTACTAGTGCAAGCCAAATTTTTACTTATTATTATTTGGAGTACATAACATTCAGATAGAACAATTTCCAAGGAATGCCAGTATGTTCTTCTAAAAATATCATAAATATCATAAAACCATATTTAAAGGCATATTTGAGCACAAAAGTATAACAGACTATATCAGAAGTTTTGTTGATGAAGAAAAATACTTTGAGAGTAACAAATACTTTCCTTGTCTTAGACAGAGGAAAGGAGCAGATTTCTACTGCACATCTTCAATGTATATGATAAAAAAAAATGCAAAAAAAATTTTTAAAAATACACAGCTATCACTACTACCACAATGCTAACATCTCATGCAAACCATGTCTCTACTGCAACTTCAAGCTGGCAAAAGAATTTTCTTCCTTCCTGCGTCATTACAAGTATCAGTAATTCAGAGCTGGGAATATGAAGAGGTCCATGGACACTCAAGCAAGAGCTGTTACTCCAAGATGAACTTGCAGTCCAAAGTGGTAATGCAAGAAGAGCTCTGCTGGGCTGGCTGAGTCCAGGAGCTGATTTTACCTGTCACTGCCTGCAAGCATGCCCCTGCATCCCTCTGCCATGCTCAAGCAGCAGAACCACCAAGCCCTAAGCTTGCACACAGTGGAAACAACAAGCAAATGCAACTCCCTCACCACCAGTATTGCTCTGGATTTTTCCTTCTGCTCCAGCCAACACCTCTTAAATTGAAAGAGTAAATAACACTGTATCGCTATAGTTCAAAAGCAGCTAATTTTGTACAGCAAATGTTTCGCATAGGAACACTCACATACCTCTCCAGTGATGTCAGTCTGAGAACAAGCATCGCAGTGTTGTTGAGGTAAACAGGAATCACTGAGTGAACTAGAATTGTGCTGGAGATCCTGCAGGGAATCTGTAATACAACAGCTATTCCTGAATCCATCTGTTAATTTGGCCAGACTCTAAAGGAGAAGACATATTTAAAAATATGAGAAAAAACTGGTTTTATAATACTTTTTAATAACAGAAAAATTTTTAAATTGTTTTAAAAGACTGCTTTAGCTTGCCTATACAGAGCTATTTACAGAAAGTAAAATTCATAGTTGTTTAACTAGCATGCGAAAGATTTGCTTTGGAATAAACCTCCCCTTTTAAAAGATGTACGTAACAGTAAACAGACTTTATATTGTTTGTTTTAGATGTATGAATATTTTATCTTCCGTATAGATTGTAGCTCTTTAAATCTAGCAGCTGTCACCTTCAAGTTAGCTGATAAAGAAGACAAATGTGATTCACCTGCCCTTTTGCCATCTTTGCACAGGTTACATTCCTTAGTCACTACTGTTATCTCATCCAACTTGATGAATACCTTGTATTGATTGCACTTTTACGACAGCTGATATCATCCCTGTGCTCTCTTACCCAGAGTTCACATACTTAAGAGATATTTTACACTTCGGGTTAAGCAAGGGACATCGCTGAAATGTCTAGACAATGACATAAACCGTCAGAGCAAAGCAGAAACATCAGTCTTTGAGGGGAAAGGGGAATACGACAGAATCACACAAAATAACAAAAATAACTTTTTTGACAATATAACTTGGTAGACAGACTCTTAAAAAGCCTTTGAAAGAACAAAATTGTTAGTATCGCTTTTATTTTCTCATTGTGCATTCTCTCTTGTTCAAAAATTAAAGGTAATGTAGTATTAGTAAAAAAATCACTGTGCTGGCTGTCATTTATGACAGAGATCCTAAGTATTACACATCAAACAAAAATAAACATTCTGTCCTCTCACCACAGAATAAAGGACAATCTAAAAATGTGGGGGGAAAAATTATCAGAAATTTTAAGATCTGCAGTAATCTATAAATCATAATATAATAAAAAAATTTGGTTTTAAAAAAGCACATTAAAAACTTTCTAAAACTGCTTACTGTAGCGTCTGAACTACAGAATCAGGGACAACCCTGAAGCACTGCACTGGGAAAAGGCTAGTCCTCAGGAATTTCAGTGTCTCTGACTACTGGTGATTTGCAATAAGCCAAGGTTCATATCCATATCCAATTATCAGAAGATTTCTCAGTCTTCAAAGTGTAGTTTAAAAAGTACAAAAAAAGTTTAAAGTGTAGTTTAAAAATTACTTGCTGCTTTTTCTTACACCAAATTCAATTAGTAGGGTCCAGAAATGAACCTGTGTAATAGCAACTGTTTGCTACTGACAGGAGGAGCAAGGCCATGCTGAAGGCATCTGGCTTCAGAGCCTAGGAAGCACCCAGGATTATGGAACTGTAGCAGGCCTGAAACTAGCCAGAAAAAGGAGCTTTTTCTGATGGCCTCCATTTCCATCACACATGGTCCATCTCACATACCAGCCCCTCCTTCGGGCAGCCTCCACTGGAGATGAAAAAGAGGGAGAACACCCAGCCTGGTACAGGATGAGTGAACAAGTGGAATCCCCAGCCACAGGAATGGGAGCCTGTGTTCCTCCCTGACAGCCCTGCAAATCACACACTCTGCTCCTTTCCTATTAGAGAATGGCAAGGAGAGACACAGGTGCACACCACGTATTAGACAACTTGTGCTGCTCCCTCTTCAGTCTCTGCCTGCTCTCTACAAGTCTGAGAGGGGCTGGGATTTCACAAGCAGCATTGGCAAGGAGAGAGGACAGTGCAGAACAATGCCAGACGTGCTGGACAAGGCTACCATCACTTGCCTCCAGAAGCTTAATTTGTCTTGGGTCCACCAAAAAAGCCAATTCTTCTGCCACCTCTCAGTTGAACTGAGCCACTTTAGTATGAAGGACAAAAAATGTATTTTTTTCTCAGTCCTGAAAAGCAAATTCAATTTCAAGTTACACTGCCAAGGGATCCCTAGCTAGTGTCCCTTTATCCTTGCAACTTGCTGTGAAAGGAACTGTTTCAAAACATGGGAAAAAAATCCCAACTTTTACATTATGAAAACTGTAGACTCCTGTCTAACCCTCTTCTTCAAAACTCACTGGAAATCATCCAGTGCTATCAAGACTCCTGCTGTATGGACGATCAAGAGGGATCCCTAATGGGTTTGTAACATAGAAATAAAAACCTCAGATCATAGTCTCTTCCCTCTTCTCTTCATAGTAAAGCATAGCCAGTTGCATCAACAAAAACTCAGGATTCAGAAAGCCTGAGGTTTCTCCCAATAAGTGACGCTCCATCTGCCTTCTTAGGTAATACATATTACATTACACATATGTGCATTACCACAGATCTTGATGTCAGAACTTAAATCTAAACTTCTGCCTGTATTTCAGCTTCTTTATGATCTCCTGGCATGCTCCTGATGCCCTCTAGCATTCTCCCTGGCAGGTAATGAAGGGCTACTTGGCTGCTAGCCAGGCTTCATATCCAGTCACAGTTGCTGAATCCTGGCCCCTACTTAAAAATGAGAAAGCATTTGACAGGTGGCAATCACCAAGCAGCATTACCTTAACTTACATCTACATGCAGTGATGACTATGCCCCAGGGCAAGCAAAAATGCATTAAGTCCTTCTAGTTGGATGTGTGAAAACGGGCACCAGCAACCCTAACATGGAAAATTACAACCCAAGTTAGCACATTTTTAGATAGAAACTATTTATAATTGTTATTGTAAACAGTAGGAGTAATTTCCTCACCAACTACATGGAGGAATCCATCTTTCATCTCGAATATAAGGGTTGTTTCTGGCAACCCCACAGAAACTGCCAAATAAGCTCCTGTTAATGTGAAGTTCTAGGCACACCAGCCCAGACTTACCCAAAGAGAGAGAAATGAGCACTGTCATTTCACCAGTAACTGTTCCCATCTGATTTGGGACTATTTCAGTGCACTTCTTATCTAACCTATTTAGTCAATTTAACCGTTAATAAAGAGAAAAGAAAAAAGAAATAAAAACCCCACAAAAAAACCAAAGTCCAGTCCCCTCTAAGGATGATAACATTTTAAAAGCATATGCACACTGAACAGAAACAAAATGATGAAAGGGATCGGGAAGGAGAGATAAACACACTGCTTTCAGGAACGTAACCACACACCTTTATTATTCAACCTCATGTAAGAAGTCTGCCCAGTTTTTTAGAGCAGTAGCACTGCATATTTTGCTTTATTTATAATCACCATTATATAAATCTGACCACCCTCTTCCACACAACTAAGCCAACTGTCATACTTCTACAACAGCTACAATTTCCAAGCACCTACACAAGACTGCGTGACTTCTACTACGTTTAGTTCTGTTGCTTACACTGGCCAGATTTAAATTAAAAATTAGTAAGAAACGGTCTGTTTCCTTTCTCTGTAATAAAACACCATATTTTTTACACTATACTTCTAACTCCTCTATTAGCAAATTTTAAAATAAAAAAGATTTCCCAAAAGAGTTTGTCTGAACAACAGTAGCTTTGAAATGTAGTATTTTCAAGGACAATACAATTCCAATATTAATAGGAAAATAAAAATTGAATTCTGAACTCCTTAGGAAGGTATTTAAAATAGACTTGCACTTATTTGACAAAGCTAACTAAATCTATGACAATAATCTTCAAATAGTTATTAAAAGGCATAGCACAGATTACTTTGGTGACACCAAAAGTAATTTTTTTTGGTCAAAGTTAAAAAAGAGAGCTGGATTTTTTTGCAGAGCAGAGTAAGGTGGCAAAAATACACCACTTTTACAACTGTAGACCTTGTAAACGATGGCATTTAATTCTGTATCACCATTGTAACAATACATGAAGAAATTTTTTGCATGCTACACTTGTGTGGAACAACTGTTTTCTACATTCTGCTGGACTACATATAGTCTAATGTTCTATTATTGGATTCCACCACAAAAGATTGTTATTAATTTAAAAAAGATACTTCTTAGACTCGTATTTCCTGTATATCACACAGAGCCATGAAAAAGGATGAAACACTTTTCATTTTTGCCTCTGTCTCGTGCAACCTCTGCATTCTGGTTTTGCCAGCACTGCCCAGTCCTTGATCTAACTCCTGCAACGCTATTTAAAGAAATGGCAAGCACATTTAAAGTTGGTTTATCAAATATGATTTTCAAAGCATCTCAATGTCTACACAGGATGTTCCAAGGGGAGGGGGAGATGTTGAAGTCAGTAAGTCAACAGTCTCTCTGAATTCTTCAGAGAGAAATCAGACTGCAAGGATTGAATTAAAACTTTTGAATGGATTGAACTTTTACTGCCATTGAGGACTGAAAACGTAAGTAAAAGAGGTAAAAAAACTACTGGGGAAGTAAAAACAAGGCCAGTAGTTAAACTGCTCCAAGATCTCACACATAAGCCCTTATATTATCAGTTAGTTTCCTAAAATGTCTGTTATTGCATCCTTGAAGAAGTGCCTTTCTTATCACTTCTTGCTAGCCAGGCATGTGGAAGACTGAGAATCACTTTAAAACTTGGCCAGCCCAAAATAACAAATATGTTAAAAGTTGCCAATGCCAAAACTTTTCATTGTGACTCTAGTGTTCTGTCTACTTGAACAAGGATTTGATGATCAGATGGTCTTTGTGTAATGCACTGGAGACTCAGTAATTCCATAGCTATGGAAATTCATTATATGTAGACTATAAACTTCCCATAACATTTAACAACTAAAAAAAAAGAAAAAATCTGAAAAACACTGCTGCAGAAAAAACTGAAAGAAAATGTTTGCATGGCAGTGTTAATTTAGTATGGTCCCATTGCTTTAGGTTACAAAGATGACTTCTTCCAAACAAATGTCTGAAGACTGGGTGAAGAGAACTGTCCTTATCACCCCTCACTGTATATGCAGCATATTTAAGCACATCTGTAGTGAAGTCCCTGGGGTGACAGAGGCTCATTGTTCTTTGATCAAGCTCCTATCACATTAGTAACAGACATGCAACTGAGAGCTTGAGGTAGGGCATAGAATCCATTCAAAAGTTACACCACTGCTCAGGTATGTATCTTCCCTCAATCCTCATGCTCTAATTCATCAGTTTCAAGCTTGCCTATACATTGTATTTATTCATACTCTTTGAGGGTTTTGTGAGAACATTTTGAAACCAATATGAGCCTTGATATACTCTCAAACTTGAGAGTTTGGGGCAAAAAGTGTGACAGTGACAGAGATCCAGTTTGGTGAAATACATATACAGGAAAAAATATGGCTGACACAAGGAAAAGCATTTTAGCACAAACTCTCAATCCTACGTCATTATAGGCAATACAGAGAGACATAAAACAAAACGATAAACAAATATCACAAATCACAAAGGCTTTTTCTTGATACAGTGTAATTACTACATAGCTGCCATCAACATAGCAACAAATACAAAGCTACATTCAATGAAACATTGAGCTAAATGAAAGTTAACTACATGACTTAAGACAAAAATATGAAATAGGAAATCATATGAAATATGAAGTCATGTGCAAGTGGTATACCCAATGACTGCTTACCTTTTTTGAACTGCTTGCTATTGGTAATTATCAAACAGAAAAATCAGTTTAGGCCATCTTACTTCCATATTTAAACTTGGTAAACCCAATGCATTCCCAAGCAAAAACACAGAGGTAGGTTAATACTATTTAGTAGTTCAGCAGCAGAATTTTACCTGCATAAGGTCCTGCCTTTCTTTTTCACCTGTGCATATAGCTTTCTTTATAGTTCGAAGTTCACTCATTATAGCTTGTGCTTCATCCAGTCTGTAATTTGTATGAGCATTTGACATCTTACGATCAATCCTGTTGAAAATATTAAGACAAATTCAGGAATTTTCACATAATTAGAAAGCACACAGACTTTTTAAGGCCTCTTGTTTATTGATGTACCACTTCATTTCCAGGAATAACACAGTACTCTACTTGGAATTAACACAGCACTCAGTGCCAAGTCCACTCTAAAGACAAAGCAAAGCAATTATCTACCCAGGTTCTGCAGAACCAACAAATTTCCTGGGCTTAATATCCTAATGCAGAGCTCACTTATGAGTAATGTCTGCGAGTGATTTCATGCACCAAAAGTAAAAGAACCTAAAACTAACCTAGATGGTTATAACTCAAAAGGTAACAAAGTGCAGTCTAGCTGTCATATTTTTCATGCAGCATCACACACTGTAGTATCTCCTCCAGGACTTCTACTTGATCCTGCTTTAGAAGTATCTAACGAAGGCATTTCATTTTCTCAGGAAGAAATTTCTGATGCCTAAAATTTGATTACAAATGCTTTTCTGCCATTATAGGCCTCTTTGAATATCTTTCCCATAAGATATCTAAAAGACATTACCTTTCTGCACTGAAAAACATAATATGGGAACATCCCAGAAGATTTTAAATCTTTAAGCAAGAAGCAAGAGCACAAGTCATGACATAAGAATGAAGTAATACTAATGTTTCCATCTTGACATATTAAAATCTTTCAAGTGGAACATCCACTGGCTGAGTTTTCAACTTTTTTTCCAACATTTCACAATAGCAAAGGACAACATATCAGGATGCAGACAACTAGTATCAACTTGACAATTTGCTCTGATTTATAGATAAAGAATAAGACAGGAGACTATAGAGAACTTATGAGAAGAACTATTTGGTCTAGGACTTACAACAAATGGCTATGGGGTTTTAACATCTTATTTACAGCAATTATTGAAAATCGTGTAAAGTTCCCATTAAAATATAGAAAAGTCAATCTTCCTGTTAATCTAGCATAAAAAGAATGTATACAGAGATATAGAGCTCAGAACAAATAGCTTCAGGAAAAGATACATCAAGTTAACAGAATTAAAGATAAAAATACACATCATTCATCACAAAGGACATCAATCTATAAAGAAATGTAGTAGGAGAGGGTATGCTATACATGCAGAAGAAGAATACTCAAACTCTATATAAAATAGAGACTAACAAGACTTTCAAGATAGAGATATTATATTAAACTAAGTGTCAACAACACTCTCTCAGCATGTTCCACATGTTCAAGCAGTGCAATTCCACTTACATCTGATTACTTGCTTTAAAATCAAGACATTAAAATGGAAAATCAAAAGGTGTAAATGAAAATCCTATGGTTTTATTGTAGCTCACAATATTTAGGGAAAAAACAGGTTGATTTCTACAGTTTTAATTTGTTAGGGTTTTTTCTACTGGTTTTGAAGACAACACAAAGTAAGTCTGACACTCAAGATTTTTCTTTGAAGACAAATTTCCCCAAGTTACATAAGAAAACATATAATCTTTTATGAATACTGGCTCAAGAACAAGAAAGGACTTAAATGTCATGTGTATTAAAGCTGAGGGCTTGTTTGCTTGTTTTTGTTTTCAAAATGTTTCCTTGAGTCTTCACTAATTTTTAGTTAAAATCCTGAGCAGATAAAACCATGGTAAAACAACAAATCCAATTGACTAAAAGTCACGTTAAAAAGATAACACATTTTTATCTGAAGGCAACTGTAATGTTAAGAACTATGTTCAAATATTAGACATGAAAATGCCTTCTACACAACTGCTCATTATGCTGTTTGCCAGGACTAAGGTGGCATTTCAGGAAAAGGAAATTATTTAATTTCAACCAGATTTCTGTCCAGTTATCCACATATTCATGTTCCTGGACGCCACTTTGGAGCCCAGCTTATGAACTGGTATTTGTTTAAGGAAAGAATCAGAGAAGTTCCTACTGCCAAAAATATTTAGGCTTGAATCAGTATTGCTGTCGACCCAAACTGTCTAAAGGAGCTTACAAAATTACCTGTTATTTGTCTGTTAATTCTCTTCCTTTTTTTAATGAAGATCTATTTCTGAAAGCCATAGAGTTAACAGGAGTCTTCCATTTTATTAATGGAAAACAGCATGGTACAAATATACATCAGATCTTTGTATGAATAGCGAGAATATTCAACTAATATGCAAGCCTGTGAGGATATGAAGATGTTTCTAGGATGCACAGATTATTAATATGCTTGACCTTGTTTCAGTCCTATAGGGTAGATTCCATGTTCCTCCATTTTCCTTCACCAAAGCACAGCACTTGAGCAAAAATCTAATTTTAAAGTTTTTGCCAGATCTCCTAACCTCTAAATTAGTCTGTAGCTACGAATTGTTTAGCCAGTCCTAATTCCCTGTCACTCCCAACTTCTCACAGCATTTACTCTGCTCTCCTAGACAACGGGCCAAGTTTTCATTTCCTTTGTTACTAAACGCCTTCTTCCTCCAAAATTCCTGCTGGGGAGCAGTAGGGTCACTAAAAACACAGGGGAGAAGGAACTGCTCCTCCTCAGTCTCTGCTGTCAGGCCAGAGGAAGGAATTTGTTCTAGAAAAGGCTCATATTTAACCCTGTAAGTTTGGACTGTGACAGGATCAGACACGCCTTGGGGCAAAGGTGCGGGTGGAGGCCAAGGTGCAACATCCTGCAGGGTGGGGGATCTTTGCAGGCTTTGTACAGTGAGCTCTACAAAGTCTCCACTGGGCAAACACAAACCCATGTCCAAAGGTTTATCACACACAACATTGCCAAATTTAGATGAAACTGTACAGTCCCAGTACAGTTGAAACTGTACAGATGAAAGTACAGTCCCAGTAAAAAGCTGCAGCTCTGTGAATACTGGAATTCTTACAGTATTGAAGTTGTAGAGGTATTGAAACCCTGCTCAATCATGTCTCCACTAATAAAACCTCACTTCTGCAGTCATTTTGTGGCTTTGTTTTCTTTTCATTCTCCTCAAAGATGGTTAAGCCATTTTGCTAAAATTAAAAAGAACAGAAAACAAAACACAGTCCAAGGCAGACACTGTACATGGAAAATGTCAGAGTAAGAGATTTGCATTTAACAAAGGCATTTGAATCAGACAGCAACATAAAATGATTGAAATACTGAGCAACCCAACTGCCTTCTCCATAGAAGCTGTCTCTTCTCTGAGAGCTATACCAAGCAAAGGCTGCACATAGAGTCACCTGGCAGCAAGTTCCAGTATCTGCACATGATGCCATTTTGGTGAGACTTTCAAAGCAAACATTCAGCCAGATGTAAAGCCCAAAGTTGGATGGCTCCTAATGTTGTTCTTGGCTTACACTTGAAATAAAGTGATGTACATGTCTTTAAAAAACCTGAACAGGATGCATGCCATTTGCAGTTTGGAAGTTACTTGAAGATTTGACTTAGCACAAGAAAGGAAAAGAATGACGCAAACCAAAAATTTAGAAAAACGTAATAGCAGTGGGAAATGTCTGAAATGCAATAAACTTTAAAGGGGAAGCAGGGTAGACAAGGAACAGAGCAAAAACCCCAGCATTTTTGTTTTCAAAAAGAAGCAATTAATTTCCTTTTGGACAATATACTTACTTTGAGGATATGGAAAAACTAAACTACTTCAGCCTTGGTACTTGACTTGAGTGACCCTTCTCTCCCAACAAATACAGAAGTTAGGGGAGAGATTGCACAGTTAGGCTTTCAGGCTAATTTGTCTATTGACTACACAAGGAGGTGAGAGAAGCTCCTCTCTTCGGTTGTTACTTTAAGTGCTCTCCAAATTGGCTCACTTCCTCCTAGAAGCAAAATACTCCAAAAAAAAAAAAGTGCATGTATCTCACCAGAAGGGCAAAGTAAAAAAAAAAACACTTAAAAGCATGAAACAAAAACAAAACCACAAGTCTCCTTCACAAGGGAAGAAGTCATTGCAGAGAGCAGAGCTCAGCTACAGGTAACACACAGGCAAAAGGCTCTCCCCATCTCCAGCAAGCAACAAGTGCCACCCAGTGAACCAACGGGACAGAGGACACCCATAGCAACAGCAGCAATGAGCAGCACTGAAGCATTGAGTTGTCATGCCTGAACTTTTAAACTACATGATTGGAGTGACCACTGACTAATCAGATATGCTTTGAAATAATTCCTGTCTTGAATGTCTCTCCTATAACCCCATCCTGGAGCATGGGCGACTTGACTTGGGCTATAATCCAAGACTAACATTTGTATTCCTAATCATTTGCAGACTTTACTTTTCAAAAAGTTGCACTACTTTGCTGGACTATCTTAAATGAATTATACTAATTAAAACAATCCTGAGTTTCAAATGGCCTTCAACAAATACTTTCAACATCCTAGTCAAGTAGTTAGTCCTTTTATAAAATAATTGAGCCTATATCCTTAAATAACCCAATAACCAGGAGAAGGAAAACAAATTAAAAAAAGCAGAAAAGGCCTAGCAACTATTACTCAAAGAAAATATGATTAAGAATCGTAAGACAAAATTGCTTTTATTCTGTTACTGTTTACATATCGAAGCCACCATACCAAAATGCTGACTTATATTCAAAATATTACTTAGTGTATTGAAACTGCAAATACTTTGAGTGCTTTATTTTACTAATTTTCAGTTAATATCCTACATTACCAATTCCTCCAACTACCTCTAAGTGCTTCAATAAAAATAAATTTATGCCTGAAAATTATTACATTGTATCTGCCAATTAAGAATTTTGGTATTTTGGTTGAACAAGTTTTCTTCTATGAAACTTTCCAAATGTCCTATAAAACAAAAGAGCCTTGTTTTAAAAAAAGAGAAAATGTTGTTATTTAATAAAAAACAAACACACCAAAAAATATTAAGTTACTCCATGGGTTACATGGGTTATTCCTTCTTTTTTAAAAGTTAAATCTGAGAATTTTCCTTTAATTTGATTTTTTTATCGTAGTACCAATCAAAATTGGAAAATAAGTACCCTAACTGTTCCACGATCCCTGGAATTTCATCAGAATTCCTGAAGTGAAAGTCCATGCTTTGTAGCACCAATGCAACAAACCCAAAGGTTCAAAATATTTCTGCAGCTGCTGCACTTATGTTACAAAATGCATTACACATGCAACAGTTCCAACATTTTCAGGAAGCTCCTGCATTAGGCAGTTTGTTCACATGCATGCTGGAAAAAAGGCCGAAGTTTCTAAATGCACAGCCACATATCCAAGACGGATCCAAGTGCTGTTCAGGCTCTTGGGTCTAGCCGCTGGCCTTGCTGAAGAAATCTGGAAGCCAGAACAACCTGTGTTTACCTGCCATCTTTATCATGGCCTGGCAACCTCTCTCTCTATCCCACTGGGCATCCCATGTCTGAGCTATGTGTGTAGATGACTAAGCAACACACAGATGGAAGTCATACAGTTCCCTTCCCATCAGATGGCCTGCAGGAAGAGTGGCAGGGAGAGGGTCACCACAACATTTCACAGCCTTTGACACCACTGAGCACGCAGAAAACAGAGCAGAGCTGCCTAACAGCCCTGGGAGCAGTGGCAAATTGCCCTAAGCTTCCATTCCTTACTGGGAGGAGACAAGGAGTTGCACTTACATGCAGACATTTTGCACACATGCAACACAATCCAAGGTCTCACAGATTTACAGTACAAGCACAAATCAGCCATACAGTGCAGAATGAGATGGCCTGACCATCAGGCCACAGGGAGAAGCATTGCTGTGGTATACAGAATTCCCCCTAAGAAAAGTTCTGTACCCAGCCAGAAAGCCTTGGTACTGCCACAGGGAAACTACTATATGGCATGGTGTTTTGGGCTGTGCTCCAGGCAGTAGGTATTTCCAAAAAGTATTTGGGAAATATTTTTAAAAATCTAATTCCAGTTTGGCAATATTTTGAGGAAGAGTTAAAGAATGCAGCCTATATAGCTGTTCTTGCATGTGAACCTACAAAACCACACCTTCAACCAATTCTGTCTAACTCTTCTTCCATCCTTTCACATTGTTCTCACCCTGCATCACTATCACAGCAGAAAGTCTGAAGCAAAGCATTTAAGGTTTTATTTTTAACGCTTTTGTATGAAATTCACTCAAAGGCAAATAAAAAAAGCCCCAAACCCCAAAAAAAGACCCTCCCACAAGCTCTTAACTTACTCTTGCAGAGTTTCCACTCCTTTTTCTTTATATTGCAACTCCTGCTTCATCTGTGCCAATTCTCGTTTCAGCCTAGAAAGCTGAATAATAGAAAATAATTTAAAGTAAAAATAAGCAACAGTAACTTCCACAATAAAAATAATTAGTTCTTAAATACAAAATCTTAAGCTACTTTAAAACACTGGAAGCGATAATTTCTCTTCTTTTTGCTTTAAAATTTTGCATTAAAATAACAGAAGACTTTCTTAAATATCATAAGGCGCAATGGAACAGCAGACAAAACATTCAGGTTTCAAAGCATCAATTTCCTCATCTATTCTATCAGGTGTCTTTCTCCAATAGCCTATGCTCAGAGCTAGAAAGTATCAATCCATATAAATTTTCTTCTCCCTTTGTAGCAAAGACAGCTCTCAATTGTCTTCAATTCTCCAACAACTTTAAAAAAGACAGAACATTCAATGCTGTTAATTTTTCAATCCAGGAAAACAAAATTACTGGCAGCAGAATTGGCCTCTCTCCCAGAAATGGCAGCCTGGCTTTCTACAGTTATTTCCATATTATCCTGCCCTCTCAACCCCTTTGTCAATTATCTTGATCCAACTAACGAGCATAAATCGAAAGTGACATAACAAAGACGTCTCCTAAAACCTATTTTTGTGGTTTTATGGAAACAGTTACCTGAGTAGGTTGTGCAGTGCATAGAAGAGCCAAGAACGATCTGCAAACAAAGAGCTTCTTGCCCTCCAAAGCTGACAGGTAAGTGAAGGCAACAGGGGGAGGGGAATGCAAGGGGCAGCAGACAATGAGGGGAATAGGGGTGTCTGAGTTTGTGGTACTAAGACTGAACTGCGAGCCCAAAGGGAGGGATGGAAGAAAAAAGCTCTCTCTTCTTAAGCTACCAAGCTCAGTATATTTTCTACAATTTACCCAGGGCACTCTCAATTTTCACATTTACATCAATAAATGACAAAAAAGTTACAAAACAGAAGTTTAAAAAAGACAGTAAAAAAATTAACTTTTTCTTCAGTTCTATTCCAAGAGCAATGGGCTTTGCACCAGCACCAGGATGCAAACCAGGACTGTCAGAGTCCCACCATCCTACACAGCTCTCCCCCTTTCATCAAAATTCATGGCACCAGCCTCTAAACACTCCTATACCCTCACCAGCTCCTTTAACACTCACCAAAAGTAAAATGAGAAAATGCATCACTAATATCATATACACAAAAACGTTATTATGCCAATTTCATTCTATTTCCTGAAACAACTCAATGCCTATGCACACTTGAACATACTATCCTATGCATGGTAGTAGGTCACACAGTTTTAAGGAGGAAGAGAGGAAAATAGTCATAAGTGAAAACCTTATTTTCTTCAAATATTACTTAGATAAACAAGGCTTGTTTACTTGTTTAGAATATGCTGACATTTAGAGTATGTAAAACAAGCACAAACTTGTAATAAATACGTACAGATAGAATAAATGCCTTTGAAGGGTGGTGAACAGGATTTATTTTCAGAGGCACTCATGTGAAAAGTGGTCACTACAACAAAAATGGAACACTACCCTGCAAGGATAACAATTTTTTAAATACTTATTTATCAAAACCATGACTTTAGTTTTTTAAACATATATATGTAACAAAATAAGGAACATTTTTGTTACAGAACTGCCTATCATTGTCAGAATACTTAAACTGCCCTCTCCTCATAAAAGAGTTCTGGCCAATCAGCTGAAAAATTCTATTTGGCCAATAGGTCTACTGAATTGTGAAGAGATTTCCAAGTAAGTGGCTAAACCTACAGTTCAGCAAAACCTCGCTGAAAATAAGTAAATGGCATGAAGACAGTGGGTTTGAACTGAAAGAATCTGGCAGCACAGCATTTACTGCTTGTGGCAGTTTGTAGAGAGAAAGCAATTTCTGAAAGCCTGGCTGAACTTGCCTCTGACATCTGTGACAAAAACCATTACTTCTCAAGTCACCAAAACGCAAATATAGAGTTGCTTTATTAGAGCAACAGGTTAGAATAAAAAAGCACTTCTCAATACCATATTTTTATAAATACATGCAATTTTCAGTGTAACTGCTAAAGCAAAAGAAAAACAGACCCTTCCTCCCTCCCTCCCTTCCCCACGCCTAATTCATATTTTTACAAAATGAAAAAAGATTACTCACTCTGTCACGACGGCTGGCTATTTCTGCTTTAATCTGATATGGGTCATACTTGGTATTAGCTGAAAATCCAGAGAATGCTAAACAGATGGAAAACAGTATTTTACTTTTTTCCCCCCTCTTTAATACAATTATAAAGATGTGACACTATTTAATAAACATTTCATTAATCCTTTTTCTCACAAATCACTAGGTTCTAAAATTATCCTCTGTGCTGAAGTACAACTGAAGATTTCCATTTGGCCCACCTGAAACTTTTTTTCGTCCTGAACAACACCAAAAATTGCATATAGCAGCACCACATATTTCCTAAAAGCACCTAGCTTCTATGATAGGATGATAGCATCTACTGATGCAAGCAATTTGTGTAATACTAATAATTACTAGTTACTTCCTAGGTACATTGAATTAACAGTATGATAGGGACTAAAGTTAAAAAAATTATTGTCAGAACAAAATTATATCACTTAGGGAGAGAAGCTGCCTTCTAAAGCAACAGCATAAGGAACTGAAATACAAAGCAACCAGAGCAAGTGAGCTCCTAACACAGGGTATCTACAGTCAGGCAATGATTTCAAGCTGTGGCATTACAAGCTAAAGCCTACACAGATGAAGTAAAGATCCTAGAGGATAGGCTGGGCAAGAGCAACCATGATTTATGGAGTGAGCCATTCAAGGCAGCACTGGCCCACTGAAAAATGCCTGGTATGTGAATGGATGGGGTTGTGCTGTCAGACCTTCCATTCTTCTGCAGAGCTGAAGGCTACTGCACTGAAACCCATATCCATGTCTGGGGCTGCACTGGGCCTTTTGACTCTCAAAACAATACTGCAATGCCAAGGTCATGTCAAGCATGCAGAAACTTGCCAAAATGAGTTGTCATGCCTGGACTAATTCTCTAAACCCAGGATTTCCTACAGTTTTTTTTTTTTTTTTTTTAAACAGTCCTGATCACAACTGAGTCACAAAACTGCTGCATGGGCACCTCCCTGCCAACCCGCAACCACTGAGCTCACCTCTCACTCATAAGCACACGACACTGAGTCAATGGCAGCACCCACAAGCAAAGTGGAAGAAAACACTTTGTGAAATTTTAGCTCTTTTAATGCAATAACTTCAAACAAGTGGTTGCGGAGGCAAAGATATTCGCTATATAATTGTCCAACTTTGGTCATGTAACTGCACTTGAAATAGAAGTCTAGTATTTCTTTACAATAGAAGGAGAAGCAAGCATCCCACAGTGGAGTGGAGGAGTCAAATTAAGAAAAACAAGTGGAGAAGCTTTTGGGAATCTTGAGTTGACAGCATGATTAATCCCCAAAAGGATATTTTTAAAAAATTTTAAAAATCATCTGAGTAATCAGGCCATCCCATTTTCTCAAAGTAGATGCATATGACCTTAAACCAATATAAAATATATTAAAACATCTGTAGAAAATTAAAATATTTTTCCACCTCGAAACAAGCAAATGGTTTTATGTAATTGCTCTTATAGATACTCATTTTCAACTCAAGATATACCTACAAAATTCCACACTATCATAAGATTGAGAAACATAAGTAAATTGACAGAGCATTTGCTTTTATTACAGACAATCCCCAGTTTTGTCATTTTCAGTCATATTTTGCTGCTGTTTCAAATAACTTGTTTTTCTAAGATCTTCAAAAATATGAAAAAGGTTATATTTTTCTAGTATATTTTCATCTTCAACGAAAGTTTCTTTTTGTATATTCACCTGAAGAAATTCAACAAAATATCCCACAGAATTATTGCAAATTTAGAAAAAAACCAAAAAGCCCATGGTCCTAGAAAAGTTTTGTAATAAATGCCGATTTACATTTTATAATCTCAAAAATACTGATGACACTACCTTTTACTTTATTCCAAGTCTTTAAATAGTTGTTAAACATACTTGAAACAAAAGTTTCTTTTTTTTTAATTCCTTCTTAATGGGAAAGTATCTTGCTAGTTCTTCAGAAACTTGAACATGAGAGGGGGAAATAAGACTAGTCACAACTGTTCAGTTATGTCACAAACTGAAACACAGAATACATCATATATATAAACTAAATAAAAAGATGAGAATCCCAGTTCAACAGTAACAGAGTACTTGATCCAAACCATCTGAGACACCTCTACTCAAGAAACATCTTTTATTCAGGACTTTGGCACATGTATGAATTACCTTGGATTAATAAATACCAGTGAATCAGTAGCTTAACACTTCTATCCAGACACCTGTTGTAAGCCCTCTTCCACAGTCAGATTTATTGAACATTTTCAGAAAAGGCTAAAGCAGAGCTTCCCATTCTTACTTGGCATTTAAAAGCAAACTTGCAGTTAAAACAATGACTGTATAGCCATTGAAAAACTCCAATTAAAAAAACCAGTAAAACTCCACTACATTTCCATGTGGTGTTGGGTATATCCATTTCTTTGAACTAGTCTGGTTGACTCTGATAAAGACACCTTGTCTTACTGCACCAACCAAACTGCCATGACAGTGGTGCAACATCATCAGATTCAGAAGTGTATCATCTACTCCAAGCTACCAGAGACACAAGAATGAAAAGGGCAGGAAATTAAAGCTCTGTATTATCAACATCGGAATCAAAGCCTGGCATTCAAGAATGAGGTGAACTAATGAAATACAGTTTCCTAGTTCATGGTAAGAAATATCCTTGAACATAACAGCATGTCCCTAACTCTTTATAAATTTGCTAAATAGACTATGGATCCACAGGTTTCCCCTAAGGTAATGGCTCCCTCTCCTATTAAGTGGAAAATAATCTTTGAGTTTAGGAGTGCATGTAGGCAGCTGACCCAGCAACATTCAGCCCTTCGTTGGCTTGCAGGAAGCATCACTACAGCTGGCTCCAAGATGGGTAGAAATACCAGCTGGGATATATGCCTGTTTAATGTTACATCCCTTTTTAATGTTAACATTTATGCCTATTAAATGTTAAATCTCTGTTGTAATAGATGTAACAGGAATTGGGAGACATTGAATGGTAGAGTCAAAGGATAGCACCTCACTGCTGTAGTCAGGACCTTAATTTGGAGAAGAATCAGGTGATAGAAATACTTCACAGTATTTCTTATACCATATCTTGCAAGGGCAGGTGGGTAAAATCAAGAAAAGATAGTAAACTCACAGCTGGCATAAGAACGGCTGTCATCCTCACACATTTTGTGCAATTGTTGATATTCTTCTTGGGCTAGTTCAAAACGCTGCTGCTTTATTTGGTAAATCTCCTTCTTGGCATTGAGTGCCTCCTGGGCGACTATTAAATATTCCTTTAGCATGCGTTCTTGCTCCCTTCTCCATTGTTCCCTTGGGTCCTCAATTTGTGTGAGCTCTAAGGAGAAAAAAGTAAAAGCATAAAAAAAAATTATATGACACTTTGTGCTACCAAATCCCACTTATTTTTATTAATGTTCATTCTCAACCAGCACACCTGATGCTACAGTGCCCAAAATCACTCCAGTCAGGATGAGAAGAAGGAAGGATGTAGAGTGAAAGAACAGGAAAGGCCTTTTCAAATATTAAAGGCATTTAAATGTTATTCTTTTCTTTACAAACCAGTGCAAACCCAAAGAAAACAGAAATTTGGCTCTAACCTTCCCTCGCAGCCAACTTGAAAATTCCAAGAACTACCTAAAAACCCAGAATCACAAGGAAAAGTGAAAGGTATCTCAATGCTTAACCCCTAAGTCTATAAATAGCTGGAATTATCTTATGATACTGCATACAACTTTGCAAGTATAACATCTTAAAAGGACAGAGGCTACCCCTGCATAGCTCAGAAGAATAAGGTAATCCAATAGAGAAATCAGCATCTTAGTCTCGAATACACACAGCTTTTAAATAATTTCTCTTTATTTGTCTTAAGAAACAGCAGTCTGATGTTTTTCTTTGGCAGAGTTTAGAACAGCTTTTATTTAAATGCAAACCAAAAACAAGTTTCCACAAAAAAAAAAGAGATCTTTCCCATTTCTACTGATTTTCAAGGTTATTACTGCAAAACAATCTCTTTGCAATTGCAAAGGCATTTGAGGATGACACACATTAAAATTCTAAAAAATTATTGGATCATTTTGGGGTTTTTGTGAGTCAACAAATATGCGTTACATGAGGATGTCCATATAAAGCCTTGTGTTTAAATGTAATGTTAATTTCTGATGATTGAAGCTCTACCAGTAAGAAGCTGCTGCAGACACAATATCAGTGTTTAAAGTAGTAGGCAAAACCTGCAGCACAGTCAGGAGCTAAGCATCTAGCAATTTTCCCAAACTTGGTTTCTTCCAAGAGATGAAAGCCAGTTATGTTTTGCATTAATCCTGACTACATAATTCAGTATATTGGAGCCAGTGATGAAATACAAAACTGTAGAAGATTGGGCCCAACAGATTAAGAACTCTAATGGTGTCAAGGTCATGCTAGCAGCTCTACCATTTGAGAGCCATCTGAAAAGTACATAAACAAAAACAGAAAGCTCATCAAAGAGCAGTGCTTCCAACAGATTTGCAGATTAGGTTCCTAAATAACCTTTTCTCTCAACAGCTGTACCTTTCTCTCCCTGCAACTTCTCACATCGAAACAGTATAAAGATAGTGCCTACAGTTCTGCAATTTCTCCCCACTTCCCAGGGACCCTTTTGATTCCCTTCTGGCTCCAATGATCTGAAACTATCTCCTCAGCCAAGGGCAGGATGTGCTTTGGTTTGCTGAGTTACCGTAAATGCTTCCCTACAAATGGAGGGCAAGCAGAAGAAAACAGAGTTCTGATGCTGCCCACCCTTCACCGAGGGCATTTCAATTTCCACTGCTACCTCATCTGTCTGTAAGTACTGCTGAAATCTGTGCAAATTTTAATATTCATAGAATTGTTAAATGATGAAAAATGATGATAAATTAGTAAATACTTATAAAACAGATAGGACTCAGTTTTTGTCTTTGAATGGTAAATTATTAGTCCTAATCTCAATAAACAGCCCAGGATAAGGTGTTACATTCTATTACGCATTAAGCTTCTGAGATTGCATATTTCAGGGCATCTCTCACAGAACTATTTCAGAAGCCTTCTGAAAAGCTAGCAGCATTCATCTGAGGTAGAAAACTTCTTTAGTGCATGGGAAGCTCTGCTTTTTTCTGGTTTATGAAACTTTGCCCTGGATTTCTAAACAAGTTTGCCACAAAACAAGACTAAAGCTACATTGTAGGATAAAATTAACTTCCTTCATTTCTTTACAACCAATTAAAAAAACACTACAGTAACTCAAGAACAGTCCCAGACAAATGCAGAGAATATATTATTCCCTCACTGGGGAATGCCCAACTGCTAAGAGGAGACTTCAAAGGCTCGCAAGACTCTGAGGAGGAGGGAAAGGAATTCTGTGGCTGGCAACCACCAAGGTTTTTAAGCAATGGTTGGATAACAGCCAAGAGCAGCTTAGTAAGGGTGTCAACAAAGTACTGAATTTACAGAACAAGATGGAGATCAGGGTTGGAAGCACCACTGAGATTTACAGAAGATTCTTCTGTTCCTTGTTTTTTTTCCAGTTTAAATGGAAAACTATTGCCTAGAAATCTTTTTTTTTTTTTGCTTCCTGGGTAAACAAACACAGCAAGACAGGAAAAAATTAGATGTATTGCTGTTTTCTTTTAAAAGGTGCAAGGGCAAAAAGCTTTAGAGAGTGCACAAAGCATGAGAGGTCCCTGGTAAGGGTAAGTGTACAAAGACTCTCTTTGAATTATCCCTTGCATTTTCTCACAGTATTTCTTGACACCAAAGAACTTTTAACTGTTTTGTCAATTAACACAGAACTCCAATGCTGCATAAAGCATTTAATCCAGTCAGCCACAAAAGGCAATCCAAATGTTTTCTCCTGAAGTTGCCATTCCAAGTGGTTTAAACCTACTGATTTCAGAAAAACATTTCTTCAGCTCCTACACCACCTCATGATGATCATCTATTCATCAGTTCTCACTTCTACAAAGGAAGTTCATGCAGTCTTGATTGGTACCTTTGTTGTCCACATTTTAAAAATTGGACCAAGTATCCTACTAATTTTTGAATAATAATTACCCAGCTATAATATCAACTCTGTCTTCCCTCTTACTATAAATCTTGCTGGTATATGAAAGCACTGTATTAGCCTAAGGGTGACAAACCCATTTTACTGTGACGGCTGAATTACCATTTAGGATAGTATCTGTGGGCTGCAAGTAATTAGTTATCATGAAAGAGACTAATTTTGCAACTTTGTTAATTGTTGAATGATTCCTTTTACTCAGTTCAGCACCGTCCCCATGAAGCTTTTATCCCCCTGTTCATACATTAACTTTATTTCATACCTAATAGGATTAGCTTTACTTTCCAGACCCATTAATATTCAACTTTTCTTTCTGTCTACCCACTGATCATTTGGGAACTCAATTGTTCTTTGCAAAGGTTCTCTTCTACATTTTTTGCTCTCAGTTGCACAGAAAAAAAATGCAAGCCAGGTCTGACATGCCTACAATGATTAATATCCCTTCTGTAAGTTCAAACTTGAAGTCTGTGGTAAAGCTGCTAATAACAAAATTCAAAAAGCAAACAAAAGGCCTTTTTTTGCAAGTGATAGTGATTGCTATTCCTATCACAGAGGCCTATTGGTAGATTTTTAAGGAACAGCATTGCAATAGTAGTTCATGTTCTACTCATTTTCTGTAGGGACTCTAAAAGCACCTGCAAATTTATAAAAATTTTTAAAAGAGTTGGTAATACCTTCATCTTTTTTTTTAATATATGCATTCATGCACATACTTTGGTGCAACTGTACTCCATTACTGTACTCCAATGTAATCCTCACTTTTTATTAAATTTCAACATTACTGAAGTTACCGTAACAGCAATCCTTAAACTAATACTTTTTTTAAACACGGAGTTATTATAAGAATTATCTAACAGTCTGTATCTATTGCCTTTGAACTTTCTTGTCTATCTAACCTTGTGATTAATGTATTAACAGTTGTTTAAAGTTTATCATTTAGTTAATGATCTTTGTTGAATTTCACAACAAATAAATACCTGTATAGGTCAAACAATACCATGGGAACATTCATTATTCTGTTGTTTGGGTTTTTTAAAGCAAGTAATTGTGAAACCACAATACATAAGCAATTCCAATGATGGATGGAAGCCCAAAATTATTTCTACACTTTCCTTTCTTAATTGACTAGATTTCAAGTAAATAGTATTGAGGTTGGTTTTTCAGATTATTCTATTTACCATTGCTTTGATAGCCCATATAACTACTTTCTTCTTTTCTTAGTCCCCACCAACTGCCAATTCCCATAATACTGAAAGCATTCACTCAATGGTGATAAGAAGTTTAATGATAGCACAACAGTAACAGCAGCAGAAGTACAAAGCTATAAAGATAAGACATTTTTTTAAAAGTAGAAGTGGCAAATGTGCCACAGGAATGATACAAAGCTCAGCAATAGTCCAAAAGAGAAAGCATTTGAAATTAGTTTCCAAAAGGGACATCCATTGTCTTTTTGACAGCATTTTGTACTGTATTAAAATATAAAACATGTATTGCTTAAGCAAGGATGAGATTACTGTATTTCACAATGCTTCTGATTAAAAATCAGCACATTTCTCTCAGAAAGTATTTTGGTTTTCAGTCTAGAAGAGTGAACTATGGATGACTGGAAAAATAGGAAATATAAGAATGTAACACAAAAATCTTTCTGACATATGACTAAAAGCACAACAAAATTACTGATACTTCACAGTATGACCAAGCAAACCAAAACATTGTTATACTATATAGTTCAATTATAGGTTATAAAATTCTTTACAAATGGAATTATTTACAATTATGCCCCCATATGAAAGATAAGGAAACACTTTCTGTAAGAAATTAGTTGCATACATTTTCTCACTGTAGCATGAGGTCTACAAATGGTATTGGAAGCAAAGCTAGTGGCAAGAGTAAACACCAGCTTGCTAGTATTCCTCAAAACAATCATGTATCTACTCACGATTTATGTGGTCCATATAATAAACTCCAATCTGTTGATCGTAAACAGTTTCCCATCCTAGAGGAAGCTCATCACCAACGCAGTCAGCAAACGTCAATGGCTTTGTAATCCTGAAAAAATAAAAATAACACAAATAAGTACAAAAACTGTAGAGTTTACGATGCAATGAATGTTATTACATGTTTTGAAGATACATTCACCAGTTGATCAAAAACTAGTTATGCTACTTAGGAATGTGCTTATAATTACAAACATACAGCTTCAAAACAAATTTTCATTTAAATATGCTGACAGATACTCCCCAAACAGGTAAGACAAGCTTCTCCCCTCTAGTTTCTATGCATAACAACTTAATTACAATGGCATGCAGTCCTGCCAGTTCTTCTCCCATGCTGCAAAGAACACAAATGTGAAGCTGGAGTTCACCACTGCTGAAACTACTAGAAGCTTTACAGGTTTTAGCTTTTTTCTGGTGACAACATAGCGTAATTGTCTTTAAAAAAATAAAAAATTCAAGACAGCACTATATAACAGACTTCTTTTCAATTATACATTTCCAACTTTTAATGATATTCTCTTGGTCCAGACATATCCAAATTACTTCCTCTCGCTCAAAAAAAAGAGAGACAAACAAATGTCTCTGAAAAATTCTGAACCAGTTAGAGCAGAAATAGTACTTAATAAGTAACAGCATTACTATCTAGCAGCTTAAAATATCACAGCCCTTGCTAAACAAAGTCTTAATAGATCAGTGGGAAATAGAAAACAGTGTTGACAGGAACATTGAAAGTACTGGGTTCTATATTATGCAGAAGGACTCTAAACCAACACTGTTATGGAACAACAAGGTGTATAAAAAACTAGGAAGAATAAATTATATAAATATAAAAGCCTTTACGCTCAGTCTAATCATGTTTATTACCCAAATATTCATTTTAATCTTTACTTAACTCCTAGGATAATGTTTTCCTCTCAAAGCTGTCACAAAATTCATTTACTGAAAAGCTACTAATAAAGTAATTTCAATTACAAGTGGGATATTGATACAACACCTTCCTCACATATTTGTTGAGGCACTTCTAAAATACCTAGAACAATGACAACTTTGCAAACATTAAATATATGCATTAATTCAGGGAATGACTTAATTTGAGCATAATCTAAAGCATAACAATGTTGTAATTCTGTTTGTATGTTATAATACCTAATTAAGGTTTTCTGACACTAGATATGGACTATGCTTACAAATACACTGCTGAATGGAGAGACCATTAAGACTCATAATTGCCCTTCATCTGATAACATCTGTATAACAAAGTAACTTTGAACTGAAGTATGTCTGTCTTTGAACTTGGAAGTCCTTTCCCATCCCAAAATAAAACCAACTAGAACAATCCAGTCCTAAAGATTTCAAATGATGGAAATATTTACTACAGCTACCTTCTAGCTAGTCCAATGGTGCAGTAAGCACACCATTCAACCACAAAAGAACACAAAACTTTGCACACAGCAAACAGAAAAACTACCTTTTCCCAGCCTCCTGAAACTATTTTACAGTGATTGAGATTATAGTGTTCAAAATAAACTGTAGTAGAATTAAAATAAAATATCCTTACTAGTTTCAATGTAATATTTCAACAGCTCTGCACAACAGTAGAAAGATCAAGCTATTCAGGTCAAATAATAGCTGGATCCTATTTGGTTGATTCTGTAACACTTATAAACAGTTTAACAGAAGATGTACATAAACTTGTGCACCACTATTTAAAGTAAAATTTTTCCATTACTGACAAATACGTAGTTTACGTAACATAATCATGCAAACCCAAAGATGCTGTATTCAAGAAAGAAAATGTTACTAGGAACTGACATAGGCACTCTCAGTAATTCATCTAGCAGTCAGGCAGACCAGATATTGCCAAAATACTCCTGATCTATCTGGAATTCAGTCAAATATTAAACATACAAAGTGCAGCATTTTTTCTTAAACTCCCATGGTTTTGCTCGGAAGACATCATGTCTACAACTTCTCGAAGTAGTCTAGACATCAGCTCCTAAATTACCACACAACAGACAAGATTTTTATGAGATGTGCCTGCCTGTTACACAAACATACCCTCACCCTTTATTCATAAATAAAACCTGCACATGATACTCTAACCTTTCATGCTACAAAAACTTTAATTCAATGCTCTCCGTGATCCCGCCAGGACTCAGACTTGCAGGACAAGGACAACGTCCACTTTTTGGAAAGAGAGAAAGAGGAAAACTAATGCATCTAGTCTAACCAGTTTTCATTACAGCGTTATAAAAGCTTGTGTGAACAGTTTAATTAATGGTTTTGAAGGAAAACTTGCTGGGAAAAAAACCCAACACATAAAAAGCTGTCTTCCAGATATTCAGACCATTATTAACTTGATGTCGCTCATTTTAAATTATAATCACAGTTGCTCCAAATTGGATTCCCTTCGGACAAGACATAATGTCACATTGACTCAATTCAGTCACATTTATACCTATGGAGTTGAACCTTCAGCCAAAGACACAAAAGAATTGGAAGTTTCTGCCTGTGTTTTGCACTGCTTTGACTAAGTGAACTGAAAAAATACCTTCCTGGTTTAAAAAGCACAACTCTGAGGACCAGATTAGTTTCTTGCCAATTAAGGAAACTAGGGTTTTTCAGAATAACAAAGACAAAATGGAACAGATGCAGATATCTACACTGGAGGTCAGCCACAACTTACAACAGTCAACTGCTTGAAATTAACTATCTTCTGGAAATACTGCTTTACCTTCTGGGTTTGCTTTTAATTAGCTTAAGTTCTATAAAATAGAACAGATCTTTTCTACTTATTTTATGAAGAATTGTACAAGATAAAAGTACATCTGTTAAAACATTTGGAAGAACTGAAATAAAGACAAAAAAACTTTTCAAAGCATGAAGACAAAGGCATACAAAAATGCTGCCATCTTTGATTAAACAAAAAACAGGGCTGTCCTGAACTGTGCTAGTCACAGTAAAGAAAAACTTAGGCATTTATCTGCGATCTCAGTAGTAAACAATAACTAACACACTCACCCATGATCACCTCCTGTTTCCCCCAAAACAACTGGCAGACACTAACAAGAAGGTTCTGAACTTTCAGCTGAAGATGAAAATCCTCTGGGACTAGTATACAGCATTAACTCTTTGCAGCAACTGGACCTACAGGTCAGGTACAAGTAACAGTTCTCCATGGGGGCCAATTCCACACAGATCAAAAAACAACCTTAACGTCAGATTAATTGATTTGATCCTTTCCAAAAGTAATGATGCTCTTCAGTCCTTAGGCATCCAATCTTTTGTGACTCTGAAGCAAATACAGAACCACATAAGAAAGCTTCCATAATCCAAATCCAATATATCAAGCCCTGAGAAAAATCTTTGAGCAATGTCATGCACCTCAGATCTGCCACATCTAACTCTGCCCAAATTATATGTTTTCATTAAGAAGAAATAAAAGTCTGGTATTTGCACGCAATCCAACAGACATCTGAAAGTCTAAGTTTTAGTCACATTTTCTCTGCATCAATTACCAAGCTAAACAGTTAGAATATAAACATTAAACTGTAAAATAAAATCAAACAACTGACTAGAGTAAGTTTTTTTCTCCTCCTTGCATACTTATTTCATATCTTTGTCCACTATGACACAAAGAAGGATTCCAGAACACATTTTTACAGCTTTCTGAATATATGTCAGCAAAACAAGTATTTCTTGAATGCACCAGTTCATGGCAGGGACTGGATGGGGACAAGAAAAGACATTAAAAGATAATGGCTAAGTACCATTTAAGATAATTTACTTCGAAAGGGCTTTCAGCTTCAGATACATTGTTAACAGTATCTAATTTCAATCCCCCTTCCCTCCCCCCCAAAAAAACTCACAGAAAACCTCAACCTTTAAATAATAAAGCTTCTCAGTCCAAAGAAAAGACATACTTCACATCTCCGAAGCACAGCTTCACAGACAAGAGTAGGGCAACTTCATTGTCGTAGACCTTCAAAACCAGAACCAGATCACTAAAAACACAAGGCTTTGGAAAATATTATATAAGATCCTCAGTCTTCCCACTGCCCTGATGCCACATTAGAGGGCTCTGGCTGCTTGAAATCCCTAGGTCTAAATGAGTAAAACTTCTCCTGGGAGAAACTAAATAAAGTCAAACAGAGCCTGTTTTTCCAAGATCTTGAACAAGAAATCAAAAAGGTGTTGCAAAGTAGAAACACTGTTTTAAACTAGATGCCCTCCTCTAAACAATGCGTAGACACCTAAATTACATACAGGGTCATCCCACCTTAATAAGTGGGCCTGGATTAAGAGGAAAGCACTAACCAGGAGGGCTAGTTATGAAAAAGAACCATCAAGTCCTGAACAAAAGTCACTATCTGTAGGGAACAGAGAGAAGGATGCAAAAATAGCAGCTGTCAAGTGTTTGTAATTTTGTTTCTGATTTTGATCAGGTACAATGACAGCAAAAAAAACTAACAAAATTTAATACACTTCCACAAACAACTAGGAGAAAAAATTTCCTTAAACCTGATCTCAGTCTGAATTGTCATCTAACGGGACAGATGGCTTTGCCTGACAAATACAGATACAGAAACTGTGTTACTAATTTATGAGGAAACTGCATTAATTCACATTAGAGATCTGATGAACACCATGCAATTTAAAAATTAGTAATACAGTAACTTGAAAAGAATTAGCAATTTGCTAAATCTAGCAAGAGTTTATCCAAGGAAAGTATTACGCTAAGTATATTACTGAAGTGTCACAAAGCAAGAAAGAGAAAAGGCAAAATGAGAAATCATGCACACACTTTAAAGTTTTCAATCAATGTTTTTTTCTTACCCCCTTTCAAACGTGAATTTAAGTTACAGACATTGTTACAAAGTTAAATTAACCCTCTTGTCTCCTACCATGGCTTTTATTCCCTCCAACTGCACAGAGGGCGAAAGGAAAAAAAAAGAAGAAAAAAAATATCCCAACAAACCAAACCAAGAAATTGAGAAGGAACAGAAGATTACTTTTGCTTTTAAAAGTCACACTGCAGTCCTGGAAGAGCTTCTTCAGCATCTTCCACCACCAGAGCTCTGGCCTGGGCAGCAGGAGTCTCCGTGAGACACAGAGGGTCTGCAGGCACAGCTGTGACACAACGCCGAGCAGGCTGCCCTCCGCCAGCACTGCCCCCGAGCAGGGCAGGGACACGGCAGGCACACACTGCCCGGCTGCCAAAGGAAGGAGCTTCCGCCAGGGGCAGCAACAGGCGCCAGTCAGACCCACACAGCCTCATCCCGGGGCAGCACAGCCAGACAGGCATGGGCTATTTCCAGGAAATGTCACCATGAAGTCCAGATCCACTGCTACAGCACCCTAGAGTACACCATGGCTTTCCTCCTCATCTGTCCTCCATCCACTCGGCTCTCTGCAAGCAGCCAAGTCATAACAATGAACTGGATTTTGAAATAAAGTTTAGCAAATTACACAGTAACTGCTTAGTCAAAAGTACAACAAAGTTCACCAAACTATAGTTCTTTTTTTCAAGATACAACTTTCTTTTATCCTTTTTCTTAATCCAATTAACATATTTTCATTTTACTACATGATTTAACCTCAGACTCTGAACAAAATAACTCGCTGAACATCTACTCAATTCTTCATTAAAATAAATCCACAATACAGATGGCCAGACTGAAACTTACATAAATGAAATTCTGTGCTCAGGACAAAGATTTAAAGAAGATAATGTGTTCAGAGTCATTGCTGGGATACATTTCCCATGGAAAAAAAAAATGGTACCCAGCAGCAAGGAAATAACAGCACCAACTCTTCTAAAGGTCACTTGAAATTCAGTCTTTTTAAGACGACACTGTATTTTGCATCTATTTATGTTGTTATTATATTTCATTATTCTTTTTTTTCTCAACAGCAAATAAGCTGATGACAGAGCGTTAATACTGTCGAATCAGTGTATTTGCTTCAATTTACAGTAACACAAGCCACCATAGCATAAATCAATGTGCAAAACACAAGGCACGGGATGGCACTAGCTAGCCATTTGTACAGTAATAAATCAGTATCTTGAAGTGTGAGGAAAATGTGTGATCACTATCAGACCATTTTTTTAATTTAAATTCTGAACAATTAGATTTTGTGATGCAAAACGTATGTAAAGCTACACAGCTAAGAGAGAACCAATACAATTTTTGACTTTCAAGAAGTAATAGCAGCCTACATTGTCTATAAACACCTCGAAGAAATGCACCTAATGTCACCCTCTTACCTTTCATTTATTCTAGAAACAATAAACTGTTACTAACTAATAACTATTACTAACTGTTATTAACTAAGCAACAATAGACAAATAACATACTTTTGTTTTTACTCTTTCTCATAATCCCCAAAACCAAAAGAGTTGAAAAATAGTGGCTTAGTATGTTGAAACATAAAATGCTATATCCAACTGCAGCTCTCACATAACTTGTCTGGCTGCTCAGGAACTGCTGAAACAGTTCCACACAAGCAGCCAAGTCTTCCAGCAGCTATCCATTTCTTAACAGCAGCTATGATCCATATCCAAAGCCAGAGCACAAATATTATGGGAAATTCTTGCTGAAAATATTTCATGTACATGATGAAAATGCCTTTTTCAAAAACTGTAGCCAGGTTAAAAGTCAGTGCTTTTAAGAAAACTATTTTTGTGTCTGCAATTCACTGTGGTTTTTTTACAGAGGATAAACAGTAAAAAAATGGGCAGAAGGGTTAAGTAGGACTATCCACGAATGCTTTAAAACTTATTGTGTACACATAGATAGCCCAAAGTGACCTGCAACTGTACAAAACCACCAGCCAAATCCTAAGATTAGTAGTGAGGCAAAGACAATTGCTGGAGGGTCTGGCTGAAGAAAAGCAGACTGGACAGCAGATGACTTGATATCTAGAGCAGAAAATAGACAAAATTATACATGGCAGCTGGGTATAAACCATAAGAGGAAAACAGCAGGGATGTGTGGCAAATAAGACAGCTAAGGAGGGGAAATTAGGAGACTACAGTTTCTGATTTCAAATTGCACGTTCACACTGATTCCAAAACTGATTTCAAACTGACTTCAAATTGCACCTTCATATTGAAAATGCTCTTTGCTAGAAAGAGTAATACGCAAAATATTTAGAACTTTTCTTTTGCCAGTGCTTCTCAAAAATCTCTAAATATTTACAAGATCTTCTCGAGGACTTCTGTAATATATGAGACTCCAAAAAGAAAAACCTAAAACCAAATTAGTAAGAATCAAAGCCAAAACTGAACAATTAAGAAACTTTAACAGAGAATTTCAAAATTCGAGAAGCAAGCTGAATTCTTACACTTGTGTAAGAAGCCTAACATGACACTACACGTGACCAGACACAGTACAGCTTTAAAGCAAGCAAGTATGCAGTGTTCTAGTTTCACTGATTCTAAATAAACATGTATAACTTTTATCCAACATCTGTGCATAGCAGCATTTTCCAATTACATCTGATTGATAATCAAGGCCTCAGTTAGTAAACGCCAGGCACATAGTTATCCATTTATTTCTTCCATCCTGCAAATTACAGCTCTACAACCTTCTGCTGGAGACAAGCAAGTCATCCAGCTGCCAAATTTCTACATCCTCAGAATATACTAAAACCCATTTCTATGTTCAGTTCTGTCTGACAAACTGCTTGACAGTTGTAACCTTAGTTTTGCAGACTCCTCTGGTTTGAGGATATAAATTTCCAGCTAGCTTATTTGACCACAATCCTGCCCATCAGTTAACTGAACCATTGTAGAAGAGTCAGAGGGAGAGGCGATGTACTTCACCCTTACACAGAGGAGTGTGTATGTACTTGTGTATAAGTGTATGCCTACACACAGAAAATTGTTCACTTCTGATTGCTGGTCACAACTTCTGTACGCAACTATCAGATGAGGAGGAAACACCTCATCTGAGGTCACCCAAGCAAGGGTGAAAAAGTGCATCTGGCAAGATCTTACCAGCAAGTTCTTAGTAATAAGCATTTCACACATGAACAAGAATCAAGAGAGGAGTTCAAAGCAGGAAGAAAATGTAGCAGACAGGAAAAGGGTCCCCAGTAGACAAGGAACAAAACCGGGACATAAAACTCCAAATTCAAGTCCATGAAGATCCACATGTTAGAACAAAAGGAGGCACCAAAAGAAGATTTACATCTCAGACACTATTGTGCAGTTGAATACTTCCGGAGGACTCTTGCACGATCACTTGAAGTTTATATAAAAAAATATTAGAACATTCTCACTATTACATTGCTTCCTTCACTACCAGTTTATTAAAATGTTTTGGCTATCTCTGCTTACTAGTGCAGTAAAGAAGTATAAAGTTCTTCAAAACTATCTGCCCATTTACTACATTATCTTGCTAACCTCAGGTGTCCTATATCCATGAAGATTACACCAGCACTAATTATCTTGTTACCTTTAAGTCTGACCTTGCTAGACTAAACTTTTCTTCAAAATTTTGAAGATTATGTGATTGTCCCAAAGATTTTTCTGCAACTTTCTAACAACCAATGGTAATTCAAGTTTCTGTACATTTATAATACATGTATAATGTACATTATACACCACTGAAGGTGTTCCCCTCCCTTACATTTACCTTCTATAAATTTAAATGTATTTCATTCTTCTTTACCAATGATCCAGATGGGAAATAACTAAATATATATTACATATATGTACACGCACACACAAGTGATTTGTCCACACAATGTACTGATTTGTCTAAATACCATTCAAATGTCAAGTGACTGAAGCTTACTAACACATTCTTCAATAAAGAAAGCACTGTGAAACATTTTTGTGAACACTTTAAACCACTTTAGACAAGTCTGAGCAAAACAGAAAATCTTACAATAACTGACAGCCTTTGGGCTGACAAGAAAGCAAGTAGTTGAAAATGCACAGAGGTTAACATTAGAATCTTGAAGTATATATGTATATATATGCAATTACATCCCAATGGATGCAGGACTGGAAGGAATACAAGCAAGTTCGCAGACAACACTAAACTGGGAGGAACTATTGGTTCCCTTGAGGGCAGGCAGGCCCTGCAGAGAGATCTTGACACATTAGGAGAGAGGGGCAATCACCAACTGTATGAAGTTCAACAAGGGAAAATGCCAGATTCTGCACCTGGAATGGGGCAACCCTGGATGTACAGACAGACTGGAGAATGAGAGGCTGGAGAGCAGTGCTGCAAAAAGGGACCTGAGGATCTAAGTCAGCAGAGCCCTGGCAGCCAGGAGGGCCAACCCTGTCCTGGGGGCATCAGGCACAGCATGGCCAGCCGGGCAAGGGAGGGATTGTCCTGCTCTGCTCTGAGCTGGGGCAGCCTCACCTCCAGGGCTGGGGGCAGCTCTGGGTGCTGCAATGTAAGAAGGATATTAGTGAGTGTCTAAAGGAGGGCCATAAGGATGGTGAAGGGCCTTGAGGAGAAGCCCTTGAGCAGAAGTGTGAGGAGTGGCTGAGGGCACTTGGTCTGTTCAGTCTGGAGGAGACTGAGAGGAAACATCACTGCAGCTACAGCTTCATCATGAGGGGAGGAGGAGGGGCAGGCACTGATCTCTCCCCTGTGATAACCAGTGACAGAACCCAAAAGGATGGCCTGGGGTTTGTCAGGAGAGGTTTAGGTTGGGTATTAGGAAAAGGTTCTTCCCTCAGAGGGTGGCTGGGAACTGGAACAAGCTCTCCAGGCACCAAGCCTGACACAGCTCAAACACATTTGGACAATATTCTTGGACACATGGTGTGACTCTGAGATGGTTCTGTGCAAGACCAAGAGCTGGACTCTATGATCCTTGTGGGCCCTTCCAACTCAGCATATTCCATGATTCTGTGAAAATCTCTCTAATACACTAAGAGGGTCCATCATTCTAGAAAACATGCCAACAAACATCAGCTAAAGGGATTTTTTTACTTCTGTAGTTTGAAAGAAACAGAAAATGTTTTCGAAAAGACTGTAACTAACGTTCCCCTACATATAAATTGAAGTTTAATGACACTAGAAACAGACATCCATCATGCCCTATGCACAAACAAGCCTAGCACGACTGTCAGTGAAAATTTAGTTTAGCTGATGTTCTACAATATTTTAAGCCAAAATCCTCAAAAAACTTACTATTGGAGTATATTCAATTAAATTTTACTGAAATTATTTTCATGAAACTACTGTCATCAACAAGTATTATTCAATTATATTAATAAAAAAGAAAACATATGTTAAAAGCTACAAGAAACCATTTCTAGATAAATTAAGCAGAAACTGACAAACAATGGGAGGAAAAAGTAAATGCAACTGGCCTGAGTATAAAAAAACGGTTGGAAAAATACATATTCAAGAGACCATTCTTTTCAAGTCTTGGAACAAAGTGATGTGTAGATAAGTGCCAAAAGAATATGCATACCATGACTTCACATACATCCTATTCAAAACAAATAGTGAGGTAAAACAGTAAACAAAGGCCTCACACCCAGAAAAGTCTACAATGCCAGCTAATATTAGAAATTCAAGACAAGTTTCCGATTTAATCTTTCAAAACAGCTTTTCTCCTCCTTGTCTTCCAACACACTTGAAAATGTGTTATACTCATCCTGTATTTTTGCTAAAAGTACCACATATGGCATTTCTCAAACATGTTCAATTATCACATTCCTGGAAATTTTATGGACTCTTTTGTACCATTTCTATGTTATGTCTTCTAACATGCTACTGAGCTGTCACGCACTGACTTTGCCTTTAAAGCAGAGAAATTTTGCCTTGTAAAAAGCCAGAGCTCTGGCTCCAAGCCCCTCTCAGTGGAGAAGGTACCCATGGGCATGGAGGGAAACCTGCAACCAGAGAGGACATTACACTGCAAGGCAGCAGCCCCCTGCCCAAACTGCACTGCAGATCTGCAAGGAACGCTTTCCAGACTGCTTCTTCTCGAGTTTCTGAACTACATTAATAAAGCAACACTTTATGTGAGGGTGAAAGACTGCAACTGATGTGACACGCACACTGCATCCAAGGGCACAGTTTCAATCACTGGCCTGAACAGCTACTCAGCTTGGCTTAGCACTAAGCAACTGAAGCGGAAATATGTTGACAGGATCTTTGATGCTTTTAGATTTCAGAGTCCATTTCTTGCAAGCACTGATCTACAGCAGTCACCTCATTATTTAAGGTTTTTTCACTCTTCCAGGAGTAACAGACCCTTAGTCAATCATAAATGGATGCATGTTTCAGCTGCCTAGAAGTGGTGACAGACAAGTCATCAGTGACTATTGCATACATTAGCATCCTCAATCTACACATTTATTTTAAAGTTCCGTATTTTAAGTGGCATTACAAAAACAGTTAATGATTACCTGTAAGATATTAAAAGTGGTCTAAAAATAAACCCATTAAAGACAACTGTGCTTAAAATGTGTCTTATTTTCCAAGCATAATCAGGAGAGCTAACAGAAGAAATTTCATCTCCCTAAAATCTTTGCTGTTTTTATACCAACGGAGCAACAACCCCCTTTTTCTTTAAGCCAAATAACTGCCTAAGGTAAAAAGCAATGGCTCTCCAATGATTTGCAGCCTTGCTACAGTTCCTTCTCTACAGCTTACACTTTGCCTTTAAAATTACAGATACAGCTGTCAAGTTATTTAGACTTTATGACATTATATAATTCCTAAACTTTTGATTCTCAACAGTTTCAATCTAAAATCACAAACAGAAATTCATGTTATCTACCTATATATAATGTTAATATAGGTGCTGTGGAGAAGATTCTCTTAAATTCTTCAGAAGTGCTTCCACACTCCATGTTAGCACCCTAGTCAGACAGTAATTTTCAAGCTTTTAGGAAAACAGCCCAGCCCCTGTTCTCCCAGTATGCAATTAACCTACTATTATCATTCCCCAAATCCACTTGCTTCCTATAGAGTTCCTTAATGTTGACCTTGCAAATTAATGCAATATATTGCCCAATCAATTAATAAATTAGTAATTAAGTAATATATCCCAAAGTAATTTTTACAGGTTTACATTTATCTGAACATAAGGTTCTGAACATTTTTAAGAGGTTGAACTTACGAAGTTTGATGCTATTACTTCCATGGTTGCCAATGGTTGTACAATGTATTATATTTGAGCTTCCAGTTAGACTAATAAAGTAGTTCCCAATAAGTAACACAAGGAATTCCTCATAACTTCACTATCATGCTTTTACATATATACAAGAATAAAAAATATTTTATGAAAAAATCCAGAGAAATCCAGTGAAATAATGTACTTCTAATGAATTATAATAATGCAGTATGAAAAAAAAAAATCTTAGAAGAATCTGCTCAAACCCAATGTGAAAAACACTTAGAACTCTCAGAAAATAAAGCAAACCATAATATTTCAAAAGCAGTGTTGGGAACTATTTTACAGCATAAAATTTCTCACATACCAGAAAACAGGAAAGTAAAAACTAGTCAACAGGAGAAAAACCACAATTCTAAAGACTGACAGTGCCATCAAACCTACACTGATCTTAATTTGAATATAACTGAACATCACTGAATAACTCTTCACTAAAACAGCAGTGAAAATCTGATTAAATTTATAGTAAGACATTGAAGAAACTTCAACAGTAGATGTCCTCTTCTTCTTCCGCCTCATCTCCCATGACGGAGAAGTTTAAAAATAGAGGCTTCCGTTTCCTTAGATTATTTCACTTTAAACTTTTCTAGAGCACTGAAATAGGTACTTTACCAGCTTCCTACATTTGTGTTAGAAAAGGAGTGTTAAAAACACACATTTACAGCAAGTCAGGAAACTGACTTCTGTGGTTTGCATTATTATTATCATTTGTAAATGACAAGTCTCTCTAGAAGTGGGAGGTATTCTCTTCCAAAGCCTCCTTTTGGATATTGCTCACCCAAAGGTCCCTTGCACCACACAGTAACATATTTTGGGAATAAGCTGTACTGGCATGTTTTTCTATATTTATGCATTCCTTTGCAGTTAGTAAATGCAGATATTTTCAGTGCACAGTGCTCAGCTCCCCATATCCAAAAGCAGCTCCACTACTAGGAAGGAAAGCTTAAGAGCTGTAGACAGACAGCTTCAGCTCTCTCCCTCCCTGCCATGAGCCTTTGAGGAACTCAGCCACAGGAAGCCCCTAACTTCCACCACAGCAGCACAGAGTGACCCCAGCTGTCCATGTCTACATTTTAACATCAGAATGTTACTCTCATCATCTAATTCAACTCCTGAATACTACAAGCCATAGAACTTTAGCTGGTAATCCTTGCATCTAGCCCAACCTCATGGGTGACCTAGAGCATATCTTCCATAGTGATAAGAGAAGTGTTGGTAAATATTGAAAAAATGTACATTGCAGAATAACTATCTGAATTCTTTATCTGGAAGCGCTGAGTACCAAGAAGCAAAAGGTAGCAGGTACCCAAAGCCTGCTGCAATACGATGTTGTATCATCTGCACATTACTATAATGTAGTGCCACCCATTCATTAAGAAGTCTGGTATGCTTCATTAGGCATTCCCTCTTTAGGCAATTTTTTTATTGCTTTTTATTCTGCTAGAGTTGCCTTGGCTGAAGTTCTCCCTCCTGAGGGTGTGCTTCCTTCTCATCTCTTGTAAGACGGTCAATTAAAACAGCTCTGCCAGTTGAAACAATGAAGCACAGGAAAAATGCTGTCCCTTCTGTCCCCATTTCCCTGCTTCAATTCTTACATCAGCCTCCTAGATAATCTCAGCACTGCCAACCCTGAGACCTGAATTTTGTAGGTATCCTACTATTCCCAAGGAAAAACATTCAAGTCTGGTGAAGGTACAAGGGAGTTGAAGAGGGGAATATTGTTGCACATGCTCATCATAACCCCGTGAAGTATGGAAGTTCCGGTCTTTGCATATTTAATCTCCACTGAACACATGCCAGCTTCTCAGGATCTCTTTAGGCCACACAGCCACTCAACTCCAGTGTTGCAGCCATCCGAGAGGACTGCTCCTCTTTTTTGCAAGGAGCAGCTCCAGAAAAACAATTCTAGTACAACCCTGCTCCTTCCAGGGAAAGAGACCAGGAAATCAGTTTCTCCTTCCAGTCTCAATTGCACCCCCTGTTATCACCTGAACATCCTGGAGGAAAAAAGGGAAGGAGACACACAGGGATACAAAAGTATGAGGAACACAGGAACCAGGTACTGGAAGAAGAGGAAATGACAATCAGAAAGCAATGAAAGATCCAAGGAAGCACAGACAGAGAAGCAGGATAAACACAAGGAGAAAGATTAACAGCAGAGCTCAAGCAGAAAGGATTGCCCTAACCCGCACAATCCCATCACACCACAGCACAACTACTTCTAACACTCATCTGACCAGACAGTAAACTAAGAGTAGGTATGCTTCAACTCATCAGAACTTCAAAAAAAGTAATGGAGAAAGGAAAAGTAGCAATTTGTGGAGGGGTCCCATGGATAGTGAGTTTATTTTGCTATCAGATGAGCAAAAAGGCAATGTAGAAAAGGGACAAGGTGAACAAGATCTACTAAAGACATGAATTCTGGCATTTTACAATGCTTGGTGTATGTTTGGCTATGCAATTTTAATAAACATGAAAAAAAAACATAGATGCATCACAAAAACATTTCAGAAGAGAACACTGAGGCACCAGGATCCGTATGTTAAAGAGTCTTCTAAAGTTTGGAGGAAGAACACAGCCTATTTTAAAAATCTCTCAGAAACTCAAGTATACAGAAAATGAAAAACTAAAACCTCAAAAACACCTCTGAATATCCACTGCTAGACAGTGGTACTGTAGCCCCCCAGAAGAGTAATCCCCAATATGAATACCTCATTCAATGCTCATGAAAGATTAAGACCTAACAACACAGGATATTGGCACAGATAACATGTTTGGGAATCAACTAATTAATCCATTTAGCCATTAACATTGTTAAAAAAAAAATACCAAACAAACCAGAGCTGCACAGGAAATAACTAGATATTCATGAAGGAAATTAACAACTAAAACGCATGAAATGATTGATTGACTAACCAATCATTAAAAAAAAGTGTGCGAAAGAAACAAGCTACTGTGTTTTGAGTCATATCCTCAACTATATACTCGCTAAAAACTATTTTTCCATAGTACTTGCAATTAAAATCTCTTCCCAGCTTCTCTTTTTTCATATAAGATCAAGTCTATCTTTAATACAGAAAGCACTTGCTCACATGCAACCACAGCAAGACATTAGAAATGCAGATTAAATGAACAGCAGGAAAAACTGAATTAGGTAAAGAAAAGAATCTGCATTTCCATGAGGTTTGTCTGGTACAAAGTAACAAATTGGTAGGACAGATGCATTCAGAAGAGAAAAGGGATTTATGTCTGACATATTAGAATTCTAAGTTGTAGCAGAAGGGACATATGTTTCCTTTAAATACAGAAAACTATCTGCTCACAGAAATTATGCAAAATCTTGTCAGAGTAACTGTTCCCTGCATTCCACAGCCTTTTGTGTTACTAGCAGAGGAAGCATATAAAGTTTTAGTTTCTTTAACTCCAATGCACGTATTTTCTTCAAAACTATTCACATGCACGAGCTAACCATAAATGGGGCCCTCCCAGTTTCTGAAGTGAGGATGGCAGGCAGGACTGTCTCTTAGACTTTGGAGCTCATCAGCAAAATTTTAGGTAGGTAACAAACTTTTCCCAACAATACTAGCTATTTCCAGTTACTGAAAGATCCACTGACTCAATCTCTGAGTAGCCTGAAAGAGAAAAAAAATCCACAGTTTTCAGAAGTGTTGTAAGCATGCTTGCTTAGCTGGGCTGATGAGCAATGCTTCAGAAGGTCCAGTAAAAGGAGGGCACGAAGCAAACTGAACCACAACTGCTATTCCAGATGTGTGCTGAAAAATTTGTGACTCAAGTGTGCTTAACAGAGCAGGACTTCAAAATTTACCACCAGCTTCTCAAACACTATTAGGAAACCTGAGTGAACTGAAAGGGAAACTATGGCACATGGGAAGGCAGTGTACAAGCCTGACAGGGAAATCCCAGAAAAACATGGTAATGACTCTTACATTCCCTTCTCCACACAATTTCGTGTTCTGTCATTTTCTAAAAACCTTTCAAGCATTATCTATTAAGCAAGAAGAAAGCCTCTCCAAGACAGCTGTGGAAAAACAAACAGGAGCGCTCCCTCTTTCCTCTCCCATCCTGTACTTATGCCACAAATGAACAAATAATTTGAAGAGATTTTCTCACCATTTCCTAGATGGCTGCTGCCAGGAAAGCCTCTCTTCTACCATCACTCTTCATCTAGCTTCCTCCTGCAGGCCTTACTTCCCATAAGTGAACCCAGATGCTTACATACATCGCTACTCTTTTGCTCTTCCCAGCATGAAATCCACAGGATTCTTATTCACAGGATTTAGTTTTCTGATTTAACGCTGACACAGCAAAACAAGGAATTACTAAAGACAGAAGCTGTCAGAAAAGCAAAGGTCCATCCCTTCCCTACTCTTCCTCATAGCTGAAAGACCTAAATTTTTAATGTTCTCAAGTTAACTTCCCTGACAACTTTGTCCTTGAATTCTAATTAGAATACAATGAAGATACCACCAGTTAAATAAATTATTATTATAACTGCATTAAATCTATTCCTCCACCATGCAGTTAACAAGGTGTTTCTAACAACCATTCAGCAGCAAGGCTTTTCAGCCTACTGAGTAATCTTTATTCATTTTTCACAACAGCCTTCTGAGGCAAGGAATCTCACTGCACAGCCAATTAAACCCTGTTGCTGTGTTGCATTTTAGTGAAAGCCTGAATTTTACAGATATGACTAATCTAGGTGCCCTCCTACCCTCTGGCCATATATTGAGCAATCCATGTTACTCATGATTACTTAATGCTTCCGATTCCTGCAAAAATTAGTTTTATGGAGACAATTTTCCCTAACTCCTCTCAACAAAGAAGCATTAATAAATACACCAATTTAAGACACCAGTCAAGTCTCAAGTGGAATGCAGATCTGGGCAAGAATACCAATCCCACCCACTCCCCAAAAACCAAAGCCCAAACTCTGAAGGAGAGCACCATGCAAGGCAATGCATCAACTAAGACATCTGGACCACACTGCTTTCAGAGGTGGCACTAAAGCAATGCTAAGAGCAGACACCCATGCACACACACACATTTCCACTGACTGAATAATTTGCATTTCTCAAAATTCCAGCAAACACATACAAGGGGCACTTTTCTTCTTTGTAGAAAATGACTGCTGACAGAAGCAGAGGACAGGATGACATTGCTGTTGCCATAATACAAATTCAGAATACTTAAAAGGTTAACACACAATTCATTGACAACTGAGCCAAAACAATTTCATAATGTAACAACCTATGCAATCCAAGAACAGCATAAAAATAAACAAAAAAAGTTTATGGATTCTAATTGGTACTAAAAAGGAAAACTAATTACACAAATGCCATTTTAAATAGTAGCTTGTTCTAACATGGTTTAATTTAATAGGTATTAAATGTATTGTAAGAATGGACAAGCTCTGGCAATTTTTAGCATCCATCAAACATCAATGCTGAGAAGTAAAAAATAAATCATTGTCTTCAGAGATCCACTATAAAAATAAAATTAATTTCTTGCTTCTCTCAAAAGTAACCATGAAAATCAACTTGCCTTGGCCTCAGTGACAGTTCATCCTCATGTATTTTGTACAATTACGCTCAGCACATTGTTCTGTTGTTTTCTACATTGCTTTGATCTTCAATTTCCAAAACAAGAGAACTACAAAAGCATTCTCAAACACACCTTTTAGATCACCCATGTGCTCTTCCATGCACACACATATTAATGGCACAGAGTGCACTGTTCCCTTCACATTGCTGCCAACTGCAAGCTTTTGTAAGAGTAAATTTTGACTGTACACAATATACAGCTATCCAAACAATGACAAAAACATTTTCTTAGTACTGTCTCAGTTTTCTTTTCTGGCATTTTTCTTTCTTATAAGCACATAAATGCCTTCTCACAGTACTGGGAGCAGTCTAAGCCCTCCAAAGCTGCAGTTATCCTGTTCCACAAAAGGATGGCCAGCTCCAGCAGCATCTCTGTGAGCACCACAGCAATGTCACTGTGCTGCATCAGAGCACGTGCTCCTCCAGCTCCTTTCAGTGCACAGGAGTGGGAAGATTCAACTTAGCCTTCCAAGTGATTGAATCATATTAGAAATATTCCTGAAGTCATGGCTTTATTTCAAAGATCTTTGCTTAAGATAACTTTATTATATACAAGATGCTATACTACTGCAAATCAAGAAAAACATTATCAATCCATTTAACACTAGTGATACATCTATGATAATACATATTTTATGCATCATTTATAAATACAACTCCAGAAGAAATAACTAGCGCCTACAGCTTACACAAAATAACATTAACTTATTTCTGTAAAGAAAGTAACATTATAGTAAAGGTACTGTAAATTTATATTATAAATTATTTATCCCACACAAACATTTATACATTTGTCTACACAGAATGTTTCCAGCAGATTCAAAGCAGCTTTACCGTGACTCACATGAGTACAGCTTCCAGCTACTTCAGTGTGGCACAGAGCTCCATCTAATATAACCTAGACTACACAGGGCTTGTTAGCTCAGGTTTGGTGATGAATTAACCACAGCCACTGGCTCACAACCAGCTCAAAGCATGAGCCAAATTTGCAACATAGCATTCAGACACAACTGACAGCATCTCATAATGAAATTGCTTACTCACCTTATTCACCTCACTTACTTCACCTAGTGGAATAAACTACTCACCTGTATTGCTACACAAAAAAGCATTCATATGGAAGATCAAGGGCCATGTTCACTCACACCTTAACTCACTGAGCTTCACCAGGTAGAAAAAACTGTGCTTAGCAAAGGTCAAAACTAAAGTGAACAATTTTTGCTGACAATGCAACCAACGACACCAACTGCCCTTGACAGTATTTCATACAATACATCTCTGATACTTATGAACAAAAAAAAAAGACTGCTAACAGCTCCAGAAGGTACACTAACAGCAGGAATCTCAGTGATAAGCCTTCAGCAGGACTCTGGCTCTCTACTCAAAATTACACTTTTTGTTCATGCATATAGGAAAAAAACCCTAAAAGCACACACAACTCAGCCTAATAGCTACATTGGAAACTTAAATCTAATGCTTTGTTTCATTTGTGCATGAACAGTGCATCCACTGCACACATAGAATGATTAAAGTTCAACTCTGTACCACAAAATCTGACACACTAATCTCAAAATGTATTTCTAGTATTTAATAGGTAAAAGTGTCACTTGTTTTTTATGAATTGGCTCATTTTCAAACAAAACTGGCTACTAGAAATTAGCCAACAAGAGAGTCATTGAAAGGGAAAAAAAAAATCAAGGGCTCATAGTCCCATCTCCAATAAAAATGTGGATATGTGATTTTTATTAATAACACAGTTAACAGACTTAAGGCTATTTGGGGTTTTTTTCTGTCAATGAGTTTGCAAATTTTAGGGAAACCCCCCACATAATTCAAATACCTATGAAAGTTTATGACAGTAGGAGGTCTAATGGAAAGTGAGAAACACATGCTCACACCTAATCAGGTATCAGAAAATCTGCTCAGGAGCAAGTGAATGCAAATAGCCCAAATGAAAGGCAAAAACATCCAACAGAACTTTCACGTTCCCAGACTCCAAAGTCAATCAGTCATAACACTCAAACCCACAGGAAACCAGTCTTCACCAGTTCCGGTACTCATGGAAATACCTGATTTCTATAAATAGTAACATTTTCCATATAACATCTACTGAGAGCTTCTTCAGCACATCAGACTCTGTGCCCTACAAGGCATCTCCTTGCCTTACCCTAGACAAGCTACCCAAATATTTTTCCTTCCAAATGTTATTTTCTTTAAAAATACATTAAATATTTCCTTTAGAAATCCTCAGCTAGTCCTACTTATGGTGACTATTTGCTGGGTGGAACAAAGTTAGATGCTAAGCTGGAAATACCATAACAGCTGAGTATTTTAACTGGCAACACCCTTGTAATGACATGCCAGTGTGTCATATCAGTTAGACTCCACAACCTTACAAATCTGACATCTCCCATCTTGAAAAAGCGATTTAGCAGTTTTACTAGAATTTCACATGCACATGGTCACAGATAATCTGCATTAAAAATACCCAAGAGCAATGTATAAAGTGTATATTCATGAGCTGACGCTTGTCACTGATGACTTCAGTATCCAACTCAGGCAGGTCAGTATGCCATTCCCCCAAAACGGAACACAATTTTTGTGCCACACCATAATATCATTTATGATACAGTATTTCTCTGCAAAATAAAAGCCCAAAGTCAAGGTCACGTATTGCTTTCAACACTGAAATTTTATCTCTCTCCAGATAAAAATCAATAGCCTTATTACCTATACTGTTCCATCATTAAAGGTGTGCACTATTTATACAGATTAGCAGTGAACCTGCTCTAAATAAACATAAATTTTAAAATAAGGATATTCATCGTACATCTAACACTGCTGGGCTTGGGAGACTTTTCCCTCCAAAATCTGAAAGGGAACCTACAACAGTACATACAAAGACTATACTGAACATTCCTTATCATAGGCACCCAATGTATTTCCCAAAGTTTGCTGCTTAGTATTTTAGAACTTCAATTTTGCTGAGGCTTACTTTGTTGCATTTTAAAAATGCAACAAAGCAAAGGAGAAGGGAGAACTGAGCTATGGCTGGATTCAGTAGATATCAGAGTCTTGACTAAATATACTTTTCCTGATTAAAAGCAACCCACCCATGAGAATCAAAGAGACAGAAATTTGGACACCTGCCAGTTCATACAATAACCATGTTTATTTGTCTTAATAAATATTTAAGAAACATGACTTGTGGTATTTGATACAACTGAGACCATGGTTAAAAGGCCTCTCTCCATGACATAAGCAAATACAGCCTATCCTCTTTATTTGTCCGACTTCTTTTCGACATTCAAGGCTAATCTAGTTTTAGGTCAGGAAAGACTGAGGTCTATAATTTTAAACAAACCATTGTAGTAAAACGTGAACAGGAAATTCCTAACTACACTGTTCAAAGAACAATGATTAGAAAAACAACACAAGCTCACAAAGCACAAGAAGAGCAGTCTGGGTGGAAAGTAAAAAAAAATAATAATAAAAAGCATCGCACACATACAGTCACCTTGCTCATTTTACTTTTCCCCTGACAGCCCCCACTCCCCACCTCATCCTCCCCACAAAGGCCAGGGGTCCTTCAGACCTTGCCAAGGGAGAAACCTTTGGATGCAAAGGGGGAAAAGTGCAGTATATACAGCTCTGTCAGATACCTTAGAAATATCCGGCCTGCGGGAGTTAGCGCAGGCATGCCATTCATTCCACAACATATAAATGCCCTCTTTAGAGCCTCATCCAAGCAGCAGTTTCATTTGGATTTTGAGGCACAGGTCTGCCTTGTTTTTCAATAAGCTCCAAACTATTTTTGTCATAAAAAAAAAAAAACCAACATTTTAAAAAAGTGTGCCTGCCTAGCATATACAGACTGTACAAAATGAGTAAAACATGGACTCAAGGAAAATCTCCTGCATTAGCACTCTATTCATAGCACAGATATACATCTTCTAAAAGAAACAAAACTCCAAACACTTAAACCCCCAAAAGCACAACAAAGATCAGGTATTTAAAATTCTACCAAGCGTAGTACCTTAAAACATTCAAAAATTATTTAATTAAAGTGCTCTCACAACTATTTTGAAATCATTCTTGTAAAAATTTGGATAACTGATCATCTTCGCTAATGGGAAGGAAAAAATGTATTCTTAATTTGAGAAAGAAATCACAATAAAGGGGAACTAATTCGCTTTTAATATCATGTACTAATATAACATTAAGAGCCTATTAGTTGGTATAACATCTTTTTTTTCCTTTACAGAAAACCTATAAATATCTGGATATGGGTATTAGTATTAAAATCTTCATCCACTTTGAAAAATAAGTTTCTAAGCACATACATAAAAAGGCAAAAGACAAAAAATGAACACAGGATCTCAAAAGACTTGCATTTTAAAGAACCATATTCAGGGACTGGAGGGCAGGGAGAAAATTTCCACAGTCAGGACACTACCTGTAGTTTTGGGGTGTTCTAAATGGAACCAGAGTTCTGGACACAGGGTAATTTGTATTTTAAAGAGAACAGAAAAGCCTTTTATAAATGTTCTATAGATTCTATATGTAAAGAAAATAAACTTACAGTTGTGATTCAAGTAAAAAATGAACATGATTTTCTTTATCAAGTCACTTCAGAAAGAATAAAACAAATATCTTAAGAACCATGTGGGCAAACAGTCATATGTGCAAAACTTCAAAAACTCCAGATGTTCACATACCAAACATAATTACTCCAAAGGAGATATTCCAGAAATTTATTACAGTATGTTTTAATGATAAAATGAAGCAGCTGTATTTTAAAACAACAAAACTTTTTAAAAATTCTGAACCCATTCCATGTTAAAAGAAAAAAAAAATTACCAATATTCCCTTTCAGATACATTTTCCAAAAGAAACAGGCAAGTGCCAAAAATCTTCATACAAGTCAGAAAACAGAAAAAGAGAGTGTCTTTAACTCAAAATCCAAATTGAGGCCCATCAATACTAATGAAAGTGCATTATTGCCTTAGGGCTGTTTGGCAGATTATGAGACAGAACTGAGGACATGTCTCACTCCTAGCACGCAGATGTCCAGAGAACAGTATCAGCTACATCATCACTGTAACCAAACAGAAGCCCTGAACAGGCACGGATACACAAGATTACTCCCAGAAATAATTTCCCTAACACGATATTGCAAGAGAGCTCACTCAACATACAAGTATTGATATTTCAGTGGGAGAAGTCTGCACAAATCAACTGCTTTCCACAATCACTGAAGCTTTATTTAGCCCATTTCCTGAATATTGTGACAAATTTTATGAACACTAGTTTAAAAAAAAAGACATATACCGCCATTCCTATGAATCGTCTGCAGGTGGTTTTTTTTATTAAGCAATTAAAAAAACACCCTATAATCTGGCTTAGCATTAAAACAAGTTTACATCAAGGTTTTTTTATATTTACTTCTGATAAAACATAAGACTTTTTTCTAAGCACATAACGCACTCCAAGAAAACAAAAAGTTGGGCTATCAAAATCTATGTAAGAAGCCATTTCTGGAAATTTATTAAAAATTAAGGTAGCTGGTAATTTCCTAAAAGGCCTTGAATCCCTAAGAACAGATTCAGTACAAAGAGTAAGGTCATTCTGAGAGACATTTACAGCCAATGACAGGAAACACCACTATGACTTTTCTTTAAAAACTGAAACCCACAAAAAAACCACCACAAAACTAATCATGGCTCAGCAAACCTCCCATGGTTCACTCCCCACAAACATTTCATAACTCCAGCCCTCCAGATGTAAAATCAGAATTATGTTTACTAACATAAGCACTGAAATTATAACCATAAACAAATATTGTAGATGGTAAATTGATTGAAATTTCAGAGGATTGAATGACATGGTACAGACCATTCACATACTCCTTCCTACGCATTGGTGTTTGTATACTTGCTCATGGATTAAAAATGCTCTTTGCTCCAAAAGCCTTCTATCATCTGAAGTAGTTTGTAACACTTCACCAAAACTTCATGTAAGTGCATACAGAAAATTACTAAAGATGATAACCAGGAATTTACAAAGCATTTTATTTTACAGTAAGAAAATAATTCCTGGAACTGGAAATACAGTATCTTCATTGCAACATCAATCCGTCAGAATCCAAGAGTGAGCCTAATCATAAACCTCCTGACATTTTACTCCAAAAATAGGCTAAAGGGAAAGATTTTATTTAAACCAGAAAGTAAAGGGTTTATTTCACAATTTCTTGGGGAAAAAATTGTAGCTATACTCTATTAAAAAAACAAAGCAAAACAACCCAACCAACCCATAGAGAACATAGCAAAAAATACCAACCTACCACTTTAGTTCTGCTAAAGGCAAGTATGCAGCATTCAGCACTTAATTTCCCCCCCCCTTACAACTTAATCATCTTCCTGAATAGAAAACATTAACTAACTTCAAGAACAGTAATCACACTTCACATTGCAGATCAATTCCAAGGAACTTAGCTGAAACTAGCCATCCACTAAGATCAAAGAAAACACTTCTTAAATTCAGTGCATTACACAGTGTTATGAGAAATCAAGAAGCTGTTTAGCTGAATCAGTACACGAAACTCAATATACAAAGATTATTAAACACAAGCAACACAAAAGAAAGGATGAAGACAACAAGTTCTAGGACCTCTCCATCTCTCTACACGCTCCCCTTGACTGAGGCAAAAGGTATAAGAAATCTTATTTCTTTAACTCCTATAAATGCTGCAGCCACTTTTTAGTAATGCTGATAAAGGAAGAGTTGTTTCTTCCTGCATTCCTGGCTATAAACAAAGATATTAAAATACTGGACCATGCATGCATTAAGCTGCATTTCCAAGGGCCAAGAACTGTGTGACATCAAAAAATTTTTCACAACAGATATTCCTCTTTATGACACAACATTTACTCCCAAAGTTCCCCTAGAAGCAACACAAAATTATGGCTAACCAGTCCAGATACAAAATACAGCTGATAAAAAAATACCTTACTATTTTTAATTAAAATATTTTTGCTTTCCTTCTGGGGAAAATTATTTTTTAAAACCTTTGTGAAATATGGAGATTTAGTTAAACTATGTCTTTTGCCATACAGACAAGACATAAGCATCAAAACTAAACTGTAATTAAGAAACAGGCTATGATGGATTTTCAAATTTTAATAGAAAAATTCAGCCTCCAAAACATTATCAAATTAAGAATGTGGAAGCTCACAGGTGTAAGTCTATTTAGGCAAGGATTGCATTTGATTACTTGAGAGGACTCTCAAAGAAAAGCAAGAAACAAGCCCATCATTACAAAGTACAGCATTTTTAATCATCTTTCCGCAAGCTGGTACTAGTGAACATTTTTCTAAAAAAATAATTCTATAACATGTCCCAACTGAGCAGTTACATTAAGCACAGAAGCGGTGTTCAAACACCCATGCAGAGTCTTGAGCACATGGTGCATGTTTATCACAAATCTCAGTACACCCATAACCACAAGAGTAGCACTAGGCTTTCCCTTGAATAAACTATGAACTGGCAGAAAAGCAAAAGTAAGACAACTCAAACCAACACAGAGTAGTGTACACTTTTTGCCAAATGTTGTCAATCAATACACTGCATACAGTTGAAAACAAGTGTATACAAATATACAATAAGAATACACATGTTTTTTAACTGAATTTTGACAAATTACCTATTGCAGTTTCATCTACAACCATTTCCTCCAATTATTTTTTTAACTATATGAAATAGAGGTCAGTTATGCTATCTCTAGATGATCATCAGGTTAATTTATGTTAAACATCAATTATAGTGTTAAAGGCTATTCAGGTGCAACTAAAACTAACCTTTGATCCAACAGGCATGACGGTCATTAAATCAATTTTTTCTTGGGTTTTGTGGTTGACTTGTTCTGAAGTTTGGGGTTCAAGGATTTTTACCTATGTGCCTTATCATATCTTTAATACTGTGATTCTTAGACTTATCCAAAAGATGTAATCTGGGGGAAGCAAAAGGCACACAAGTTTTCAAACAGTTATTTCCAAACACACACACTTGCTTCTCCATCTCCTAACTGTCCCTACACTGCCCAAAAAAAAAAAAAGGCACAGTACTTCTTATTCTGTAATTCTCTTTTAAGCACTCATAGAATTGCTGTTCGAATCAAGTAAGTTTGGACTGTATCCACCTTTGAGAAGTGGGTCGCAAATTGTTTATGCTATAGAATTAAATAATTATGCAGTACTTCAGCTGCCTTCCCAAACATGGAGAGGTCACTCTTTCTAAGAAAATGCTGTGCATAAAGGCTTTTTTAAAGTTTTATTTTTAGCTGTTTAAACCGCAATCCAACATTAAATAAATCAATTTTGAATATTATGCAGTTTCAGCTTCGATACCAAACTCTGCATTTTGCTATAAAGAATCCTAATCACTCTTTGTGCAAAAGAGTTTCAGCCTAAGTACAATATAAGTCAAAATAGTTTCAACAAATTCTCCATAGATATTTCATCTTGAAAATAACTCTTTCAGAACGCTATGAAAGATAGCCTTTGATTCTCTGTTGCTGGTTCAAGGGTGTTGATATCACTGCACTTTATTTTTGTCCCACTGCCAATTAAATACACTGAAATAGAAAAGTCTTTGAAAACAAAAATAAAAAGATGTAGTTGCTTTAGGTTTTGATATTTACTAACTCAGCCCTTGATGGCAACCAGCTCCTTCAGCCAAAGAGTGAACAGTACAGCACAGAACTGCCTTCATCCTGCAAACCACAGGGAGACCACCAAGCTCATCAGTGGATGCAAAAGCGTTTCCTACTCCAGCCAACACCCACAGAAAAGTAGAGAAACAAACTGAGAAACATTACAGCTTATTTGATCATGCAACATATACCTAGAGCAAGCCTCACCAGGTGGGTAGCAGTATTAAATGGCTGACTTGAAGTATTCAATCAGCTATTAGAAGTCACAGATCATGTCTTGCCAACCTTTTAGCACACTCTCATTGTATTAAGTCCAAATTAATTTTCCTATTTGGCACAGAATAAGAAATGATCAAGACCCTGTGGCACGGCAGAACAAAGCCTATACTCCCATTCCTTGCTACTAATGACTAGTTAAGAACAGAAGGATTTATTCGCACGAAATAGGCTAGATTGGTATCAAGGAAAAAGAACACATCATCAGAATCCCTGCTCCTCTCCATAAGCAGAGACAAAAATCTTGTTCATCTAATCTAAATATTACAACCTCCTCCTCTATGACCTGGCAATTTCCACCTGTACACATTCACCTCCCTTAAAAAATCTCCTAGATGTACTGTAATGATCTTTTGACGAGTTCTCACTCCAAACACTGGTGTCAAAATCACCTTTTAAGTCATCCAAATAGCTGCTCTGTGTTTTCTGCTGCTACCTTGACATGTCTTTTCACACTCCATCTCTTCCTCAGTCACACCCTACATTTCTACACCCAAATGAGATCTTCCTTGGAGGTGCTCCACTGTCAAGATCCTTCCCAAATCTACCTGATCTTATACTCGCTTCCCTCACACACACCTCCCAAACACACATCTGGTCCAATTCCCTCACACATCAACTTTGTTCCCTGTCAGCAACGGCAATGCTCACCACTGACTTCACCAAGTCTTTAGTGTTTCCAAGCTGGTGATGATACCACGAAGTCCCCAAATTGGTTCTGCTACTTGCAGCTCTCTCACCTCCTAATAGCTATTTCAGTGCTTTGACACCTATTTTTCTTCTGCTGGCCTTTAAACATACATATTATGTCTGAAAACTGATTCCCTCTTTTTAAAACGTAACTCGAAGCTTGTTTAGAGATGTGTTGTTTTACTATGGAAGTATTTTTAAAATCAGTAGTCAAGGCTGACATTTGCAGAGAGGATTTACTCAAAGAAGGTTTGAAACTGACTCATCACTTTTGCCTAATCCAATTCCTTATTGAATCAAACTTAATTGACATAAACCACTTAAATACCCATCTGCCCCAATGGTTAAGTCGGCTTAGGGAACTAAACCAGCTGAACACTACCCTTCCCCCCCTAAAAAAGAGACATTAAATACTGCATAGGGTTGCATTTTTTTCTCATTTTTTTTACTGCAAGGTCAGATATGCAAAAGGTACCAGTGCAAGAGAGGGGTGAGACCATGTGGTTTGGCAGGGAGGACATTACTGGTTTTGGCAGCAGTGAATTATTAGCTCAAGAGCACTGTATTGCCAAACCTTGCTGAGCGTGCTCCCTGCCCTGCCACAGCAGGCAACGAGGTAGGAAAATACCTAGAGCGTGTTTTCTCTAGCATGCTTCTTTCATCCAGAAACAAGTTGAAGATTACTTAAAAGCTGCAATACTGGCTGACTTTGCTGGTGAATGTAAACTGTCACATCTGCAGCAGGTAAGATATTCAGGAAGTTCTATTTTTAACTGTAGGCAGAAAAGTATTACTTTTACTTTTTTCAACAATGTATCAACAAAATACTTCTGTTTGGTCTCACGTGCAACTTTACAAAACTCTACTTTCCAACGAATAACACAAAATTATAAACCAACATTACATTCAACAGGCACCTCTTCTGAAGCTTGTTAACAGAGTTCTACTAGAGATAGGTTTCTAGGTTTTTTTATTGCCTACAGGTCATTTGTTTTTATGTTTACAGTGTTGTCACTGTATTTATATTTGCTTAAAAACACGAAGTTGTTATCTCTCAAACTAACCACTAGAATACAAGCCTAAACAGGACTTTTTTCTCCAGATAACAGAACTTAATCCCCAACCCTAGCCTTCTGACATTTGAAATCTTGAATTCTCACATGTGCAGATCCTGAAAAGCATAGACTTCCCTCTGCACACCCTTTAGAAGATATGCTAACGCAAACACCCAATTTTCTTTCCACAATGCCTGGTGCAGTTTAATTACAATAAATAGAACAACTATGTCTATACCAACTCAGATACACACTAATTGATATATACAAAAATAGCAAAGTACCTTCTCTGACAGTTTCAAGCATGGACAAGTTCCAACAGAACAGGGTTTCTCAGTTTGCAAGACCCAACGCAGATGTGAGTCAATACCACGTCACAGAACCCTTCAAGAAACAGCCCTCATAACACGTGCCATCACATTGCTGTAATGCACTCAAGGCACAACTGCTAATTTAGTCCTTCCTAGCATGCACATATATACAATAAGGCAGGTGTCTACATTACATATCTAATTGCTGAAAATACTTCCATTAAGAAGTAAAAACTACACAAACACACAAAAAAACCCTTCACCTTTAACTAAATGTCAAGAAGCTTAACAGCAGTGGGTTTTCGTTAATGACGTTTCAGTGGCTCAATAGATGTTTTGATGCTTTACCATAAATGCATTAGGCCTTGAAATTTTATGCTGCCTAAGCCAGATTTTCAAAGGGTATGTATTTAAACTAGTAAAAACCAATTATATAACCATAAATCACTATTATTGTACTATAAGGAAAACCTTTCACCTTAGGAAGAATCAGTGGATGCCTTCCACCTCTACTTTTCAAGACACTGAAAAACTACTAAAAACATTTATAATACTCAGTGACTAGAGATGTAGTACTCATTTACAACAACGTTAAATTGCAAGAAAACATGAATGTTCACTTTGTACAGGCACTGTTTTTCCATCAGCAATATAAATCTGAAATTAAGTTACTTTTTTAAAACATTTAAATCAGAGAGGTGAGATCAAGGGAGGAGAGGGGGAAAAGCAGTAATTTACAAGTATTTTCCATGACTCAGATGATTAACATTGTAACATGTTAACAACTAATCAGAATCTACCAATCAAACAAAAGACTCAGCTTGAAGAGCATACCCAATACCAAGTAACATTAATTCTAGGATGCTTGTGTCTTCATTCATTCTTCCTCATAAACATTTTCATGGGATTCACATACAGTATGAAGTTAAATTTTGAAGTTAATTTGCTGCAACATGTATTCCCAGTCACATGCCAGGAAAACAGTCTACACAACTGCACAGCTTTCCCATCCACACTGTGGCTGCATCCAGGCTTGACATTTACAAGGAAAGTTCAAAACATCTGGATCTCAAGTACTGTTTTATATGCAATGCTTTTTAATATAAATTCTATCAAGTCCACTGTATTGCCAACTTGAGGTAGTCAAATGGTGCAACTGCAGTGACCTAGATGCCTGAAGTATTGGCAAGAAACAGGATTTCTTCCTGGGCGCATAAAGAGAAACAACCAAATAGAATAGCTCTCCACTTTCTAATGAAAGGTGGCTGCTCTGCCAATCCTTATGATTAGCTATACTTAGCTATATGTATTTTATATATAGAGGTCAAATGATATATCATGTAATGGAAGCAGTAAAAATTGATGGTCATAAACAATGAGACTTCAAGTGGTAGCTGACTTAAATTGGGCAAAAAAATAGGTAATTTCATCTAGAGAGTAAAAGAGTGGAAAACTACTCTGACATCTAATATCTACTACTATTAAAAACATAGCATATTTCTGGTTTTAATTTCTGACTATCAGATGCTCTGGTATTATGTCTTTTTTATGAACAGTACTCAAATCACTTCTTAAACATCTCTTCAACTGAATAAATTCAACTCTTTTCCCCTCATGGGAGAGCATATTTTCCAGACCGATACTCATTCAACAATTCTTTTTTTTTTCCTTTCCAACTTCTTCATCTCTTGCGAACTTGGTAACAACAGAGTTGAACATCAAAATACAACTAATAGGAAGTAGACAAGAAAAGTCTTAAAACATACAAACCTGAAGACAACATTCAAATATGGCAGTGAGACTAACTATACTGTTGCCTTCATCTTTCTGATGTTTTGGAATAGAAGTATTTGAATTCTAATAATGAGTGTCACTGACTACAACTCTCAGTGTGGGGGTTTAAGGCAGACCCAGAAAGAATGCTATTTTTTTGAAAAACAAAATTAATGCTTCTTATGTTTGTCTTTGGATTGCTGAATACTGCCAACTGCACAGATAAATTCCAATACTCTAGGAAATACTCTCTTGCCTTGACAAAAAGACTACTGATTTTCTAACTTTATCACTTGGTGGCATATGAAAAGATCCTTTGCCTCACTAAAGGTCCATACTCCAATTCGGGCAAAAAACTTCATAAGCAATTCTCATCACTTCACAGCTCTCCCATCTGCCCTCAGAGTTGCTCCTCTACACATATCAAATAAGGCAAGAAAATTTTTAAGAAAATAATCTGTTACTGAAATTGCTCTTTTAATACAAAACAAGCAGTAGCTAAGGGACTTTGAGTCTGAAATTTTCTAGATTCGAATTATCTGACATGAATATGCTTTTTATTTAGGCTTCTTACTTACAATTTCTTATTCCTCTATAAAGCCAGTCTGGGGAAAGAGAAATCACATTATGCTGCATCACACTAGCACATGTTTGAACACCTTGCTGTGCCACTTGCCATAATAGGGGAAACAGTAGTAGCAGACTTTTTCTTACTCAACAGGAGACATCAACTAACTGGGTAATACAGATACTTGCTAAAATCAAATAAATTATGAGAATAAAGAGTCCTGAAATAGTTCAGCAAAAAGTAGTCAGCATTTCTGGACCATCCTGCCCAGTATTCACTTAAACATTTCTACTCTGCACTCCTAACAACAGATACCTGCCCCTAGTGACTTTGCCAAACTGACTCTTTTTAAACCCATTAGCCTGTCCAGCTTATTTCCAGTCTCTACAATTCTGACCTTTCAGTAATCTCCTTGTCCAGCACATCTTACATTTCTTGACCCCCATACTCACATCTCACAAATAGTTCTTATATTTCACTTTCCAGTCATCTTCCCTTCTTCACCTAGACTGTGCATGCTGTCTCTCATGGTACTTTCTCGCCCTGAAGATTCCTCATCCAAACCCAGTGTTCCTTCTTTTCCCTAGGGTTACCAGTACAGCCAAGAAAAGAGCTGACACCCTCACACCCTGAACCCTCACCAAACCAGTTTTTCCTTACCTGTTTCTCCCTGCTCTACTGGTTTTCAGGCCAGTTCCCCTAGCTTTTTCTTCCCAGACTTCAGATGCCATCCACCTTCTCCCTACCCTTTGATCCTGATTGCTTTTCTTTCAAAACCTACCATCTCCCCCCTTCTCTGTCAAATTCCAGGGCCAACCCAAATTGATCCCATACTCCTTGTTCCAACCCACCTCTTCTACAAGGTCAGGGTTTTCCACAAGTGCTCACATCATTCATCTATCAGGCCTCAGAATTAGGATGCTAATGAGGACATAGGACAGAAAATTTCCTCACTACCAGCAGTTCATGCTGTAGGAAGTTACAAACAGCTGCTAAAACCTAGGTCTTTACTAAGCCCATAATGATTTTTTATTTCCTCTCCAATTGGTCCAAATGGGTGATTTCTCCATGCAAAAATACTCTTAACACCTTATAAGTTTAATATCCTCACTCCAAAAGAACATGATTTCGTCAAACTCCAAGAATTTTGTCTAAACTCTAATCACTTGAAAACAGCAACAGTAATAAGATCTCTGGTGCCACAAGGATCATCAATATCAACCACAAACACAGTCAGTCTTCTATAAATTCATTTACAATCCAGTTATTGAACAGAATCTCAATGTAGCAAGTACTGTGCAAACACAAGATAAAAAGGCAGTTCCCTGCCTTGAAGAATTTACAATCTATTAAGATAAAAGACGACTACTACCACGAGATGAAAACATCCACTGAATGGCTCCCTTCTGAGATCTACAGGATCTGCTAAACAACCATCCGCAATCTATTCATTACACATAATCCACGAAGAGCAACACAGTATCTTCCTGAACCTAACCACTGATTTGATAAGAAAGATAACATCCTTCTCAAAACTACTCACTTATCACCCTTCTACCTCTTTTTTCTTACCACAGAAAACCATAAGGTATCCACTTATGAGTCCTTTTTCCCTTCTCAGTCTTTATTACTCTGACTTGCCTCCTTTACCCTCATCACCTTCTCTTCCCCGAACTCCAAAATCCTTTACAGAGCACTTCTCCAATTAGCATTTCTTTGTCTTTTTGGCTTCAATGGGGAAAACACTGGGGGAGGTGAGTGAAATTTGTTTTGTGGTGAGATTTTTAATTGAATAATTATTTCAAATCAAATTCGCTAACCAAACTATACAAAAGGCTGAGAAATCTCAGGGGGAGTCCTGAAAAGAAAAACAAAAAAAAACAAACTACTGAGTACCAGCTAAAAGGAAAGAAGAGCCTGTGGGGATGCTTAGAGACTACTAGCCATAGGAAAGCTTGGAGGTGCTGATTCTCAGAGCCCTTGATCAAGTGCAGCATGGCCTGAGGTCTCATAGCTTTGTCCAATTCCTCCTGGATAAAACCACCCGAACTAGGGAGCTGACTGTCACTCTATGCCTAACTCATAATGCTGAGGTACATATGACACAAGTAGGTTATTCTACACTCCACTTAAACCACTTTTTGCAAAAATACAGCTTCAATACCATTTCACTGCTGCTCTTACCATTCCTTCCCAAACTTCCTCAGAAAACAACTACCTCGATCCTCTCCTACTTTGCTGCTACCCATGGGAATCTGAACAGCAGCACTGAAACCCGAAAAGACTGGTCACTTTCCACCATGCAAAACCCAGACATCTCACTAAAATAACAGTAGTCTATTCTCAACCAGAGATTAACTCTGCAGTCATAGAATCAGCTCCTGCTACTTGAATTCTGTACAAACTACTGATAACATGCTCACAAAAACATCATCTCTTTTCTTTCTGCCCCAACACAAATGTCTCAATCTCTGCTCTACAGCCTATTCTTACCCAATGTGAAAAACAAATCTAAGTTTAAACCTCGGAGTGAAATATTTAGACAAAATTTCAAGCAATGTGTGGCACTTCAATTATTTCTTCCAAACATGGAGCCATAATTTTAGCAATATTATGTAAGTTGAACAGTAACTCAATTTTAAAACTGTAGTAAATGGCAAAATCTTTCCTGTTATTGTTTGTATAGAAGATATTGCAGAAGACAAAACCACATACTCTCAGAAATTTAATGGAAAGGATGAGATGCAGAGAAGCAACAGACATCGATAGTATTAAAAGTAACCTAACTACATGTATGTACATTCTGACATAGAAAAAATGTGCTATCTAAAGCATATTAACAAATATTTAACATCTCAGCAAAAAAATGTGTGCATGCATAAGTACATCCACATAATGAGATAAAACACTATCTGGTAGGTAAATATTTAGGCCCTTTAAACAATTATGCATTGTCGTGCAAAACGACAGGAATCTCTCAAATTACTACAGTCTTTAACCCAGACTGTGCTTAAATGTTTCTGTGGCCTGCTTAACATTCCAGGCATACTTCTGGCAAGGTAGCTCTGGCTGAGGTTCAAACTGTCCTTGTCCAACTTTCACTTACTATAAAAACATTGTTTAATATAGAAATGCATACACAGAGACATATGTTTCTTATTTTGCAGACACCTAAAATACTGACACTTGTGTTCAGTAACTCCGCGTGGAAATTTTTAGGCGACCGCTTTGAAGCGAGGTCGTCTTTTACGAGGCAACAGAGCCCACGCTTCCACCAGATTTTAGCTACGACGCTTAAACACTGCTTACAACGCATTTCTACTAAAAGCCGTAAGACCTGCCCGTATTTATTCACCCTAAGTTAGAAGAAAAGGCCTAACTCGGTCTCCCCACGCACCATAGGGCCGTGCAGACGCTGCCCCGGACACCACGCAGCTGCAGATTTTTGCTGCTAATTTGCAGCAGACCGCGTATTTGTCAAATTAAGTGCAGGAATTTCCCGGTTTGCTTACCTCCACGCAGCGTTATCTTTTATGAGGAGGTAATCTACCAAATTACTCCAGCATGCCTCCAGCCTGCTGCTGCCAATTAGTTCAGCCCGGCTAATAAATCAGGATAGCCAAGCCGGTACCCGAGGCTTACTATAAACACAGGCGGTGTCAGCACTCCTGCCTCCCCATCTCCCCCCGCATTGAGACAACGTTTAGCCCGAGCACCCACCGGGGGAGGTGGTGGGCAGAAAACCTCAGTTCTTTTTTTATGGATCGTATTCAACGTTTAAGACTGCAGACAAACCCATCAGTAGCAGCAGTAGAGGCTCTGCCCCCACGATGGGCCGCGGTGGGCCGGTGTGTGTGTCAGAGCTCCCACCCTGGACCGCCGAGCCGGAGCCTCCGAGCGCCCCGCCGGCAGCGGCATCGCCGGCCTCGCCGCCCACACCCTCCCGGCGGCCGCGGACGGGGAAAGGAAAATGTCGCCGATGGGCCCAGCCCCGGGTGAACGGGGCTCAGGCCCTCTTTCTCCCCGGATCTCACTCGTACCTGTCCCGGGGGTCGATCCACGAGGTCTGCCGGGTGTTGTGGTCGATGTAAAAGACTCGCCCGTCGAAGTCCCTCGCTTCCTCCCAGCCGGCGGGCAGCGGCAGCTCCGAGCTCTCC
>VXBI01001323.1:569863-696301 GCA_013397375.1 Toxostoma redivivum
CGGCTCGGCCGCACCCCGCGCCGCGGAAGCCGGGCCCAGACCCAGACACGTCGGCTCTAGGAGAGGGCGGCTGCCTTCCGCCCCGAGCCCGGGCCGGGGGAAGGAGGCTGAGGCCCCCCGGGGCCCGTCCTGTCCTGTCTCGGGGCCTGTGCTCTGCCACGGCCCGCGGGGGGCTGGGGGGAATGACGGAAAAGGGGAGCCATGGCCGGCCCATGCTGGGTCATCCATTTTCCGGTGTCCGTCAGAAATGCCTCGGAGGTACTGAACAATCTCGATGTGCACAGAGACATGGGAAAGGGATGGGGGTCCACTGCAGAGGCTCGAAGGATGTTGAAGGAGAGGTCCTGGAGACCATACGAGTCGCGGAGATCACGCTGTATCCATGGTTGGATAATAGAGGGTGGAAAATTTCACATCTAGTTTGCTTGACATCTCAACTTGGTCCCTTAACCCCATTCTGTAGAGCAGAAAGCAGCTGCATCTGATTTTACCTGAGCTTGCTGGAGACCACAATGCAGCATTCCGGCTACCATCTAGAAATAAATTCCACAAAACTTTGTTAAAACAAGGTTAAAAATTGGCATGTGGGATTCTGTGCCTTGGCAGAATGCTGCCTTCAGCTGAACCTTTAAGAATCTGGACATAAAGAGTTAAGGTAATGCAGGCTAAGCTTCTGAGAACTAGGAACAGGGTTAACAATATATTCTCAAACAACCTTAACTCAGCCCCTTGAAATTGGCAATACCCTGCTAGGGATTACATTGCAATTCCAATTATGTTTCACTTGCATTCACCGTTTTAAATTACATCTCTATGAACATTAATTGCTGCAGTATGGTTATAAGTGCAGGAAATTGGAGGACTTTTGCTCCTGACTTATTAGGACTTTCTCTTCCACCCCCGCTCCCCCCCCAAAAAGCCCCACTGGTTATCCAAGAGGAGTGCATGGGAGAAGCAGCATCGATAATAGATCTGACTTTCTACTTATGTCTTGTAGGTTATTTCAATAGCAGTAGACTGTAGTTTTCTTACCGGGGTTACTGTCAGCTGTGAGGTGCAATAGAGTAATAGGTGGGTTTAGTGATGAATGCAAAGCAGTGTAGGAAGCTCTGAGGGCATAGATGAAGTAGATTAAAAATGTGGTAAAGGTGTAAAATTTAGCAAATGCAAGGCTGTAGATCTGATCTTCATAAACATAACAGCTTATGTTTGTATCAGCTCATCTCAACAGAGTTTGCATCACTAACACTTGTCAGGCCATCTCATGGTCCCAAGAGTTCAGCAGTATCTCCAGGAGCAAGGTGCTGTTTCTGTGCTACAGATGCTTTTGAAGATTATTTCAAAGCAGAGTTAGGCACAATACAAACTATTTTTGGGTGGTTGCAGCTTCTATTATTTTAAGTATATCTTCCATATTTTCAGAAGTTTTGTTTGTCAGAAGTAGGCATTCTAAATGGCCCATGTCTGTATTAGCCTTTTGGGACATTGGATTTTTTTTGTTTTGGAAAAACCTCCAACAGCTGTCCACTGTGCACCACAGCTCAACTTTCCCTTCATTGCTTTGAATGCCTTTGCAGCAATTACCTTAGCACAGTAGCTGCCTAGCTCAGCACTCAGCATTCCAAGACACTGGACTAGTTCATAATACCTGGAAGCAGTACAGCCAGGTTGCTATAATAATCCACCAAGACTAATGAGCCTTGCTGAGGATACGTGCAGCACTGCCCTCCAACATGGGCTGGTTCTTCCTCATCGCTCCCCAGAGTCCTAAAAGAGGATCAAGCTTGAGCAAAAAACCTGTAGATGGAAGTTGCAGTAACAGTGTGGGACTGACCATGGAGGCAGCAAAAAAGCAGGCAGGGAGCTCAACACAGCAGTGAATAAGAGGGAAACTGGGCGGACTGAGTGTGGAACATTTCCTTCAGGTCATAGCCGTTCAACTAAATTCATGTCTTAACTTTGGCAAGTTGCTCCAGGTTAGAGCCAGAAAAGGACTTGGCTGGGCTGTGGTTTCTCAGGCTGAATTATCATGCACATGTTAGATGTAAATCATGATCTGTATATCCAGTGTATCCTGGATCTCATGGATTCATTATTAAAGCTGTTGAAGATGCATATGCTACTATGTAAAGCACACGTCCAAGATTTTCAGGTGCATTGTAGCTGCTTCTGCAACTGAAATGTTGCATCTTCCTAAATCTTGAACAAGATTCTGCCTGGGAAAAGTTTTCATGCCAAATATGAGGGGGAAAAAAAAAAACAACCCAAACCTCTTAAGATTTAAAAATGTCCTAAAACCCCCCTTAGATTTAAAATTATTCTAGACTTCAGGTCTAACTTCTAGGCTGTCTGTATCTAGAAAAAACATTAGCTTCAGTTAGGAGCTGAAGCTTTGTAAACACACACAAATAAAAGTGTTGAAAAACCTGACTCCAAGAGTCCAATCAAGTGTGCACAGAGCTGCCTACAGGAACCAGTAGGCTATGATAGGGCTAGCACTTGCCTCACCAGAATTGAAACTCCCTCTGTCTGCAGCACATCCATGCCAAGATGTTATGCAGGAACTCTCAATTATTTTCCAGGCCAGAACAGTACCCTTCCTCGGATGTTACCTCATCCTTCTGCCTGTTCCTTGTGAGGAAATGATCAAAGCATTCAGGAGCCAAGGATTATTTTTGAGTAACATTATAAGTAAGAAGAGAAGAACCTAAAAAGGTCACTGTAGTTTTTATGCCAAAGTACTAATTTGCAATGCATTTTGTGCTGTCCAATGAACTCCTCCCAGGCCTGCATGGTGCTCCCTCCCTTTTATTTTCCTTCCTCTTTGTCTGTCCTACAGAGGGTAAAAGGAGAAAGAGAGACAGAGAACCTGGTGCAACACATCTTATCTCTGGTTTGGGTTGCAGAAAAACACTACGAAAGAAAGATAACCTACATAGTATGGAACATGTAATAACACAGAAGATTTTGACTTAAAATAGATAAAAGTCCACCACAGGAAATTAAATGCTTGCAGTGCATATTTTAATCAATCTGAACAAATAGCAGTAAATAATATTTCATATTAAGTGATAACTACATAAATTTACACATTTCCTTGTCTCACATCTTCTCCATATATACCATAATACACATCTCAGTTCTCATGTATTTCACTCACCTTCATTCCATACCTGTTCTTTTCTCCTTCCACGTTTTTCCACCCACAAACATTGCTCACACATTCACTCATTCCTTAGGCACACCTATGCCCATTAAGTCAAATTACATAAGGAGCTTTTCTTCATGTGCCTCCCTTGCCATCTTCAGTCTTTATAATCACAGGTTTTACCTACACATCTTCTCTGTTATACATGCTCTTATACCCAGGTCTTAATTGATATTACAACATTTTCCGCAGAAAATGTAGATATTTCCCACTGTAGGTTGTAGATAATAAGTTCTAATTTTATTGCTGTCCACAGCAGAAGCCATTAACTCTGCATAAAAAATCCCAACCTCATTTTGACTCTCCACTCCTTTCTTAAAATTGCTGGAAAATGGCAGCCAGTCAGCACTGATATCTCATTGTGTATAACAACAACTCCATCCCTATCTTCTAATTGTGAATACTTATTTGCAATTTTTTTTCCATTTCCCAGATATTCCAACCTCTGTGGGACCTTTGCACTGTCCTGACACCTAACTAAAAATTGTCACTTCTCTGGGATCATAGATGTCATCTGGAACAGCAAAACAAAGTCTCCTTCATCATCATTGTCCTTATGGCCATCTATCACACTCATCCTGCAAGCTGGGGCTTGCTGTTTTTCCCATATCCAATAGAATAAAATCATAAGCGACTGGGACATAATTTCTCATTAGCTCTGTCCCTTTGGGTCATTTATGTTTCCCACACATACACATGTATGCAAAAATAGAAATATAAATGTGAAGAAAAATTAGAGAGGACATAGAAATATGTACACATATATACATGTACACAAATACACAGAAAGATATGTTTTAAGGCCCATCTCTCCAAAGCAAACAAATCTGCACTCTGTCTCTGCCAACCTACTAGCTGTCTGAATGGCTTTGCTGCTGAGAAATCTATCTCAGGGGGAGGCTTTCCTTGAGCTGGCTTCAGCATGGTGGAAAGCATAGTGGCTGCCCTGCTTTTGCAGCCTCAAGCTGGTGTGGTGTCTGAAGTTCTTTCAGAAGGTTTCTGGGCAAAGCAGAGTTTTGGGTTTGAGCATGTAGAGCAAGGTGGGACATTGTCCCTTCCTGAGGGATACTGATTGAGATGGTAGGGGAACTGGACATGAACCAATCCCCAGGAATTACATAGGGTTCAGGGATGGTGTAACAGATGACAGATACAGTGTGTAGTAGGAAAGGTGATCAGCAGTCATCCATTTCAGAGGAACCAAAAAGTAGCAATCCCTCAACTCTCGCTTGCTGTCAGCAGCCAAGAGCAGGGGTCCAGGAGTAGAGGGTCTGTTGATGATCGTTCTGGCTCAGCTGTAGGTGTGAAGGGTGCCAGAAAGCAACACAGGAATGTAAAATCTCTGAGGACTTTTAGGATGCATTACACAGTAAGGAGCTGTGTCTGTATATGTGAAGGAAGCAAGTCTTTCCCTTGATACATTGAGCACAACTGACACTTTTTGTGAGGAAGGATATTTCTACATGGAAAGTAGACTGAAAATTCCAAATCAATGAGAAAAAAACCATAGAGACTAAGTCTGAATCTAACATGCAGTATTACTGAAAGACTTCATAAACAAGAGTGTGTTATCAGGACACATTCTGCAGCAACTAGTCATCTGAGAAATGCACGAGTAATCCTACAAGCCTTTTGTAATCATTAATATTTTTCCCTTGCTTCTTTTCTCCATAGTAATTCTACTTAAATGGAATATGGAAGGTCTGTAGTTAAGAGTCCTTGAGACAGAAGTCCACATCCAACTGAAGAAATAAATAATAACAAGTTATTGTTTGGCGCTTCATTTCCTGGTAGGGAAATAACAGAATTGCATTGCCACAGTGCATAGTGTGCCTAGATGATGTGAGGTAGATGACAAAGAGGACAGTACATCTGGGCATGTTAAGAAAATACATTCTTACAGTATTTTTGGTTCAAGCATTAAGGCTGTGGTTTGCCTTTGAATAAATGCAATTCAAATGCTTACATACTCACTGAACTGAAATGTATACACAACTATTTTTTCCTCCTATCATTATGCCCATAAACCACTGAAATATGTATATAATATGCTTTTATAATCACATTCATAATTTGTGGCATGCCAAAATTCTTATTTTATGACATTGATTTAATACACCATATACAGGACAAATTATTGAACAGCAAATTTTAAATAACCAAGTTATGTAGAAATATTAAGATATGATACTCATCTAGTCTTCACAGCTTAATAAGACTATTAGATACAAACAGAAAATTTATGAAATATACAGAAGTTAGATACTAAACAACTGTAGCAATAGATTTAAATATAGATCAATTCTATAAGTGTGCAGGCTGACTAATGTTCAGTTTGCATATCCCTTTCTAATCTTCTTTGTCATGGCACCTACCCATTTGTCTCTGAAAGGCTTGGGATAAAGACAATGTGAATTTCTCTTTATCATTCCTAATATAACATTTAGCTTGATTTATTTATCAGCTGTGAGTATTTTCTTCAAACAGCGTAAGTGCTCTCCTCAGGAAATCCCACTGACCATGTTCCCCATAACAAATCCCATTCTTTATGCTACACCTCGTCTTACTATTTAAATTCCTAGATTCAACATTTTATCTATTAAAGCATTTCAGATTATTATAGCTATGAAAAATTGTTAATTTTTTTTCTCATAGAGACACAAGAAATGTTTCATGTGCCTTCCTTTGGTACAATCTGTCCCAGCCAATGTTCAAGTCTGAAGCTCTTAATGAATGCTGTGTTTAAATTGCACAATATTTTAAATTTCAGATTTTTAAAATTCTTTGTAGAGATCTGATGAGTTGTCAAGCTAGTTTAGTCAATATAAAATTCTTGCTCCAGCATCCCATCACAAAGTGAGAAGGTAGGGGGTAGTTACCCCACAGTACCTCTCTCTCAACTCTGTCTTAATCCTGAATACTCACACACTTATTCTATTTGCAAACTTAAGCCTATTTCACTTAAGTGCTTTCCCAGACAACTATAAATAGTCTCTTGGAAGTGGTAATTAAGTCAGGACCACATTCACTCACAGGAATTTAACAGCTTCTCCTGGCAGAATGCAATTGTTTTTTCCTCCTCCATCCAGGTCTTTGCAATTGGCCACAGGGGACCTGGAATGCTTTAATGGTTCAAACCATTTGCAATATGATTGTATACTGGGCACGTTATTGTTTGTTTTGCTTCATTATTAATTCTGCTATTAATTTTAATTTTAAAAAGAATGTGAAGAAACAGATTAAGTCTCAGCTCAGACTTGTCATGTGCCCAAAATAAAATGGGATGATGGAAGAGAGGGTGAAGCTACCCTAGAGGACCCAAAAGGCTGGAGGATAAGATGATGGGTGCTAGGGAGGACCTGTGGAGATGCTAGCAGAGACAATGTGTAGTCCAGTATAGAAAAATATATTTCAACCAACTGGGATCACAGTTTAAGGCTTATTGGACTGTATATTAACTTCAGTGACTGCACTGACAATTTTGTGTTAATTGTATAATCATAAGTTGCTAGAAGCAACATCTCTACAAAAAGTTGTTGAAGTTAGCTTGATTTTTTTTTTCAAATAATGGAGGAAAATTGGAGGGAAAAAAGTTATTTTACAGAATTTCATTTCACTTTATACTTAAAGTAAGGGAGAGTTATTTGTCTTGTTAGATTTAACAAAGAAACCTCTCATGTCAGCATTTTATACACCCAGTGGCCACAGCCCACTGCATTCTAACAGGAGATTTTTTTTGCCTCCCGTCCTTGGAGCCAGCGTGGTGCTGTGCCACCCCACCGCAAGGAGGCCCCTTCCCTGCTGCTGGTGCTGCCCACCCCTTGGGCAGGGTGCTCGGGGAAGGCCTGAAGACTGGTGTGTGTCTTGTGTTACTTTGAAAGACAGTAAATGTAGTCATTGTCCCACATAAAGCTTTTACAAAACAGAAATAGAGAACATTCTAGATAAATTACCATATATAGGCTTTATGCAGGATTCCCTAGCACATTTGCTTAGTGACACCCAATTACTTCAATAACACTGAAGTGCTTGTTCTCACATTGACATTACCAGAGAGACATTTGTTCCAACACAAGATGTTTGCTGGGCAGAATATGTCCAATTTTGTTTTACATAAGCACATTATTACAATTAATTTTTCGTTTCCATTGGAAGATGTCTGTGGCATTGCCTACTCTCAGGAGCAAAAACCAACACAAAACAATGCCCCAGCAACGCCCTTTTTTCCCCCCCATCTAAAAGAAACATGTCAGCTGACATGTATTTCAGTAAGTACACATTCCAGTTCAACAAGACAAATATCATTTGCAATGCGTGTTGTGATTTGGATACTGGAAACATAAATATATATACACACATATATAATACCTCTGAAACATGAGGATGATCTTAGCAAGTCAAATCAATGTCCATCCAGCCCAGTATTGTTTCTAATGGTGGCCACTCCCAGCTGCCCAGAGGATTTTTAAGGACAAATCAAACATGCAGTGGCATTTTGCAAGAACTGTATTCCAATCTTCAGCGAATTCCAGCTCAGTATGTTCTTGCCCAGAGCCAGCATCCCTGTATTCAACAGTTTTCAAGAGACTTTCTTTATGAAATTCATCAAATTGCTTTAGCATAGACAATATATATGACAGATATCTTTATCTATACCCTTGGGGAAGTATTATCTTTTGAACCTTTGTGCTGTTACCAGTTTGATGCCTCCTATCTGTTGTACTAAAGGAAACTGTGATGATTTTCTGTCTTCACCATGGAGATGAATCATATCTCCCATCCATCCTCACTGTGATGTGGTTTTGTGATATTTCCAGCCTTATGGAGAAAGAAATCTCATTTTATTTCTTGCAAATTGGACTGAAGTGATCACTGCCCCCATTTACCATGATGGCTGACCAACAACTTAGAAAACAGGGTTGGATAACAGTCCCCACTAGTCTGTCCTATCTGAAATAAGGGCAAAAATGCAATTTAATGGTTTGTTTTGGCCTTCAGTCCATTTTTCATGTGCTGTGAATATGCACAGAAGTGCTCAGTATCAGAACTTCCAAAGGCTATATAAGTTCTGAAAAGCAGAATTCCTCACAGAATTTCCCAGTATGCCCAGATCAGAAAAATACAAACATAATACTATTATATTACTGTTATAGAAGCATTACATTCATAACCAGAAAGCTTCTCCTCTTATATAGTAGTCACGAATATTTTTTCAGGGATTGTGTTTTTCAGTTTAGTTTTTGTGTTGTTTTCATTTTAATTTTTTCTGGGTAGCACTGCCAACCCATTTGGATGTATATTTTTCTTTTAAGCCAACAGCCCTCACAGAAATCAAGAGGATATTTTATAGTAGGGTTACAGATCATTGCTAGATGTAGGATATATGTGCAAAGAATTTCTAATCTTTTTAATTTCACCAAATCATCAATGTTGAAAAGACCTCCAAGATCATCAAGTCCAACCTTTGACCGAAGGTTAAAACCAGCAAAATAAAAATAAACAAAATTAGTTGGATGATTGTCCTTTGACATCATCCCCTTGTGAGTATCTCCTCACCAAAACTACCTAGACAAATTACCTAGGTAGACTTCAATGTGCTCTGAGAGCCCTTAAAGTTCACATATCCTCAAGTTCTTGTCAAATTTACATTCATGTTTAAATTTAAACTGATCCCCAGGGATTACATTTTAAATATCAGTTCATTAATATTTTCACTGGATCGCATATAATAATAAGCAAAGTTTAAATTATCATATAGGCTGCTTAGATGTTTTTTCCCAGTGTTTAAAAACCTGCAATTCATTTTCAAAATCTAAGATTTCTCAGCCCTTTGAAAGCCTCTTAATATTTAATTACGACCAGTATCCAGCAATGAGCTTTTGTCACTAGATACAGCAATCTGGCACAAGGTTAAAAATCTGGTTTTTTATTCAGTGCCTTATTAGCACAGAAAAATCTTTATGTCAAGGTCAGCACTCTCCAAACAGTTTGATGCTGGAGAGATCTGTGCTGTTACTCCTTATGTCATGCAAATATTACTCTGCAGATTTGGTCTGACTCCAAATAGAAAGAACTTATTTTCCATCCTCTAGTAAAGTCAATATATTTTCCTCTCTATTGACTCTACTCTTGCTTTGGAAGCTCTGGACTTTTATAACTGAGTTACACAGCATGAATTGCCTAAGCAGATAATGAAGATACTAACCTTTGGTTTTCTCTGTTATAAATGACTATTGTCATTTATCTGTTATAAATGTGTCCACCATCACAAAGAATGAAGAATTTTGTGGCAAAGACAGGGCTGCAATCCAGTTCTCTGGGACAGGAAGCAGCTGATTTAATCACCAGACTTTCTCTTAGCACAGTGTCTTGCCTCATGCACTAAATACTTCCAGGTTTTGGGATGCAGAAGGGGAAAATGCAAAGTTCTATGAAAATCAAAGCTGAAAGGTTTAAAATGACACTGAGTATGCAGCTGAAGAGACCTTCCTGTCTGACCAGCATGGCACTGAGCAATGCCACTGACAACAGGCTGCAGGTCTAAGGGCTGCATGTGTTTCCTTCACAAATGCTGACACAGATTGCCAGAGGGACATTTCCATGGGGGAAAGTTGAGCTGCTTATTTTTCCTTTTAACAGTTGCCAGCATCCTGCAGACATCCAATGGAATGATGGAGGGGAGGCTGCCATGCCCAGCTTCCAGGTTTGACTGCCCTAAAGATGCCTACTAAATGATTCCTTGGCTTGTAGGTCTCAGAAACCACTTCTGCCAATAACTGACATGACTGGGAGAAAACAAATCTGTAGGCCATTAAATGTTTCCTGGAATTAAATCAACACAGAAACCAAATCAAACCAAATCATAAAAAGCTCAAAATGGAATAATAGTATGTATGATGTGCCTTAAGTCTGGTGAGACATAATTTTAATCTATGCCTGAATTGAAGATCATAGATTATGCTGGTTTAATTTCATCATCAGATCTGATAACACAATAGAGAAATCACACAGAGGCGGGAAAGAAAAGGAAAATGAAAGCAAAAAAGAAAGCATTAATTTACAATGCTATTCAGAACGTTATAATCATGTGCATGAGAGCTATGGTAGTCCAGTGGATCTTCCTGTTGACATCCACCTGACATAAATTATTAGTATGCACTTTTCTATAACCACTAGCTCTGCTGAAGTTTTGGTCAGCATGTTTAGGATGTCCCATGTTCTGCTGTGAGAATAAAGGAAAATCTAGAAAATGAGCAATGACTACTTCAGGTGGTATTCTCTTTTCTGTTGTGAGTTTCCTGACCGTGGTTTCTTTCTTTGCTGTGGTTATCAACATTTATGACAAAGTCACAGGACTGCACTGTACAAAAGATGTCCCTTGAAGCAGAGGTCAGTGGTATGCTTTAGGGCTGAAATAAAAGAATGCCTTTTCTCTTGGCTGGAAAAACTTATAAATGGCATTTTCCTTTCCACAGTCATTATTCCAACATGGGTTTTTTTTTTTTCCTATGAGACAGTCTGTAGATGAACTAGGTTAACAGCTAATTTTCATAATATCATGACCCTTTGGGAGTACCATTTTACTAGAATTAAAATAAGATATAATCCTGTCCCCTAGCAACATCATTATTTATTATCACTCTATTAATAGATTCTGTAACTTGTTTCTATTAACAAAAATATGACTGCATATTTGGCAGTAATTCTCTTGATATCAAGGCAAAAAGTCACAAGATTAGAATCATATTTTCTCAATAACACTTTCTAACAATAGATAGAATTCACAATAAAGAACATCTTGCTAAGAATAGAAGGAATTATTGTGTAAAAATGCTTCATGCACAATGGAAAAAATTCCAATAATTTCGGCTGGAAGGCTACGACAATTTATGACAAAAAGAAAATTATGCTATCACAAGTGCAGAAAAATGCTTTAGCTCTGCTAGGGTGTAACTTTTCTGCTCACCCCCACTGTTTCACACTCTTTTGGAAGAAATTAACTTTTTAAAAATTTGCAACTCCTTGGTAGTTGTCTGTCTCCTACATTTAAAAAATGTAGTTGTGAACATCATACCTGAATGAAAATTGAGATTACTTTGCATTGACATTGTTTTTTCTGAATGTGTATCATCCCAGCGTAACTTGTCTTGAAGTGGAGGAGTGCTTCAGTAACATCTTCAAAGCTACCTCACTAATATTTGAAACACAATTTGATAATACCTGCACAAAGTCAGACTGCAGTTAGACTGATAGTGTGCTGTGTGTAATACTGGCTAATACTGTATCACACTTTATATGTCCTTCTTGGCTTTTCAAGTTCCTTCTTCAGCAGAACAGGTTCCTACCATTCTTAAATACTAGAGAACATAATTAGAATAATTAGCAACTACAGTTTCTTCATTCTCATTTTTAGCATCCCCTTTTTACATGGGAGAATAAAAGTCCAGTATCTTTAGTTTGTTGCTATACTGTGTTTCTCAATGGTGCCATAAATCACATAATCCCATTGGAACATACGTGGAACATCCATGTCTAACATCATGTGAAGATGTGACTTGAGCCAATTACTCCTTGTCGCTGTTAAATCCTAACCAACGGGAACAGGATCAGCTCCAGCTCCAGTGATGCTGTACTGAATAAAGCACTGTCTGGCTAGAGCCTCTTGCAGAAAGGCAAAGCTCTTTGCTGACACATTCCCTCCCCCTTCCCTTTACCTTTACACTGCCGAGGTGGGGAACCAAAAGCTGGGCAGCACCATTGGGGGTGTGAGAGCTGCAAGATATGGGGCAGCACCGATGGTGAATCTCATTCTCAGTGGGTCCGTGAACTGAAAGCAGGGAGGCCTGACTTTCATCTAGTAAATTTTTGCTCTGCCAAAGCAGCAAAATGTGATTTTAGAGAAATGTAAAGTCTACCATAGAATAATTGATACCTTTTACTAATACATTCATATTTAGATGTATTTTATTTAAATTCTTTCTTAATTTCATTTTGGACTTCTCTACCCATAAGCGATCTAATGAAATCTGTTCCTGTCGGGTCACCCTAAATGTGTAGACTTGAGTGTAGACAAGGCCACAGCATCAGAAGTCCTGCAACGTTTCACAGCTTATAGGAAGGTTAAGTTTGAAAGCTGATAGGAAGGTTAAATTTAAAATTGTTCCAGTGTGCACAGCCTCAGATGACAGTTTAATTCCCTTTTTCCACAAGTCACTGTGTTTTTTTTCATGGAAATTTCTTAGTCTTTAATATCTTCTCTCATCATGTGGGAAAAGCACTCCTGCATTTCAAAATCCATACAGAACAGTTTGCAGCTTCAGTCTTCAATTCCCATACTGGCCACTGGCCATAAAATGCAGAACTGCCTCTTTAAAAACAACAACATAAAGAAAAAAAAAGGACCATAGCTTGCAATGATTTCTATGTTCTTTCACATTTTCCTGCCACACTTCCTTTATTTTTGTCTGTCATTACTTTAATTGTAATTTCACCTGGCTTAAGCATCTGTCATTTTGTTTATCTTTTCTGTACTATGCATACCAATGGCACGGCCTAAGTAACAGTTCAAGTGTGTTTATGTTAATAACAACAGGCATACAAGGAATTGTTCTATATTAGGTGCTATCTTACAGCATCCCTTTGAAAGAACATATTACCAATGAACACCTGTTTTTTACATTCTTTAGTAAATGACTAATGTTTATATACAAAGAGAAGGTGACCTCAGTGGCAAGCTGTAGCAGCTGGCAATCACACTGCCAAATCCCTGCAAATGCTAGCCGGTTAGCTAAAACAGGTTTTGTTTTTGTGACTTCCAGCCATCAGTTTTATTTGTTCTCATCTAACTCAAATATTACCCATCTGCACAGGATCACAGGCCAAAGTACTTCCTGCAACCAGCTGCTGGCATCTAGTGTGCCCCACTGATCAATAACGAAGGTGCTGAGAGCACAGCATTTATCTCCATAGAAGACTTGGCTGGTTATTGGAGAAAGAACCCCTATGTAAGCCACAAAAGCCATACAGCGTCCCTAGAGGAAGAGCAAAGCCGATTTCCTGCCTGGATGAGATGGAGGGCAGGTGGAAAGGAGATACTTTCATTGTTTACAACAAAACAGAAATTCCAACTCGAAGAGACCAGAAACAGAGGCCTAAGAAGGAATAATGACATTCCTCCTCCCTCATGTGTTCAAATCTAACTGGTTTTGAGAAACATCTTCATAAATACCTGCCAGGAGGAGAAGCTGAAAAGTATTCCTGATCTTCCCACAAGACATGCACAGAACATGAATGCATTTCTAGAGGGAAGAATATTTCATTGACATGAAAATCAAGGCAACACACTACATTAGATTCCACAGGCACCTCTAGTTCTTAGGGAGACAGATTTTCCATCTTCTTATTCAAGCGGTGCTGGAGGCAAAGATAGAGGTATGATTCACAAACCACAGCCTCCAGTTTGGCTGCTCCTGGTACTGCAGGTTAAGAGCCAGCACAGTAAGTAGCTATCTGTCCAAAGGAAATAGTATTGCAAGGAAACATTCAGAAGTCTTTATGAAAGCTAAACAGCCAAACCTATGGCAGCACTGAAGTAAAAACTAGTGCAACAATTATTATCATTAATTGGCATACACATGCCACTTAAAAATAAATCAGTTTAATTACTAATACTGATTATGGGCATTTATTTCTTGGTTGAAAAATAAAATATTTTTTTATGTGTTTGCAGTATCACTCAACATCCTAAAAGTTGTTCAATAGGAACTTTACTTGCTCACTCACAGAGCATATGCATTTTGGTAACCAACTCATATTGAAAATTATGAGCAAAGAATATAAATTTTACCTCTTTCATGGTTCTGTTTGTTGTTTTATTTCTGTTTTTCATACTATGTGTTTTGTCATCTTTCATATAATTATATTTACTGAAAGCTGCCTATGTATAGATCTAAAATGTTTTCCCACAATTCACGTTACTTTAAGTTTCTTCTTTCCATCTCCATCTCTTTTTTTAGAACCCAAACCAAGCATGAAAATTTTCAGCCAGAAAAAATGTTTATGCTACTAGTCAGGGCACAACACATATCTGTGTGAATGCAAACATTCCCTCTTGCTGCATAGGATTGCAATTTTTTTCTGGCTTTGTGGATATTCATTAGAAAGCCGATTTATGTGTAGTGCTGATCCAAATGAGAGCTGTCATGGCATAAGTAGGTGTAGCACCATTCATTTTGAGGACAGAATAAGTTTTTGCCTTCTGTCTTAAGGATTACCTATTAATGTTACCTGCTAAGGAGTTTCTCTTTTCCACCCCAATTGAATTTTTATTTTTTCATTTAGATAAAATCCTTAAAGCTGGAGTGGAAGGCAACTTACATATTTAGGTGTCCAATACTTGTGTTCCAAGAAAAAGGAAAGCTTCTGGACAAAAGCAATTGAGGATCAATTACCCATGAGTGTTTTGAAAAATCCCATCCCTAACCGTCTGAGAACAGTGTACACTGTGTACTGTGTACTGTGCAGCTAGCTCCCTCTCCCAGCTTCCTTACAGCAGTGTGGAATGACACCAGCTCAAATAGTATGTTAAATAAACAAACAAACAAACAAACAAGCAAACAAATAAATAAATAAATAAATGGTAGAGCAAAGGGCAACTTATTAGCTGTCTTTGATAGCTGTAAGATTTTTGCACCATCTTGTTATCTTAATTCTGTAATATCTAATTATATAAATCCTTCTGAATGTTTATCATAGAGCTTACAGTGGATTTTATACTCTGCTAGCCACATACCTTAATGACAGATTTAAAATTAGAGAGGATATTAAAAATCAGGTGTTTCCTACCTGGTCAAGGCTGTTTTTAGTTGTGTCTGTGAGAGAACCACAAGTTATTTTTAAATAAAAAGCTAGGTTTGTTTTGTTTTCTTTCTATAAATTCTCCAAAGGAAGGAAGTCTTTACCAGAAGGCTCATCTGGTTGGTTTCCTTTTACTGGCATGAGAGATGTCATTTGATGGTTTGTGTTGAAACTGAATCCAAACATCTCATCACTGCCTGTCCAGGCCCTCCTCCAGGTTAACTTCATCAGACAGATTAAAATGTGAACAACCTGAAACATTTGCTAGAGTTTGGCATGTGATACACACTGTGTTTCTCAAGACACAGTTTTTGTAATGTCTGATCTCCTGAACTGTTGGAGATGTGAGAGTGCTGTTGAAGGGAAATAACCAAACAATGTCAAGCACAAGGAAAATTAAAGAGAGAAAGGAGAAAAACCTCTCTTGCATTAGGGAAATGAGGTCTTCAAAAGACAGAGTATCTGCCATAAAAACTGAAAAATATAAAAGTCCTTCACAATAATCTTAATTATTTTGCCACAGTAGTACAATTTAGTCCTTAAAAAAGAGCTGCTGTAAAATAAGAATATTCTTCATAGCTACATCAATAATTTATCATGCAAGTCTCTGTCCCAGCTCAGGCTGCAGCAGGCAGTGTTCTATCATGTTGCCAGACTCAAATGCAGTTTTCCAAGATCTAAACCAACAGGAAAAAATGCTGTTCCTGTATTCGACCCCCGCCTCTAAGCTTTCTTCTCAGTGTAACAGAGCAGAACCCTGGAAGTATTACATGCAATTCTGCCCTGTGATACACACACAGCAATACCATCTCTTAAAATATGAGAACATGAGTTTTTCAAGTGACACTAACATCCTTTTGAACAGCAGTGTGGGAAGAGAGTAAGCACCCTAGGAGGGCTCTAGCTTGTGCAGCATGCCAGTACTGCATGGTTCAAATCCTGCATAGTCTCAGCCCGGTATAAATGAAGTCAGATTAATTTCCAAAATTGATTTTCTAGAAGTGCTAGAACTTCAAAGTGAGTGGAATAGGATAAAATGTCAGAAAAAAAATAAACAAGTAGGGTATTATTTAAGTTATTGGAACTTTGAGAAAAAGGGGAAATAGGTGGTAAAGTCAGTTTTCCATCACCTTGGTCATACGTCTTATGAGAAATTAATCCAGGCCTGGGGGCCCCAGCACAGGAAGGACATTGACCTGTTGGGGCAAATCCAGAGAAGGCCACCTTCTGTTCACAGGGATCGAGCACCTCTCTAATAAGGACACCCTGAAAGAGCTGGGGTTGTTCTCTGTAGAACAGAAGGGATCTTACAGGAGGCTCTTCTGAAGGAAGCCCACAAGAAAGATGGAGAGTCAATTCACAAGATCATGTAGTGACAGGACAAGAGGGAACAGCTTCAAACTGAGAGTGAGTTAAGGTATTCGGAAAAAATTCTTTACTGTGAGGCTGGTGAGGCACTTGAAGAGGTTGCCCAGAAAAGCTGAGGATTCCCCATTCCTGGAAGTGTTCAAGGCCAGGTTGGATGGTGCTCCAAGGAACGTGGTCTAGTGAAAGGTGTTTTTATCTGTGGCAGAGCAATTGAACTAGAGCATCTTCAAGGTCCCTTCCAACCCAAACCATTCTATGATTTCCGAAAGCCTCTTCCTAGACGCCTCAAGTGATGAGGCCTTCCCCATTCCCTAGGGGCCGTACGCTCTGTGGGGCCTGAGCAGGACAAGCACGGACACAAACACTTTTCCCCTCACGCACAGCGGGGCCGTTCCCGTGCCCGGCCCGACGCGCCCTCAGGGCGGGNGGCTCCGGTGCCGTTCTGTGGGGAGGAGGCCCTGTAGCTCGGCCGGAGCGCTCTGCGGCGTTGCGGCGCCATACCCGCTGAGGGAATCACGGCGCTGGGCCCGACAGGGCAGGCGGCTCACGCTGAGGGTGCTGCGGACCGACAGAGCCCCCGGCTTTCACATTGCTCCTTTTCCATAGGCCTTTCTCCCAGGCAAATCTGCGTTTTTCCTGGACAGAACATCCCAATGACTAGCCTTACACATGGTTTGAAGCTGTGTGCTGGAAAGCTTTGTTTTCTCACCGCAGGCTTCACGGATGCCCCGTGAGCCTATCTCTGATCGTGTTCCTTGTACCCTCTTCTGCAGCCCCCTTCCCCACACCATTGGGGCAGTCCCAAAGAAACTGCAGAATCTGAGCAGCAGTGCGCAAAACCACTCTAGGACAATCCCACACTGACAAAGATTATTCTTATTAATTTTTTCTTACCTGTTTGGAAAGGTGAATGTAAACGCAAAGTTGTGGCATATACAGTAGACATATACGTAAATTGAGCCATGGAAATCACAGCTAATCTAAAAACCTGCAAATACTTGACATGGCCACAACAAAATCTGTGCACTAAGTTTTGCCTTCCAGGCTGTGGGACATTAGGAGGTAGAAACAGCATCCCCAGCTGCCTGAGAAGGAACTCTCCCCCTGGGCTGGAGCAGTATTTGAATTCAGGAGAAATACCTTGATTTTGAAGTACTAATGGAACTCAAGACTGCTGGCATTGAAACAGTTGATAGGAAAAGTGGTAAGGATTCCTCCCACTAGGTAAAATGAGATATTTTTAAGACTCTCTGCTGGAGGTATCCCAGAGAGAAAAGTGGTCCAACCATATCCTTGCTATCTCCATGGCAGCAGCTATCATGGGTTAGTCTTGGTGGGCAATAACTCCTGTAGAGTCAGGAGGATTATATAAAAAATGACAAAAACTTTTAGAAAATTTCTTTGAAATAATGTGGGGCTTTCCAGAGTCTGAACTATGAAACATCCACAAACGAGCTGAAAGTAGTGACCTCAGTGTACCACAGCTTCCATTCCACAGGAAGCATTAATACTATATACAAACCCCACCCTAATACCTGGAAAGCAGTTCCAGTTAGGCAAGATAGAAATGATGGACAGGAAATTGTTAACTGAAGGTGATCAGCTGTTGTCACATATTTGTTGGGTACAATGCTGGCCATGAGGAAAACTAAACATTCACTGCAAACCCAATGCTTGGCATCAGTATGAATTTACAGAAAGCAAGGCCTGAGTTCTGGGGTGACCTGAAATCTACGTTGTATCCTGCAAAGTTTTAATGGATTCAGCCCCTCACAACATGCAGTGACAGCCATTAAAAAATGCCTGTGAGGGTGTTAATCACGATTTTCTGTCACAAGAGCACATTTCTTTAAAAGGAACAGGAACAGGGTGTCCCCAGAGTTTCCAGATATTTACCCCTGTGTGGTATTTTGCTTTTTCCATGGGATCTGCAGGTATGTTTTCTTTTAATATCTGATTGAAGAAAAATACTGAATTTAATTTTCATTCACTGTGCTGGGGGGAAAAGCTATAAAATGTTTCTGGGCTTCTAAAATTCCCATAATGTTAATATAGAATCATTCAATTACTAATGTTGGAAAAGACCTCTAAGACCTCTTTGAGTCCAACATGTAAGCCTCCAGCCTGTTGTCTGAAATTGACACCAACTCATTCCTCACCCTATCCCAGGCCTCCAGCTGGAAAGAAAAAGGAATAATTTCAGAACCTTGTAGTAATGAAGTATTATTGCTTGTTTTTACTCTAGTGGGCTGCGTCTATAGAAACATCCTGAAGTTACCATTGTAACATTTCAGTTGAGATATTTAACTGGAAAACTTTAACTTCATCAACATGGAGAATTTAGGAGGTAGATTTAGCAGGGCCTGTTGTGATAGGACGAGGGTTAATGTTTTTAAACTAAAGGAGAATCAATTTAGGTTAGAGATAAGGAAGAAGATTTTTACTATGGGGGTGATGAAACGCAGTAATTGGTTGCCTAGAAAGGTGGTGGATGCCCATCCTTGTAAACATTCAAGAGCAGATTGGATGGATCTCTGAGCAACCTGATTTCATTGGAGATGTCCCTGTTCCTTGCAGGGGGGTTGGACTAGACAAGCTTTAAGGAACCCTTCCAAGCCAAACTATTTATGATGGTTCCCCTTAAGGAAATGTGTCATGAATGGTCGTTGCAAGTGATCAGTCCTGCAATTGCATCTGTAGTCTAAAATCCTTGACCAAATTATTTTAAGAGGCATATTTCTTTTTAAACAATTTTACTTAAGTGGTAAGAAAAATGTTTTCTTTCATGCCTTTCATGGGAGTAGAAAGTTTCTCAGTCAAGATCATCTCCTTTTAAGTTTTACAATTCAAATGACTAGTACAGAAATCACAAACAACATGCCGGGGTCTTTTTTCATTATCCCATGGCCAGGTGGTTACTCCAAGAAGGCTGAACTAAGGTTAATAGAGTTTTCAGGAATATTTAATCTTTATGTTTATCTATTACAGGACAAGCCTCAGTTTCCAAACTAATGTTAATTGGTTTCATTTTATGATGTCAGTTGATAATTTTTTCCCAGTGATGATTTGGCAAAAAGGCAGCCTGTCCTAAAACCAAGCTGGTATCTGTAGCTACTTGCTTAGTTTTAATGATATTAAATCACTGATCCTTGGTTGGAAGACAGCAGCCTTCCAGGTGTTGTCTGAGCAATGCAAACAATTTTCTGAGTGCTGCAGACATTAATGCATCTCCGAACACTTGTGTGTCTAGCATTGCACAGGGATTAAATCACTTACCACAGGAGCTGGGTAATGGCATTTTTGCGGTTCCTAAACCAGACTTTGGTCACCAATACCAATCTGCCAAAGTGGTCTGATAGAAAAAAGTTTGTGATTAGTAAAAGCTTGAAAGCAGAAGCTCCTCTTGTCTGGTCTATCCACTCTACTGTAAACTTTTCTTGCCTTAAAAGACAAGAAGCTCTTTTTCATAGGGACTTTTTTGCTTGTTTGTTAGCACTGAATTAATCAGAGAGAGCATTTGTAAAAGGCTATGTTAATGTGGACTTCCTTTGCTGGCTTTCCAGTAACTGAGCATGATTTCTAAGACTTTATGTAAACAAAGGATTAAACTGGATTTGGGGTTAAATCTTTGTATTGCAGCATAATTTATCTGCAGTGAATGGCCAGATAAAGCTATTAGTTGGGAGTACGTGGATAAACTTTCTCAGGATGATGATGCTGGTCATCTAAAATAAGATGTTTGCCATCAGTTTACAAATTCCTGTAATTCCAAGAGTTAACTCCTGAGAAATGCTTAGGCAGATGAATTCTAATATGATGAAAGAACTGCCAAGGCTCTTGTGTACTACAAAATATATTTGTTGGGGGTTGAATAAGTTCTTTTCTTTTCTGTGGAATTTTCCCCCATTGTTATGCTAAGTACTTGTGGCTACAAGTTAGTTGCCTCTCACTGGAGGGTGAGGGGGGGGNACTGTTATTCCTATCCCCATATCTTCTGCCTGAAAGCGTCTGATTTCAAATTATAGTGATTGAAAAGGAGCGGGTTATGGGAAAAGGGGTTCTTCCCTCTCCTTGGCAAATACCTGTCTCTTAAACCAAGACAATATTTTATACATGTTATATAAATCTGCAGTTGCTTGCATTCTTCACTGTCTCATGTAACTGCCCTATGCTCTCCGGCCTGCAGTGCTAGGCGCTCTGTCAGCCATGAAATTACAGGCCAGCCTCCTTTTCTCTCTGTGTAACTTATTCTTTTTGTCTTCCTTCTGAATTTGAATCCCTAAAGTAAGTGTCCATTCTCATTTTATGAGTAGAAGATGATTTCAGATTGAATTCTGCACTGACAAAAACTGTATTTTCTGAAACTCCAGTCATATTTTAATCACTAATCTTCCCTTTGTTAAATCACCTGCCTCTCACTTTCCCTTTTGGCTTCTCTCTTCTTTGCTTCCATTTTCCTGCCTCTCTCACAGTTTTGTCCTCAGGGACTCACTCAAGTTTCTTCTTCTTTACCCTTCATGACTTTTTTTTAATTGCTCTTCTGTCCAGTGTTGCTCTTCTACTATGCCTCCAGTGGCTTGTCCTTCACTGCTGATATGCTTGTGTGATCTCTAGATTGCACTGGTTATTTAGACAAGAAAAAGTCTTCAATTTCTTAAGGTATCATAGTGGACATTAAAATAAGGATAATTTAAAAAGATTTGGAGTTCCTTGTCAGATTTTCTAGAATCATGATTTGCAAATAGAATAATGGAGAATTCAGGTGGTATGGACTTCTGATAGTTTTCTTCAAAGTGTCTAGTTTTTTGTTTAGTTTAAACCAAGGTGTTTTTATAGTATATCCTTAGATAGTTTTGCACATCAGAGTACTGCCTTTTTAGACTAAAATTAAAAAACAATCCTGCAAGATTCTGAGTCCTTTTGTAATTTCCCTCTGACTTCCATAATCAGATTCCTGTAAGATTCACTTTTCAGGCTAAAAGCCTGAATTGTTTTTTCAAACTCAGGTTAGTTTTGCTTATGTCTCCTCCAGAGTACTTTGTATTTGCTGCCACAAATACGAAGTTTCAGCTACAGAACACATTTTCTGAAGCACTTCTGGGCCTCTGAAAAGCAAGAAATGCTTTTCTTCAGAAGCAACTTTTTCTGACCATTAGTAATGATCTTTATGAGACTGCTGCTTAAATGTTCATGTCAATGCTTGTGAAATTTGTGGACCAAACTCCTCCTAACATAGAGTATAGGTAGTGTTAATTCATTCTTGAAGTGGATTAACAACCAGCATTTCAAAAGAAAGCAGCACATGGCAGCAGGTTCTGAGGCCTGGACTGAGCATGGCAGCTAGAAGGACCCTGGAAGCACTGAAGATGGCGCCAATTTTGGTGAATGTCCAGGATCCCCAGGATCATTTAGGAATTATGGATTATTAGCACACCAAGCAATGTCTGCTATTTATAGCTGCAAAATGCAAGTCTCAGAATTTGTGTGTTATCACTGGAAATTAAGCTATTTGGTGGATACAAACATTTCTGAAAAATAGCAGAAAGAAGATGAGGTATTAAGGCTCTTGCAACTAATCCCATTGATAGGTTCAATGGGTGTGCTTTCATGGTGTGCGCTCAGGGAAAAATAGGATGAGCTGGCATGTGCTCAGTGCCTTCCTGCCAGAGGGACATCATACCAGTTAGTTTGAAACCTTTACATTAAAAAGTATAGTGACTTCAACAATCCCATTTTATTCCTATCATAGTTTAAAATATTTAAATCCATACTTAACCAGGGCAAATATCATGTGTCATATAGGCCATGATCTCTGTGCTAAATAGTGTGGTTTAGTTCTAAAACAATGTTATTAAAAAAGCATCATTTAGGTGTCTTTCGGTAAAGGAATCATTGATGCAACATTGTATTGCAGCAAGCAAAATTCAATTAAATGAAAATTGAATTTAGATATCTCTGAGAAACAAAAGTCCAACCTATGCAGAAGGTCACTTTAGCAATAACACTTGCCAGCAACACTGAAGTGAACTCAGGTACCCGTATGAAACACAGCAGCATTTCAAAGTTAGCTAACAAAAAATAATTCTGAAAATAATTAGTCACATAGTATATTTCCATTCCCTTGAATGAGCCAACAGCAATGGATGAATGTCACTGGAGAGTCACAGCTGAACCCAGAGAGCTCCTTGGGCAGATGAAGTCACTGATTTGCTATGTTATGCTGTAGCCCTGCCTCACATTTCTCAAAGGCTCTGAGGCCTGTTTTATCAGAAGGAGCCTTGGCATCCAGCACAATGGCATGTTTATGTTAAACAGAAAGGTCTCACTGCGAGCAGCAGGACAAGGGATCCGGTAGGAGCGGCAGCAGTGGCTTCCTGCACCCCAGGCTGGCGTGGGCAGAGGGGGAAATGAGACACCGTGGCTTACACTGCAGACCAGAAACTGTAACTCTCAGGGATTAACACACATAGGCCAGTGATAATTTTCTACATCCCCCCAGCTAGGAAAAAGCTGATATGTGGACTTTGAGTACAGCCCTTATAATTATTTCTTAGAAGAAAGCTTGTAGATCATTCCTAGTGCTTCCAGAATTGGAGCAGCCTGTGAAAGCTCCTGAACAACCAGGGTTTCCAGGGGGTAAAGTCTTCACTGAGCCTAACTCTGTGATAGACCTTTATTGAAAAGTCCCTGGAGACTCTGCAGTGACCACTCAAGTTTCCCAGTTCCCACCTGAGCAGTGCTGGAGAAGATGACAAAGGTGTCCCTGGTAAGCCATGCTTGCAGACACCTCTGACACCTGCAACAGCCACGCCATAGGCAAGCACATTCGGGATAGATACATGGGGTAGAGGGAAGTACAGCAAATTCTTCTACTTCCTGGCCTGGGCAGCAGAGTGGGGGTTCAGCACACATGGTTGCTGCTGGCATTCCATCAGTGGTGTCCCTGATGTCCACAGTGCTGCAAAGGATGTAGTTCCCATCTGAGTCATTGCCCTCAAGGAGGACTCTGCCAAAGCTGCTGTGGTTAGATGTGGGCATGGTGCACCCCTCTCTGCTGTTTTGCAGTGTTGCTTTCTGTATCATCTACCTCCCTTTTCATGTGATTTTTTTTGTTCATTTTGGCTTCTCTTTGAAACATGATTCCTGCTTTGTTGTTTATCTTTTTTTTCCAGATTTTGACAAAATCACTTGTTAGTCAAATATTTATTATCATGATGTCAATCAGCAGTGATTTTTTTTAATTTGTATAGCATCCTACAATCTGCCTCTTCCTCTTTCATTGTCTCTCTCTCTTCCTTCTTTTCCCTCACTGTCCCCAGTTTTCCCCTCTTTGCCTTGCATGACAGCATTCCTCTTCTGTCTCTGCCCTGTTGGTAACAGCAAGGCAGCATCACACACCCAGGGGATCCCTGCATCCCTGAGTCTGGCTTCAGAGTATGAACAAAAAACAGCGGTTCAGCAAATCTATTGTAATAGTTTCTGTGGCTTCCACCATGCTAATCATTATACTTTAATGTATTCGTTATCATACCTTTTTGTGAGTTGCTACTATCATTATTTTACAAATGGGTAACTGTCATAAAGAAAAATTATGTCAGATCTTACACATATTTGGAATACTGAAGCTCAGATGTGAGGTCCACTGAAATCAATTATTCTGAAAGTTGCATGCAGACCAATGAAGCTTTACAGTAGGACTTCTGAAAGTCAAGTAAGTGGATGGCCACAACATTATATAGATAAATCATTAGGGATCTGGCTTTAAGTGATTTCCAATTCCCCTAAGAGCTAGTCTTTTTTTTTTAGCCAGGGATAACTACTGGGTATTGTGTAGTTCTTATAGAGATAGATGAAACATCTCCGTATTGACCAGATTTATTCCCATACCTTCAAACTGTTCACCAATAACACCAATATTTCAAATCTCTTCCCCAACCAGTGAATGCTTCATTTCTCGTTCTGTAGTCCTCAGGGCTTTTTAAGCACTTCTGGTGTTCAAGGGATTCCCTTCCCCCTCCCCCGCCCCAGTTTCGGTCAGTTGGCAGCTGCAATGCACAGGCATAGTTGTGGGTAGTTGTGGGTACCATGAATGCCTCTCGTTCTCTCTCACATGCTATCTCACCTACTTGCAGTGTCGTTCCTAAGGCTGAGGGGGACAAACTGGGTGGGCATGTACAGACTTTTCTCATCAACTGATATTGGGTATCTGGTAATGTTTTGGTAATGTTAATTCAGATCAAGATCTAATTTTTTTACCTTTCTCTATTTCTATTATAATGGGGCTACATGTTCAGCTGCTGAAAATCAGCCTGCACATGAAGTAACTTTGGACAGTCAGAATGTATATGTTTCCTCAAAATAGCATGCTGGGAATTAACCTCATGCTTGGTCTTTCCTGCATATAGCCCAAGAGGAAGGCAGTGATGTGACATTCTGTGAACTGGTTATTAACATTGCATGCTGTACTCCATTCCCAATTTTGAGCCAGTATTTATTTGGTTTATAATTCTGAGATGAGATTCACTTACATTTTCTTGTTTGGCATGCAGTTGGTTTTGACACAGTAATTAAGAGGCAGCACACTCCAAAGCACCCGGCTAATTACTGAATCCTCTCAAGCAAGGGAAACAGTAAATTATCTGAGCAGTGGAAAGGGAACTAGGTCAGTTGAAAAATATGTTTCTGTGAGCTGATACTGCATTTGACAATACAGATCCTGGCAAGAATGAAAGGAATCCCCATTCAGTTTTGAAAAAGGTATATTTTTCACAGAGAACATGTCTCTTCTGGGAATCATTTATTTAATGTACACTGGTTTCCTATTTTAAGAAAACACTATGCCATTAACACTATGCCAGCCAGACTTACATTTTTTAAGCAAAACCTCTTTGTCCTAAACTATTTAATGGCCCAAAGAGGAGGAAATGTGCTGTGACATTTCAGTTTTTCCATTCTAAGGGGAAAATGGTTGAAGGTCTAAAAATATCCCTGAAAACACCCTCCTTCACATCATTGTAATATACCATAAGCCATGTGACAACAAAGACATTTCTTTCTGAGCCTAGCATTGTTTTTAATCAGCTAAATCTGCAGCTGAGACTGTCTTCATGTAGAACTGCTAACTCAAATAAAAATTTTGTTTACCTAATTTGATGACCTACTCTGCATTACAATGTCTCCAGTTCATCCTGCTTCTTTTACCTGAATACAAATGACAGTTGTCCTGAATTGCATATTCAGGAAAATATCATCAGGCCTTGTGCTGTGGGGCTGTTTTTCTTTTAGGCACTGTTCAGCTCCATTATCTATTTGATCATCCATCCTAGAGGAATATTGAAAGTATATCCATATATTTTTTGGTCTGTGGCTGTGAATGGACAGGTGAAGTAGATGATACATGTAAATAAGATTAAGAAAATGCACCCTGTGGTGGATTAATGCCAAGGAGTATGTTGTGGAGGTTAAAGATGGGGGCCTTATCATTATCACCCAGCAGAACTCAAAGGGGGCCTTGGTATTCAGATTACTCCCCCAGCAGTGAATTCAGACATGTGAGTGAATCACAGGGTACTTGTTTATTGTCAACTCAGAAAAAATAAAGCAAGACTGGTTTATGTGTAGACTGAGGCCAGTGTGGAGACATTCCTAGACAGGGTGGAGCCCACAAGGCAAGTGGTGCTGTCACTGGGGAGGGAGCAGGTCCCAGTTTGCACTGAAGCTGGAGACAGAGCTTTGCGATATGATCTATTCTGTGGTGAAATTTGCTTAGGAGGTTTTTGCCCCTTATCTCTCTACTTCATAGTCCTGGCCACTCACTCCTGCCTGCATGACAGCTTCCTGCCTGTCCTCAGTTGTGCTGCTACAAATGAGTGTGGGGCCAGGCTATTGAGTAGGTATCTAAAGCAGTCTAGGTTAAAAATAGCCTTCCAAAATAATTTTGCATTTTTGAGATTTAAACCAAAACCATTTCAGCTGCCTGATTTTACTGCCAACCCTGTAAAGTACCTATATAAGAACAACTGAGATGGTAACAAACTGACTTACTGAAAGGTAACTTAGCTTCTCAAATCTAAAATAATTGTGTCATGGAAATATACACAAGGAAATTATGCCACCCTGCTGGTGAAGGGAAAGCACAGGGGCTCTACTTTCCTCCAAAATCAAGATTGTAATGAACACAAACAGTCACTAAATTTTAGTGAATCTCACTCCCCTGATGGATCAAGGTCAGACGGCTCAGTGCATTGAAGTCAATGGAAGCTTTGCCTCTCCATTGTTGTGAGCTAAGATTAGCCTAGAGAAATGAGGCTCAGGAGTGACCTGATCACTCTCTACAACTCCCTTAAGAGACAGGGTAGCCAGGTAGGTCAGTCTCTTCCCACAGGCAACCAGATACCCGACAAGAGGAAGCAGCCTCAAGCTGTGCCAGGGGAGGTTCAGGCTGGACATAGGAGGAAATTCTTCCCTGAGTGGGTTGTCAGGCATTGGAATGGGCTGCTCAGGGAGGTAGTGGAATCACTTGGAGGTGTTCAGGGAACAGCTGGACATAGCACTCAGTGCCATGGTCTTGTTGACAAAGTGATGTCCAAAGGCTGGATTCTATTATCTCAGAGGTCTTTTCCAACCTAAATGATTCCATGGTTCTGTAAGATTTTTTTCCTATCTTTTCTTCAGAGAATGACTTGGAGTTTTAATATAAACTAGTATTTGGACATAGATTATATTTTACCATATATCAACATAGAATCTGGATCACGTGACTATTGAGAGACTGGGAAAGGATGCCAAGAGTTCCATCTAGATAAGCCCTCTTTCCTGAGGTGGGCTCACTCATATCTACAGTCTGCCTGCTTAAACTTTTTTTGACAAAACTTCATTTTAAAATCCACACATCTCCTTAGGTAATCTATTCCAGTGTTTAGCTGACTACTTTCTTCACCATCTAGTCTGTGTTTGACACACAATGTTTCATAGCCATACATCAGTGCAGATTAATATAATTCCCAATGGAAACAGCAGTGCTAGCAACACAAAAACTTGGCATGTCCCTGATGATGTTTGTTCCTTTTCCTTTAGCCAGATGAACGCAATGATTTAGTGGATATAGTTAACAAATACAGTTGGGGTTGCTGACATTTGTGTGCATACATTAACTCAAAAAGAATTGAAGAATCAGTAGTTTTGTCTTAAAATTGTAATTCCTTGCCCGGGAATATTGGTAGTTTACTACCAGCATAAACACATGGATAGATCTTTTTTTTTCCTTGCAACTATAATATGATATAACTTAATATTATTGTAGGCCCTGAGGGAAGAGATGACAGTACTACTGACAGTACTATTGATTTGTACCTTTAAAACCAAAACCTACCAATATTGTAAAGAATGTACTTTAGGAAACCAAACTGGAAACAATATATAAGAAACAAGCTATCAAACTGCCTTCATTGAAACATCACTTGAAAGTGCTTTACAGCATTATAAACAGTCAAAAGATTCTTGCAGCAATGAAAAAATTACCAATGATGAGATAAACTGCTGTTTCAGAAGACACTGGAGAGGAATTGAAGGTGCTGTGGAGTTTATTGTCAGACAGTACAGCAAAGTCAAGCTCAATGGAAGATGAATAGAAAAAATTGTACTGCTAGAACAAGCTGGGATAGTAACAGCCACCAGTAAGATGTCTCGGTTTCTTAGCATTTTGCCTTGTCTTGCAATGTCCAAAAATTATTACACTTTTTTTTCTTCTTTCTCTGAATCCACGACTATTTTAAAAAATGAAGGACAATTAAAAGAGTAAAACTAAATTACTTAAATTTCTGTAGCATTTCTTTAGAAATTAAATAACATTTTTAGGATCTCTTTCAAGAGATTATTTGTTTGTCAACACTGTTGGCTCATTCCTCCCAATCTCTAAACTTTTTTCTTTTTTTAATTGTCCTTATTGCAGTATTGGTGACATTTCTCTTTTTTTTTTTCCTTAAGTGAGGTCTGGTTATATGTGGCACTATTAGCAACTGTGGTTACTATGGCTGTTACAGTGGGTAAAGAGAAAAAGGTTTTTAGGGAGTATATAATCTCCCAGCCATTCTAGGCATCTTGGAAAAAGGCAGTCTTTGTCTCTACATTGATTATAAACAGAACCTGAAGTGACCAGTTTGGATATAGATTTCTACATCAGATGAATCATACCCTGAAAGTTGCACTGAGTATGCCTGGTTACTGAGACCACTGATTTTGACATTAGTTGTGTAAAAACTTGTACAAGTTATTTCCGTCTTTTTGCAATACATTTGGATTCAGTGAAGTGTCAGATGAAGAAGCAAACACTTGCAGACTTTTTGGCTCTGCCTCAGGAACTAAAGAGCGCACCTTCCCCACAGGCAAACGTGTTGCAACATAAAATGCAAATAGCTTGAAAGAAAAACAGAAGCAGTAAAGGAATGGCTCTTTATGTGCCCTAGAGGAAGAGGAGAAACTGGCAAGACACTTGTAAGACAATTCAGGGAAGAGTCATTTGACACAAACATGATGACAATCATATTATTAGTTTTAAAAGTCTTGACTTGTCATGAAACATACTTTGCTACAGATGTAACTAAATAAACAACAAAAGAGCTTAGTGCCGGCAAGGAAAGAAATTCACATTTAATACATGTTACTTCACATTTTTCTTACAGGACAATTCATTCAAAGTCAGCTCTTGGAGCATGGTAAATATTTTACACCAAAAAGGTATAAATTAATCATAATAATGTTTGTATATACAGAAGAGGACAACTGGCAAAATTTAATCACATTTGCTGCTCAACAGCAGTTATCTCAAAGACTAACTTCTGGTAATAGGTGAGGACTAAGATGGTGACTCAGCTGGTTCATATAAGAATATAGCATGGCTACTGCAGAATAAAATTAAATTCAGCAGTTCTGTAACTTTACAACCACTTAGGCTGCTGTCCTTATCTCTTGACTACGCTCTTGGTCTGAAATTAGCATGGGGGGATTTGTCCTGTCAGGATTTTGTGATAGGATTTGCGGTCATGGGAAATCTGTATGAGAGAGAAAATGTCCCACTTAGCAGCAGGAGGATGACAGCCACAATCCCAACAGGAATGGCAGCACCAGCTTCCTGTGCTGCTGGACTGGAGGGCATGTAGTAAGAAGGAGGAAAAGCTATGCTCTGGTTGTGAGTCACAGAATAGAGATTCCAGCTCACGGGAATCAGGACACACAGACCAGCAAATATGTAGAAGAAACCACCCACCAGGAAGAACGGGGCAATGAGAGTTTTGTGAGTGATTCCCATATACACATTTCTCAGAGCAAATATTGTAGCAACCAGTCCCAGCAAGCCCATGAACGTGGCCATCAGCAGGAGACCCTGAGCGACATAAATTTCATGGGGGATGAAGGAGTCATAGGCACTGAATCTATGGCAAAACTGTTCTCTATAGCCAGGTGAGACATGAAGGTAACTGATAAAGCAGACTTTCCAAATGCCCACCCAGGCAACGCCAGAGGAGATGATAGTGGTGTTGTCCACATGCCACACTCTCCATTCCACAATTCCCATTGAAACAGTGCACAGAATCCAGCCTATCGTGCCCAGAGCAAAGGCAGCAAGCTGGAGGTGTGAGGTGCTGACCAGGGAGTTCATCCTTTGGAGCTCTCCTGCTCTGTCACAGACACAGTTGCCATGCGAAGAGTAAGAGGCACTGCAAAGAAGCAAAAAATAAAATTACAAAGGCAATTATTATTTGGGTGGATAGGTGAACCTGTCAGTGAAAATGTGTGTGTAGAGGGAAGATGGCAGTCATCTTTCCCCAACTTTAATGTACTGTTGAAATTTAATATCAATGGACAAATAACATACAGATTTTAATTCTGTATATGTCATGGTATCACACAGAGGAGAAAGAGTGTCTAAGTAGCTCCCCTAAAGGTCTCCTTTTTACATTCACAAAAGGAAAATGCATGGGTTTTTTCCAAGTTACTGTCTTCTTTGTTAATTAACCATTATGTTCAAAGATCATTATACACATTACACATAATCAGGAGCCCTAGAGTTACTGGCTAGCAGAAATAAAATCTGAGAAAATCTTCAGGTTCCTGACTGCTGGAAGAGATCCTACAAAGCAGAATTTATGCTCCTTTTTCCCAGCAGCTTTGGCTTTGATGCTGGAGCCCAATCTGTACTGCCTTCAGCTTTTGTGCTGTCTTTGCTGAGAGCTGCTGGGACCAGTGTCAGGCAGCAAATGCTGTAGTTCAGAGGCATGAACAAATCCAGGCCACAAAATCTAACAACAACCACTGAACTTTGACCGTTTTCAGATTAATTAGCCATGAAGGCATTAGCAGAAACATTTGAATTGATCAGAAATGTAACACTGTGTAGAGGCTGGAGCCTGGCTATGCTGTCATTGCTTTCCCACCCTCAAACTTTCCCCAAGGTTTTCTTGGTGCTTTACCTTTGCAAATCCCACTTGTTTATAAATTGCCCAGTTTCCGCAGTTTGAATCATCCTAAAACTGTGCTGGAAAATATTTTAGTCATTTAGATTTAATATTTGTTTGCTGACTGAACATTTTGAGTGCAAAGTAGGGTTTTATTGCATTTTTTTAAAGAAAAGAAAAAAAAAGAAAAAAAGAAAAAAGATAAATAAATCAACACCTAATTTCTTTTGTACCATTTTTGAATACTTATAGGAATGCTCTGTGAAGATGTGGCCTCAAATTTATGTAAATCTGACAGGTTCTAGGGATCTGTATATTTCATAATTTTTCTAAAATACTTTTTCTACTGCTCCTATTTAATTCAAGACTGGAGAAATACTGTACCAAGTCGACTCTAATAAGATATGTCTGCCACCATGTTTTGTATACTAAACATTAAAGACTGAAGCAACAATTTTTCTATTTACTGATCTTAAGGTAACCAGATTCAGTTGGCAATACAATCTAGTTGCAAAAGTCCACCTGTGGAAATCTTAAAAAAGAAATATGTTCATAACAGTAAGCAGACAGTATCCATCTTCTCATACCAGTGCCCACTACATATTTACTTCAGTCCTGAAGGTGATGCCAGCCATGAAAGGATGGGACAGAGTGATTTTTGATGCCAAACAAACACAGCAACATCTACAATTTTATATTTTTGGCCTCCCAGTTCATCTGTGTATCTCCAATAGGACTAATTTCCTGTGGGATATATTATTCGCCATTATTGCAAGTGTACATTTAATCCTCTCCAGCATGGAGAAAATTGCTCCAGAAGAGTCTCTTGTATTTTTACCTACTTAAACTGAAACCAACTTATAAACATTTTCTCAATTTGCTGTGCTATTTACAAAGTGATTTTAAACACCCCTTTCTAAATAACTGCTTTTACCAAGCATGGAGCAGAGTAGCCCCACTTTCTGTCCCAGTTTCACCTCAAAACAGCATCATTTCTGCTGCTGTCCAGTGATGGGAAGGTGCTGGACAGGAAGAGCACGAGCAGAGGAGTCTCGTGCTGACTCCATTCGGCTTCTCTTGGAATCAGTGGAGCACACAGAAGCCAAACCTGAACCACTTGAAGATGCCATTTTATGTAGAGCCCATATTCCTGTAACACTTCTTGTGTATATCATAAACATTCATTTAAACAATTTGCCAATATCAAGATCATGGAAGATATGTCAGCAGGTAAATCCTTCTCATCAACAGCTTTTCAGAGAATATTATCAGCATGTAATTTCATTGATTTAATGTGCCCACCCGTCTGCTCACAGAATTAAATGAGAGTAAATGTGATTCTGTTCCCACTATCAAACCTGCATGTGCTGAGATACTTAGAATCATGTCCAGAATTAAATTATAAAATTTAAAATTAGGGAAAGATCTTTTTAAGGTCCCCAAAAAACCACAGAATAAGTAAACACACAGGGTGAAAGAATTTAAGGCTTATACAAAAGTTCTGAGAACACTGGAGAATAACCAGCTAACAAAAATGTGCTTTAGATGAGTTATCAGGTGTCTAGACATACAAAAAATTGCTTATGCAGGAAATGATTCATTTTGGCTCATCTCTCCACACCCTGCCCACTGGAGCATATTTGATCTAGCCTGGTATCACCAACTTAGAGAAAAATCAAGGTTCAGAAGAAGTACTTTTGAAATCAACGACGAAATTAAATTACAGTTCTCATACTTGTCTGTTTTGGAAAATCAAGCAGAAGCCTTAATGACCTCTTGGTACTGAGATTCAGCATGAAAGTAAGGATCAAAATATAAAGGTAAAATAGTTACAGGATTTTTCTTCACATATGAAAACATGTCAAAATTAAAAACAAACAAAAAAATGTGTTCCTGATTCCAGTCTCTATCACTATGAATATTAATAAATATACTATAGGTTTTGCTGACATAATGAAAAGACAACAGGTATGTATCACTTGCCAGAAGCACTGATTTTAAAGGAAGCCTTTGGGCAAAGAGGATCAGGGAAACTCCTCCCGAGTGTAGAAGGATACACTGATTTTTCAGAACTACAGTGGCAAGTATTTCCAAAAAAATCCCAAACAAGACATTTCTCTTGCAGATGCCAAATAAAGCAGGGAGCCATCAGCAGATGCCAAATAATAAAACTGGGAGCGAGCTGCAGAGGGCGTCGTCCTCCAGGATTTCAGCCATTCCAGCGACTCCCTTGCTGTGGGACCTCAAGAGTGTAGAAAGGAGGGAGGGAGGGAAGGTAGGTCATAGCAGGCTGGGGTTTACAGCAACGCCTGGGTCAGGGCTTTGTCAGCTTTTGTCCCAGCTGGATCTTGGGGGTGACCCTGCACAAGTAGGAGGTGGGTGATGGAGGTGCTGAACTTGGTTCAAACACCAGCAGTGCCATTCCTGTAGATTTCAAGGACAGAGGCATCCCTTTTAGAAAGGAAGAATTTGATCTGTCACCAACTTGTCGTACACAGAAAAACAAAACAAAACAAAACCCCAAACAAACAAACAAACAAACCCAAATTATTTTTTATTATTATTAAATTAAAATTTCTGGTCCCTGTGCAAATGCCCTTTTCAGCCTTCTGGGAGAAAAATGTGAAAGCTCAGTCCCTGCATGTTTGAGCTATATTGGATAAAATACAGTTCAAAGCCCAGATCATATAGCAAGCTGTGCTAACACAGACAGCACTGGCCAGTTTCATGCTTTAGTAATTACATAAATATTTTGAATTAATTTAATTAGTGTAGTAAGGTTACCTATATGGTCTGAATAATACATTGATGTAACACAATCACTAGATGAAATGTCCTAAGGCAAATAAACTCATATTCAGTCAACTACAGGCGATCTTCTGAGTAATTAGGTGGTGTCACTGGCATGCAGTTCTTGATTCAGGAGCTCACTCAGAGCTGCAGATTTCAGCATTCCAGCTTTGCATACCAGCTACTCATGGGATGGAGTCAGCCTTCAAAGGCAATCTGCCCAGCAGGAACAAGCTAGGTCTGTGTGGTGTCTTTGTCAGTGGATGAAAAGCATGACTGAAAACCCTTTTCATTAAAAGAAGTGAGAAGTGGTTTTGAGAGGTGGCCACAATGCCATCTTTCAGTATCCCTTGATTTCATCCACATTTTCATTTAAAATCTACTCAGTTCAATTCAACAAGCACCCCAGCAGCTTCTGAGGATGTTCTTTGGAAAGTCTAGAAACAATAGCTAAAAAACAGAGAGCTGCTTCTACAGGCTTCTCACCTGGTAGCAATTTTTTCTCTAAATATATCTTCCACTTCCTTTGTTTGGAAGGGCTTTCCTTCACAGAAATGTTAACTAAATACCCTACTAAAGTAAAAGCAAGACAGAATCTGTCAATAGAATCACAGAATCATAGGATGGTTTGAGCTGGAAGGAACCTTAAAGATACCTTCTTCCAATCCCCTGGGCATGGGCAGTGGCACCTCTCACCAAACTAGGTAGCTCAGAGCTCCATCCAATCTGGCCCTGCATGCTTCAAGAGTTGGGGAGTCTGCAGCTTCTCTGGACAACCTGTTCAAGTTCCTCACCACCCTCACAGTAAAGAATTTATTCTAATACCTAATGTAAGGCTACTGTCTTTCTGTGGAAGCCATTCTCCCTTGTCCTATCAGTTTCTGACAAAGAATCCTCTCCAGCTTTCCTGTGGGCCCCCTTCAGATTCTGGAAGGCTGCTATGAGGTCCTCACACAGCTTTCTCTTCTTCATGCTGGACAGCCCCAACTTTCTCAGCCTGTCTTCTTGGGGTGGGGGGTGTGGTGCACATTAAATGTAAATTTGCTAGCGTTCAATGCAAATTTGCACTAAGACAGAATTTAATAGTAAAAGATGATACATATCAGTGTATCCGTCCAAAAACAGAAACTCCAAGGATCCTTTTGTATTTATTGCTGATTTTACTTAAATTAAGCATTGCACAGTGAGTAGCTCTTTTTCTTTATGAAAAGTGTGTTGAGCCATCGCACATGGACTTAAGGGTCAGAATGAGACATGAGTTTCCCACTCTTAGCTTCAAGAAACAGAGAGGAAGCCTGAGAGCCATGCTGACTTTCCTATAGCTGCAAGCTTGCTTCTAGGAGAAAAAAATAAAACCAAGCTGCTCTCACAACTGCCAAGTGGTTTCATAGAGGGGGGTTTGGGTCATCTGTGCATGAGGCCTACCTTTAAGACTAAAATGAAATGTTGCAGTTGAATAGATCAGTTCTTTGTGGCCACAGTCCCATCTTGTGATATTCTCAGCAGCAAGTAAAAACAGAAATGGAGCTATCTTGAAATTTTATCAACACTTCTTTTACTTCTAGTAATTGTTAGTAGAAAAGGCTGGGGATATTATATCAATTCTGAGGGTGGAGAAACCTCATTTACACCAAATGCATTTCATTCCTGTAATTAATACTTTGTCTTCCAGAAAGCTGTTTTAATTACATTCAGTAGGTCTATATGCATCTGTTGGGTTTCAGATCTGCTTTCTAAAACTCACCCTGCCTTAAGTTCCTAAAACAGAGACTTTAAAAACCCTGCAGGTAAATGCAAAAGAGAAAAAAGCTATCAGATTCTCTTAATTAATGCATTTAAATGTAATTGGGCTTTTCAGGTTACTGGGTCTCAGCCTCCCTCCTGGGGGGATGAAGACTTGTGCCAGGGATAGATGACCAGATTGTAGGGTGGCATAAGGAAGTGTCCCCAGCCACACAGTCACCTGCCAGACTTGTCTTCAAATTTATCATTTCATATGATGGGTTGAGAGCAAGAGGGCTGCAGCTTTCAGAGGCATTGAAGGGAGTTTGCCATTTAGGAGAGGTCCCTTGGTTTGTGTGTGCTGGTAATATATTCCTAAGCAGCAGCATCCCCTCTGCAGTATCTCTTACCCCTCTGGGACCTGAGGAACCAGGCAGAGCTGGCTAAGCCAGTCATCAACACCTGGAACATAAGATCTCAAACACTAAAACTGCTGGGAAATGTGAGATGGAACTGTCTTGTCACGGAAATTTGTAGAAGTCTTACACAAATTTCATGATCCTTGACATGATATTCAAAGACTGTATTAATGCCTTAGGATCCTTGATATGTCTAGAAGAGAGCTTCAGAAATGTTTTTTATCCTTCTGCCACCACTGTTTCAGCACAGCTCTTACTGAAGGACAGCTTTATGTCTAAGGCCATCTACTTGCTGTGGTCCAGGCCACAAGAGTTGCTGCCGCTGGCTGATAAATCAGTCCATTTCTACCTTCTTCAACTGACATTTCAAACAGTCAGTGTGACAGTTCTTTATTTCTTATTTTCCTAGAAGTAAAATTAGCTGCATTTATGACCCAGTCCTTGAACACATCTCCCTGTCACTCATGAAGTCTTGAACTTTAATATCTCATGTTTAGATTTTAGCTGTCACTAACACACTTATTTTCAGTTAAAAAGACAAACTAGTGGGACCTAGAGTCTTAAAAGTCATTGTAGGGCATGTCCAGATTTGAAGGGTGTATCCAGATTTAACATGCCTTATGTCCTCTGTCCCTCCAAATGTCAATGTCCAATGTTATAAACCCTACTGCTGCCATTTATTCACTGTGTTTCAAAACAAGCAAACCAAAGCAATCTTCATTTCTCTTCCATCAAGTAAGAATATATTGAAACTTAGCTGTGTAAAAGTCCTTTGCTTATTTTGGAAAAATTATTTGCTTTGATAATAGGAGGAAATGAAACCGATAATTTCTATATATTCTCACTGTTTTTTCACACCCTAATATACTTTTCTGTGGCTGAGCCCATCTTGAGCTGTTGTTACAAAAAGAAACAGTGCAGGCTGTAGGCAGTGAGATGGCAGTGGGATTGACCCAGGACCCAGATGGCCCCATATTATCAGAGTTGCTACAGATTGTTTTGCCTTTGCCTTGAAGGGAGCTCCATTTAGAGCCAAAGTGGAACAGTTTAGAGACATTCCAGGAATGACAGTCCCTGAAAAACTAAGGCAGATAATCTGGCTGTGTTGAGATGGGATCCTTTCAGGAAACTTCAGAAAGCAGAGGGAGCCCTAAACTTGCCTACTCTGGGTGTCTGGCACAGAAAAAAGAGCACTAAGGGTTCCGTAGTGTAAATAAGGCAACCACATCTATGTCCCAGAGGACTCACACAACTGGGAAGATGAGGGCACTGAACATACATTTGGGGCATGGGAAGATGTCACCCAAGAGGAGAAACCTCCCAGCCAAAAGAGCAGGAATGCTTCCGGGAGCTGCAGGAGAAAGTAAGAACTCCTGAAGCAACTTGATTGTCAGCCTGGAAGTGCCGCACGGGAACCCAGCTGGGAGGCAGGAGCATTCCCTGAGCCAAGGGCATGTATGGAAGCACCTGCTAAAGGGGCAGTGGGAGAGCACAAAACCTGCACACAGCAACCTGCACACAGCAACCTGCTGGCAAGATTTCCTTCATAGATGGGGGGAAGTGGGGCAAGGAGAGCCTCCCAAAAGGACAGGAGACTATACTTGCTTCCTAGTAAATGATAGCACAACTAAAATAAAAGCTAAAAAATGTTCCAATAGAAGAGCAATAGAAGCGTCTCCCTGTCTTAACCCACTTGCCTGCCAAAACACTAGGAATTCTACTGCAGCTTGTAACTAGCTTAAAGAGAAAGTTCATGATAAAACTCTTCTTATATAAAATAAGCATACAATTATTTTTCCCAGCCCACATAAGCAGAAATTCTCTTATTTCCACTTATTTCATGTTTCAAGCAAATATTTTTGCATCAGATGATGCCAGGCATCACATGCATTTTTAAATTAGCATTCAAATCCTGGTTTTGAAAGCTATTATAGTCTAGATGCAGGTTTATTGGACTATACTGAACATGTTTTACTGACCAAGTGCTTTGTTTAATGCAAGTCTTGCAGCAGAAAGGGAACTTAACAAAAAACAGTATAATAATTACAAAGGTCTCTTCTTAGCAATATCTCTATGATTTAATGCTTGAAAACTTAACTCTTCAATTCCCAGTTAGGAAAGCATTATTTATAAAAAACAAATACTTAAATCTCTTCCCATCTGTTCTCTATCAGCACTTCATAAAATAAGTAACATTAAAAAAGGGGGGACTTACTTTTCTGAGTCTGAGAGTTGCCTAAGGCTTTGAAGCAGTGTCAGCTGGATGAAGCAAGTTCCAAAAGAGAGGTGGAATGAAATACCCGTGCAAATTGTCCAACTTGTTACGCTACCAAATAGGTACCTCACAGTTCCTTGTCACTCTCCCACTAAGTCAACAAAGATGTAGGAAGCCAGTTAATCATTAACATATTATAAAAATATGAAAGGTTTGCCATATGCCATTTATTCTAATTGCTTTAAAACACTTACCAAAGCATATAGATAACTCCCATGGAAATTACAGTTTTCTGTAAGATGCCCTTTCAGAAAATCTACCTTTTTGATCACGTGATTTTTCAGCTTGAGACCCCAGTCTGACAGCCTGAAGGACACAGAATTCTCATCTGAAAGAACAAAGTGGTTTCCTAATCCTTTCTTCATAGATTTTCCTTCTTGTATTTATGCAACATAAATTAGTGCAGTTCTGCAGTGGGAAGAAATATAGGGGAGAAAGAGGAGTTTTTCTAAGGAGTAAATTCAAGCTGAACTGCTCTCTTGATGGGCTCTGGTTGGCAGCACCTACACTTTAGTACAAGTAGTATTATGCTTGTTATCTCAGATGCTTAAAAAACATACACATTTTTGAAAATTATGTTATGTTTGCTTTGCTTCATGGCTTTCCCATGAATGTAAACAATGGCTCTTACAAATTGGAAGAATGTTCTTAACTCCGTTCTGGTTTCTTCTCTTTGAGCCCTATTCTAAACCCTGATAAACTCCAAATGATGCACTGGCTCAGCTGGTTACAGAACAGTGCTAACCACACCAACATTGTGGGTTCGATCTCTGTATGGGCCATTCCCTCAAGAGTTGGACTCGATGATCCTTGTGGGTCCCTTCTAACTCAGAATATTCTGTGATTCTGTGATGTTTCAAAGGTTGGTTTCAAAAGACAAGTAGGTTTATTTCACAGGAATACCCTGAAGTAGGAAGGCCTCATTGAAAAATTCTTCTCATTGTAACATGCACAATGGCTGGTCATTGCCATCATTAAAGAAAAATGTCATTAATTCATATCCTCCTGTTTTCTGCATCACCTTTAATCCTCTCCTGCTGCATCTACCAGCTGATGCCAGTTCACTGGTTCTTTGTGCAGGTAATGCAGCCTGGCCATCTCAAGGGTCTTGTCCTCTCCTGCAGCTCACTAGCCTGGGATGTCCTCTCTGGCTGCTCACAGCTGGATGGGGTTGGTCTGGTGCACAGGCAAACTCAGCTGCTCAGGCTCTGCTGTTGTGTGACGAGCCCAACATGCACACGCCCTGGTGGGCTGCTGTCGTCTGCCAGACTCCAGGATGGCTTTCTGACATCCTGACAGGGCTGCTGATCCACAAGGACAGCATCCTTGGGCAGAAGACAGCTGGCAGACAGATTCCTTTTCTTGCATTTAATAACTGTGTGGGACAAAATTTGCAGGCTAATTTTATTGCTGATTTTACACAGGAAGCTGCTATTTGTCTCACCCTGCAATAGGAGGGGCATCCCCTACACCACTCCTAGAAGAACAATTATTTTGTCACCAAATTCTGTCTCTGACCTTTTTCTTTTCAGTCACAAAAAAAAATCAAACAAAAACCAACGACAACAAAACCAAACCTACTGTGATGTTTAAGAGATTAAAGTGTACTAAAAAATAATAAGTTCAATATATTTGTCACCCACCATCACTACAGTGAAGTTTAATTCAACTGGAAATCTACAGTGCTCAATCTGTAATAACAACCAGCAGCATAATCATCCTTACATTAGTGAGAAATACAATACACACAAAACTGAATGGAAGAAGACAGGAAGCAAATGACTGCATTAAGTATTTTTTGTTCTCAGTGTATGATTATGAGTTCAATAAACATATTCCTTTTTAGTGTAATAGTGACAAATTCTTAGGAAGCAGATAGAAATGAACTAAGTTTCTGACTACTTTATTTAAAGGAACAAATTTTAAACCTAAGACTTTATTGTTCATTGAATGCCAATGGTTAATACTTTTTCAGGCAGAAAACATTTGCTTTCTTCCTCCATGGCCTGGACCCAAAGCACATTGAAATCAGTGGAAATAGTTCTGCTGACTTCAAAGACCTTTAGATCAAGCCCAGTCCCTTCTGTGGTTTACAATTTCGTTGTTAAATAACACAGAACAGGAAATATTTGTTTCAAGTTATTTTTCCTTTTATTTGCTACACAATGAAAAACCAGCCTGAAAGCAGGACACTGTGCAAGACACACTGCCCAGTGAGTGGTACCACGTAGGCAGCTGAGAGAGCCCCTAAACAGCTCGGAGGCTCAGTACAAGTACTTTCTCACTTTTTGTTTCTGAGACAAAGGTGACTTCTTCCAGGAAGCACAGCAGCCTCCCTCAGCAGCTTGCCACTCTGTTATCTGTGAACTGGGGATTTGAGTTGTTGCATCCTCACTCTTGGTCACTCCCTGCTTGTGCTCAGCACATCATCAGACCAGCAACTCTCCATATCCAACACTGAACCTAAACATGGGCCTCTAAAAACACCACTTGAGTCTAAGAAAAGTATTTCCATAAACACCTTTCCTAACTGTTAACCTTTATGGCCAAATCAAGTTGTCCTTTGAAACTTGGGAAATTCAGAGATGAGACAAACACCTCCACCAAACTCAACACATCTCTCATCATTAAGTGCTTCACAGCCCAGAAGCAGCTGACCTGCTGGATCACAAATACATTGTCAACAGCTGCCTCTGGAGAGGCAACCCACTGCTAGCCTCAAGGGACTCCACAGCGAAGCACTGCACATTATCAGATACTCAGCTCAATCCCAAATTATACTGACCCTGTTTACAGCTGCCAGCAGGTGCTCCTTGTTTTTATGGTTAATCCCATTGGCTGGGAAGTTTTCTGGCTCCAGAAAACTCGCTAATAGGTTTTTTGTGATTATACCATTATATTTTGTGTAGCCTTGATTTCTCTTCTCTTTTGTGAAGTTCCAAATAAACATCCACAGTGCTCAGTCCCTACTATCCTCTGTGTTAGTTCCACTTGTCCAGTGCGGGTAGGATTTAAACACATGCTTTAGTCTAAAATTACAGTGGACTCTGACATTACATGAGAGGGATTATATGTTATCCCTCCCAGCAAGAGAAACAGAGTTCAATGTCTAGTTTAGGTATTACAAGCTAGGGAGACTGTACCTCACTCATGTCTGAACTTGCTTCCTTTCAGTCTTGCACAGCACTAATATCCCTAACAAAGGTCACGTACTTTTTAGTGCTTCTTATATCCAAAATATGTCAGAGACCTTTTGTCCAGCATCTACACCACTAGTAGTGTCCTCAGAGCCCCTGCTGACAAAACAACATCCCTTTATTTTTGTCCTCAACTTTCCCTAGATTCCCTTATAACTGAGCTAGAAGACTCACAGAAACTTCCTACAAAGAGTCTGACCCTTTTACTATTGGTCAATTAGAACACACAAAACACAGCTGCCCAGGCTATCTCCAACATGGGCTGTTTAGACTTTTTCTTCAGAGACCAGCAACTGTAGATCCATTGGAATAGGCTCACTATTAGTTTTTGAAGCAAAATTTAGATTAATAGTAATCTCAAAAATTTAAGAGGAAGGATTTCACTATGATTGTGTCTCAACAAGGGACTGATTTAAAACCAATAAAATTTGTCTTTAGCTCAGCAAGAAATTGATGCTTTTTCCTGGAGACGCAGAGCACAAAAGCTGGCATGCATGAAATGAAGGGCTGCTAAAATTAGATGCACTCTTGTGGTTTGGGTAGGCTTCTGGTTATTCCCAGATACCCAAAAGTAGGTCATTCAAAGCTTAACAAAGACATTTCCCTCAGACTTGACATTTTAGAGCCAGTTGAAAAGACCACCTGATGGGAGAATGTTATCAACATGTCACACTGGGGTTTCACTCTGCCTTGGCAGTGTTTCTGAGAGAGCTGCAGTGCTACACCACCAGACTTTTGTTACTTCACTGGAGCTGCTTTAGCAGCTTGTTCTTATCAGCTGTTAGAACTAACAAGGAAATCAAATACCAGTGAATTTTCATTAAAGGGAATGAAAGTAAGAGATCAATAGAAACCTTTAGCTGGTAACAGAGCATAGGGGTTTAACAGCTTTACAAAGCCATTCCCTGCACAAATGATGGGGTAGTATTAAAGTACTAGTTTAGGAGAACCATATGAATAACTGGTTGCTCATTAGCTGATCACGGCCATGATCTGAGGTAAGAGATTTTTACTGACACCCTGAGAGGGTTTCTGTACCTTTGCCCCAATTCCTGGGTACCATAATAGCTAAACAATGATGATGATTTTCATTTGACCAGTACCCTATTTAGATTAATGCAGTAGGAAGTAGATAGAAATAATCTGGTGATCCAGAACACAAGTAAAATAGGATACTGCAGAAAGCAAAACAGATTTCTTATGAAAACCCAAATGGCCACAAGCTGGATGCCAGCGGAAAGAAGGATGCAGTTCTGTAAAGAGCTCCAGACAGGGCAAATTCCTTAAATATGTGAAGGGAAGCTGTTTTTCAAAAGCATTTTATTCCAGCATCTCCAATGCAAAGGCAGGACAGCTCTACTTTTTATCCTTGTGCTGGTCTGTCATTTACTTGGGCAGTGGGAGAAAGTAGTGTCACACTGCCCCTGCTTTACCTCAAAGCCCTCCATAGCCAGTTTACAAGTTACAAGGCAGAAATGAAAGGTCATCAATGCTCCAGCACATGCTGGAGATTGGGACAGTTTCAAAATGTGTGAACAACCACTTGAAAGGTTCTGATAAAGAGGGGAATGCTTTTATGGATAGCTAAATTAGTCAGCACAGGAGCACTGGTAGGAAACCCCAAACACAGGAGAGAAAACAATAGCAGACTTAGTAACTAAGTGAACCAATAAAAGGAGAAGGGTTTGTTTTGTTCCTATAGGTGCATGTGTGGAGAAGGTCAGTAATAGAAAAAAAGAAAAAAATAGTCTGAGCCATGCTGCCTGGAATGCTCAAGTCCCATTTTCAAGCCAAGGACTGGCAAATTCCCACCTGTTTTCCTGACCTGTCAGCTCCAAAAGCAATGTCATAATTACTGCTGCTCTTTGAAGACCCCTATTATAAAACTGTAGACAATCTAAATATTTACTGAAGTAGTCACACCTTGGTACGTGACCATGCAATATCAGAACAGCAAACACAAAAGGTGGATTTACAGTCACCATAAAATTTTCATTCCCCGTTTCCTGACTTCCAGAGATTTCATGGCCAACCTTCACATTGCACTTTCCCCATCATTCATGACAACAGTACTGCACTCCTGACACCCTTGAACATTTGCACCTGATTTTTATTTTCATGAATTTGTCTTGTACTCGCTGGGCTCTGACAGCGCTTTCTCTGCTCAAACATCTCATGCTGTATGTGATGCTCAATAGCACACACAACAACTTTTAAATCCCAGTGTTCTTTGTTATGTTATTAAATACTCTCTCTACTCTCTAATAATTTACCTGAATCTCTTCTCTCAATTTCCCATCCTCTGCACTGGATATAGACTGTGGGATTAGACACAACGTTTTAGAAAGTTTATGAAGTTTTCAGCAATATTGCATCACTACTTTTCCTGTAGTACTTTCCAGCCTTTTTCCTAGAGCATAGAGCTCATGTGAACTGATCTTTCACTGTGATCCCACATAGGTTTAGAGAGTGTAGTCTATGTCATTGCCCTGTCCATGTGGTTGCCATCATTTCCTCCTGATTAATTGCTTTGCATGTCACAGTATGAAATGATTTTTTGTTTGAACACACCCAGACTACCAATTTTTCTGTGTGCAACTTTCCTCTTCATTGTTTGCCATACATGTTGCAAACAGTGACCATTATCACTGGGCTTCTGTTGTAATAATCTCTTACTGGTTTGGTGGAACTGCCCATTGTAAAAAATGCTGGTCTAAGTAACTCCACCTTTGCAAAATCAGTGTGACAATGAAGTTTACTTACCTAGGTTTTTTTCTTCCCTATTGTGTAAAAACAGGAAGAAAAGTGTTTTTTAAGTTCTTTAATGGGACATGTTCTTTGTCACACTTCTCCAAGGAGTATTTCTGCTTTCAAATTCATTCATGGCCTACCATGAACTCTGTAAGAAAGTCCTGAGAACAGAAATCCAAGATCCTCTACTCCCTGTTGATGGAAAGGCTGAATATTTAGATCTTCAGCTTCTTGCTCTCTAAACTATGCTTTCCTGGCAGAACACAATAATCCAATTTACACAGGAATTGGGCATTGCTCTGCCCTCAACTAGAAGCCTGGTATTAAATAGAGCTCCAAAGAGGTGGCAATTGGGTAAGCAAAACCCCAGAGAACAGGCCAGGTCACTCATTCTCAAAATGTGTGTTGTGTCAGCATGTCCAGCTAGGTGGGCTGTTTAGTGAATTTAGGATAACCACAGAGAAAGGATGACCTCTTCCTCAAAGGGTAACTTCCTCGAGGCTCCTTAGTGCCAGTTCCAATGTCTCCTGAGCCAAGAAAGGGGTGCACTGAATGCACAGAACATGATGGTTTTACACAGAGATTTGAGATTCTGAAATTCCGAGTTACTCCCCATAACTTTAATTTTCAAAGATGCTTTAAGGTATTTTTACATTATAGTAACTAAAAAGCCTGCCTTAGCGTATGGAGACAGAACACTTCTGCCGTGTCACCTATGTAGAAAAAAACCCAGGAAATTTACAGTCCCAAAGCACTTTACCGCTGATTTAGTTTTTCTTCCTTCAGGGCACTGATCCTTCCAGGTTTTCACTTCCTTGTGCTATGTATCATCCCATTAGTAAGAGAATGACTGCTCCACCCCTTTCCAGGCCACTTTCGATCATCACAGCTTATTTTCCAGTTTTATCTCTGAAGGAACCATACCTGCGTGAGAAAGCTGCTGAAGCTGCAACTCCTGGGAGTGGCAATGAATAGTATTCACAGGACTCATGCCTTTCATATTTAGATACTGAGATAAACAATCTTACCTTCCTTCCATTGCTTCTTACTTAGCCTTGACCGCTCTTCTCTGAGGCTTTTAGAAAAGACTCAAGTGCAACTGATCAGTAACAAACACTATGAAGAGCAGACAGCTGGGAAGTGAAACAGATGTTGAAACTAAATGATTCTCGTCATGAAAATTTTGTTACTTCCTCTTAGGCTTTTGGACTTCACAGCTCCACTGAAACAATGTTTTGGTAAAACTCTTATAAGCAGACATCCATTACCCCATTTCCAGAGCATGTTCTCCATAAGGAGCCCAGCAAATGCTGTTGTCACAAGGAACAGCAGCAAATCAGCAACTCTTGGTAATCTCAGACCACAGCTTCCTCAGAGGCAGTACTGGTTCATCTTACAGAAATTGCTTGGAATGAATATTTTAGTTAACACAGTTGGTATGCACTTAAGAAAAGGCTTTCTTTCACTAACTCCATTAAAATATAGGAACATAGACCTAAAATTCCTGACAGTTCTTACCTGGGACATGTAGCATACAGACTTTTTAGATGCCATTTTGCTGGAGATTTTGTTACTTAAAGTATGATTATTTTTCTGTATCTTCCACTACATCTTCAGCTTCACAGTCACAAATCCATTTGCTTTAATTAAAACCTCTCCTGTGTTAAGACAATTATGAACAGCAAATTAAAATATTCCAGTAGAAGATGAAATGCACTGGGAATTTGATTGTTCTCTAGTGGCACGGTAATAGGTTAACAAATGACACCTAGAGAGGAGGAGATAGAGAGAATGCCTCCAGCTTCACCCCAGAAGAGGTGCCAGAAGTTACCACAGATGTTCTTGGTATCCCACCCCTGGCAGCAGCCAGGACAAGGCAGTCACCAGCAGCAGGCAACAGGTAATTGACAGTTTGAGGATACATTTCTTTGTAAACTTTACCAGGAAGCAGTTTGTTGCATGGAGGTGACTTTGGAGGAAGGGAGAACACAGGCTCCACTAACACTGATGTGTCTGGCAATAGTGGAAGGCCTGGCCACAAGGCCATCTCCCCTTGCAAAACTTAGGGGAAACTGCCTCCAAGACAGATATCAAAGCGTCCAAAAATGAAGTCATTGTAAGGATGCCATTTTATTAGCCCTGTGCTCAGGAGAGGCTCAACTGCTGTGACTAAAATAAAACTCAGCCTAAGATACAAAACAGCCTGCTGACCCACATGGTTACAACCAAGAAAAAGGTGTTTATTGTAGCCTGTCCTAAAGCAATACTTGCTCTGCTTGTAGGTGTGCTACTGTAGCCTGAGAATTACCACCTGCTACTGAACTGCACCCAATTGATTTCAATTTAAATTTTCCTCTGGAATGTAGTAAGTTAACCTATTTCAAATGGAACAACTTTATTCATAGAAACATTATCAAAGCAGCAGGTAGAAAGAATGAAACCCAGGATTTCACAGTTGAGTTGCTAATTTGCATGGGTTACCCATCTTAAAGTTTATGGATCATTATAAGTAGTTTTATGGATCATTATAATTAGTTAATGTGATGGCCAGTTTACCACTGCTGACAACTGACAATATGTAATCCAGTTTAAAGATGGAATTGTTAGTTTTCATAACATTTTGTGGATATGATCTGCTCAAGTACATAGAAATAAAAACACTTTATCCTCTAAAAAGCCTGTACAGCTGAGAAACCCTTAATTAGAATAGGCCCTTAAGCTTCTGCAATGAATGATCAGACACTACTAAAACAGGAGTTGCTTTCTACTGCATATCACGGGGCCTTGCTAGAGCTATTGGACTGCCAATGTGTTACTTCAGCTGTAAAAACTGAGACAAGTACACCAAAATTAATCACCAGAACTTGATAAGGAAAGAATGTCATGAAATGGTGACTCCTTTGAAATCTGATGGTCTCAAGTACCTCATGAGAGAAAATAAAGAGCTGAATTTCAGTTTAAAGAAAGGCAATTTAAAAAAAAATCAAATAGTACACAAAAAACTTGACTGTTATTCCTCTGGCGCTGCCATCCTGGATTATACCTAAAGCTCACAAAAACAGGCACAAACAGGTGAGGTGGGTCTTTGTACAAAGACAGAGGGAGAAGAGGAGTGAAAAGTTTAGAGAAATCCTACAAATATCCAAGTATTTTTCTTTTCCCAACTCCCTTTTCCCAGATCTTATAATTTCCAGGACGAAGCTATGGTTCTGTGATCTGTGGTTGCCTCTACTATAAATTTGTGCATATGTGCCAGTGCTTCCCAATAAGGCAGAAGATTCTGCAGTTAACCCAAGAATCCCCATTAAACTGAAGTTTCTGTGAAAGTCTGTTAAGAGAGTTCACAAGTGATCTGTTCTTGCAAAAAAATCTTGCACACCACTGACTTCAGATATTTCCATATGAAGTATCCATTCTACAAATGGGATGAAGCTGGGGAATTGCCCAAGCAGGAAAATCTAAACTGCTCCCCTGGTATGTACTCTGTAAGTGGTGAGAGTCCCATTTATTTAATTGGCCTCATAACACATTTTACCTTTCTGCCATCTCATATTCACACTCTTAAAATACTAAATAGACATGAACATATTTCTGGTACTTACACTTGGAACTTGAGAATGATTAATTAATTACTCAACATATTAAATAAGCTGTGCAAAGACAGCCTGGCCTTGAAAAGCACTATTGATGGGCACCATGAGATGGCTAACACTGCAAAGCAGCAAAGCAAAGCAGTAGCTTTTGGCATTAACACTGCACACAAAAACTAACTCTACATTGAAATATACAGTTTATTTTCTGAAAGTCAAGCAATACCATTTGTCAGTAGGTACATGTTAAGTGTCAGGCAGGAAAACTGTACATTTTCACTCTGGGCTGCAGGATCCAAACAGTTGGAGAAGCACTGTGGAAATCTTTCACTATACAAAGAGATCTAGAATTGAGAACAACAAAGGATGAAGAAACAGCCATCCCCAGGATGCCAAAGGCGAAACATTAGCACCAGGTTTTTTTTTCAAAAAGCAACAGTACAGCTATTTACAGATTTACATATAACATTGGGAGGCCACCATCTTCACGTTTCCAGGGTGAGTGATTTTTAACAGTTTTGAAACAGGAAAGGAGATAATAGTGTCTACGCAACTGTTCTGTGAAAAGGATAATAGATATAGCTTTCACAATATTGCTACCTTTTATCAGAGATCTAAATCAAAGTACTGTATACAAACACATTGTAATTATATTATTCTTCACATTTCACATACACATTTCAGAGCAACCACAATACGTACATTTTTTAAAATGCCACAGATAAAACAATGCACACTTTTCTCCAAGCTAAAAGACAAGCATAATTTATTTATGTTTAGTTTTGGGTTTGTTATGGTTAAGGGATAGGTTTAAGGACAAAGGGACCAGTTGTCCTAGGAACATAGCAGCAAATAACTGTGAGATGCCAGAAGACTACATTTCTGAACTAGGAGGAAGAAACTAAGGTCAGCTGTAGGTCTTGTAAAATGGTAGTTCCATTTGACCTCAACTGATGCACATCATTTAAATTTGGTCCAGGTATACAAAGTAGTGCACAATAAGGGTGTTTGCGGGGGCAACAGCCCTTTTAATGTTTGCACCTGTCTGTAAAGGAACTGGTTCCAGAGGATTTTTGCTCCCCAGTTCCCTCACTCATAAGGATTCACTGATCAGCACCTTTCCAGTTCTCTCCCCACAAAAGAGAGGATTCAGGTAAGAAGGACAGAAAAACTCTTGTGAATGCTGCCATACTGCAGGAGTAGTGGGAAGAATTCTTTGCTCTCTTTTCAACAACTGACTGTATTTTCAACCTGCTCAGCTACACACTGGCATTCACATCAGCCTTGAAAATGGCTTCTGGTTGGGGAACTATTTGTCTGAGGAGAGAGGAATCTTTTCCTTACTACAATGGAAATGGCATATACACAAAGGCTTCCAAGACTCTTTGCCTGCAAAACTTTATCTTAACGTAGAACTTAAGACACTACGGAATTTCACTGTAGGTATCTAAGCAAGTCAGCATAACCCATTACTGTGCTGCAAACATGAGTTAGCAGCTCTTTTTAGAGCTACTGGAAATGATCTCATTCAGTGGCAGTATTAGGAGAACACAAGCAGTGATCTGATACTGTGAACTAACATCCTCTCCTTTATCACCATTCAATGGAAAAAAACAAGCAAACAGCTTCACTTATGTTCACAATTACAATGCAGAGTTACTCCAAGTAATGCACAGTATTTAAATGGCAGAATTGTTTCTATTGCATTTGGTAGTCTGAGAAAGAGGAAGAAACAGCATTATGTAGGTCAACTTCAGTATAACTTAATTGTCTATACAAGACCATCACAACGTTAAGCAACCAGAAGAAAAACACAAGCAGTGTCCTTAACCTACATTTATTTCCATGAAGTATAGTGGGTTTGGGACAAGAAGAATAAAAACATGCACAAAAAAGCACAAAAAAGAAAACGAGCCTTCTAAATAATTTAGGTGAAAAACGTTTTGAATAAAATCAGCACAGTACTTCCAGTCTGTTTCTTAAATCAAGTACAACTTGGTAAAGAAAATCACTTGCATTGCATTAAGAGGATGTACAAATATGTCTTGCAAAATAATTTTTAAAAAAGTCTTCAGCAAGGTAGGCATTAGGTGATTTGCAAGCTGCTTAAGAAGCATTAACTAGACTGATTTTAAAGTTGTTTTCTGCAAGGGGAAAGTGCCATCCTATATACAATATTACAAAAAAGTGTCTGATGCCACAGGATCAGAGCGACACTGCATTCAGCAATCTTTATATATTAGCTATAAGATGCATGCTTCCCCTATTTAATGTGTCTTTAAAAAACCATAAAAACCCACTAAATTTAGAGTTTCTAAATGTGTGTGCATTCATGAATTGCTGTAGGGTTTCCCAGCAGACTGTGCAGCATCTGAACATAAAGGAAGTATACAACCTATTCTAAAAACCACTGTTTGCATGCACAACTGCCACAGACTTTGAACATACTGAGCAGAAAGATTAAGAGTCTCTCCTCTTTTGTGGAGCTTTCTGGAAGTTAAGCAATGAGGAACAGCTGTAGAGTCCAGCAATAAAAGTGTGTTCTAAAAAATCAAATATATAATAAAAAAAAATAGAGCATTATTGCTGTTGTGAGAGCTATTTTTCTCTTGTGCACTTGTTTCTCTACCAGACACTCAGACTCAGGCAAGCCAAGATACTCATTTGTACACTTGAAAACTCCCCTATTCCTTCCTTCTTTCCCATTTTTCCCATCGTTGGTTGGACTCAGTGCCCTTATTTGAGCCGCTCAGGTTGGAGGCTGTCAGTCAGACACTTCAGCTGCTCCTCCCCTAGCTTGATCTTGTCCTCAAGCTCCCGCTGCTCAATGATGAGGGCCGACTTCATTTTCACAAAGTGCTCATAGTCTGCTAAGTTCTCCTCACTCAAGTAGTTTGCCAGAATGTCAAAGACAATGCGCTCTCGACGATCCAGGTTTTCCTTCAATTCCTTTGCATCTTCATGTTGCTGGGTCAGCAGCTTTTGCTTATCTACCAACGTCCGCTTAGGAGAAAAGAAAAACAGTTAAAAATTTATTGGGTTCACTAGGCTGGGACAACACCTTCACTGTTCAAATCTCAAGTCTGTTTTATCTACAGAGATCTTCCTGAATATTTAGAAAGGTGGAAAAAGAATGCTCCTTAAAATTTAGACTAATAAAATGCATTAACAAACTGATAAAAATTGCAATAAATCAATGAAAGATGCACCATTACTTTATATTGGCATCAAAAGCATTACTTCAAAGACTCCTTTACTGTTAAATAGTTACAAATAGCTGTATACAATATTGTTTGCCTTTGAAGAATAGTTCTTCAAATTAAAACTCAGCTGTATCTTCCATACACAGCACTGGCACAGCTGTGGTTACAGAACCCAGAAACAGACCAATTAATGGAGCAATTTATTCTTATACAGCTCCTAACTCTGTATTTTGCAATTCTGCTGCATCTACAAGCCTTCCCAATGACATATGAAGTCCTGTGGTCTTCAGACATCAGCAAGAGTGAAAGCTGAGGCAAGACAACAGAAGGGCAAAAGGGAAGCAAAAACAAAAAAGCATTATTCTCCAAAAAGAAATTTTCTTGTAAATTTTCTGCTTTGTGCCTTCACAAGAGACAAAATAAGAAAAAGGGAGGTTGAATGGAAGAACACACAAAGAAAGAGGACAGCAGAAGACAGCAGCTATATCCCTCTCCCCCAGCATCACCGGTCTGCACAGCCAACAGTCCCACCTGAATCACCTGGCTACACTCCTTTGGCAGAACATGGAGAGAAACAGCAGCATCATCAACCCAACCTATTTCAGATGTCTGTCTACAAGTGATTGCCTTTTTCCAGTGACAGAGTATGGCTGGCTTACTCTGACATCAAGAATTCTGTGCAGATGTCTGAACTTAATTAAAAAGTGTCCCTAAGAGGTAGCAATCCATAACTTCTAGCTTTGCTTCCAAGATGAATTTTCTTTGAGAAGCTGTCTTCAAATAAACCTCAGGCTGTTCTAATAAATGTGTCCATCTTTTTAATTTGCACCTTCTGTTAAATCACACATGCTGTTTAATAAGCCTGAAGGATTTACAGAGAAGTGTTTTTGTAGGATATAAAATAGTCTTTTCAAGATGGAAGTATGAGACAAAGGAGGCTAGAGACCAGTGAGCTTTAATAAACCTACCTGTCAGTTGCACATACATCCTGTGCTGACTCTGTCTACACACAGACCAAAGCTCAAGAGTGAAATGTTTTCAGATTTGTGCTCTCAATGTACTTAAAATACACTGCCTAGATTAACTCAGGATTCAAGACAGCTATGGAAGACAAGTCAGAAAAATCACACACTATTAGAAAAAGCAGTTTAATCTTCCCTTGAGCTTATGCCAGGGGAGGGGGAAAATCTCACTGCAAGTTGCAAGCAGAATTATCTGCTGCAAAGAGATGGAACTAACAGTTCTCCTAAACTCACCAGGGCAAGGGCAAGTAGCAGACAGCCTCAAACTCAGGATTGTGGCTAGACTGCTCCCAGGGCAGCCTTGCAGGTGAGTGCATGCTGAGCAGCAGTAACTAGCCAGAAATGGATGGATGCAAGAGGACATGAACACAAAGCACAAGCAAGGGGAAGACACTGGCCTTGCTGTGTAAGAGGAAGGGGGCTGGCAGCCCTTCAGATGAAGCCCCTTTCAGAAGCTGAACTTTAAATACCTGATACTATTCCCTGTGGGAAAAAAAGACCTATACCAGAGCATCTGACACTCAAAGTATTAACTCAGCAGTCATTATTTGACTGCTTGGTAAGCTGTTGCTGGCTCCTAGAAAGTGGAAAGCTATCAGAGCAATGTTTATTAGACAACATCATCTTGGAAAGAAAAAACAGTGGTCACTGGGAATATGCTGCCCAACAATGGAAGTAAAATCCCCTGTTTTGTTCATATGGTACATTAGTGGTTCACCACATATTATCATTTGACCTACAAAATACTAAAGGACAAACAAAAAAGCCACAAGCACCAGCCTAAATTCAACACTTCTAGATATATTTCATAGAATGGTTTGGGTTGGAAGGCGCCTTAAAGGTCATATAGTTCCAACCCCTACACTTACCAGACCAGGCTGCTCAAAGCCCCATCCAACCTGGTCTTGAATATTTCCAGGGAGGAGGGCAGGTACCTCTCTGGGCAGCCTGTTCCAGTGCCTCAGCACCCTCAGGAAAGAATTTCTTCCTAACATCTTATCTAATATCTTACAAACCTGTCCTTCACCTGAAGGCATTTCTTCTTGTCCTACCACTACATGCCCTTGTAAAAAGGCTCTCTCCAGCCCTCTTGTAAGCCCCCTTTAGGCAGGCTGCTCTAAGATCTCTCTGGTATTCTCTTCTCCAGGCTGAGCAGTCCCAAGTCCCTGCTTGTCTTCACAGGAGCAGTGCTCAGGCCTCTGGTCAACTGAGTAGCCTTACTCTGGCAGTGTTCCAACAGGAACATCTTTCTTGTGTTTTGTGCCCCAGAGCTGGATGCAGCACTGCAGGTGGGGTCTCACAGGAGCAGAGGGGCAGAATCCCCTCCCTTGACCTGCTGGCCATGCTGCCTTTGATGCAGCCCAGGACACATTTGGCTCTCTGGGCTGCAAGGCCACATTGCTGGGTCATGTTGGGTCATCCACCAACACCCCCAAGTCTCCTCTCCAGGGCTGATCTCAGTCCTGATGGATCTCTCCTGATGTTACTAAGGCAAGATGGGTGTCAGTGCATGTGAAAATGAATGGGATTAAAATATGTCAGGGATTTGGAGTTCTGTCAGTATAAACTTTATATCAGAACTCACAGAATTTCTGACTGTCCTTACTACACCACCTCCTCACCATCTTCCTTTTCCACACCCAGCAAGCTATTTTTATTGCACCTCTCAAACTCTGTTTCCTATGTGCACACATCATTTGGTAGCTCTTTCCCCATTAGGCAACTGCAACCACACTTAGAAAAAAATCTAATGAGGGATAAAATTTCTCCTAGAGTCAGAAGCTTTGATCTGCCCTTTAATAAGCTGTCAAATACTTTCCCTTCCACCTCAGTCACAGAGAGGTCTGAGTAGCCATTAATCAAGTATGTTAGGGCCAAACAGCAAAAGCACAGCTGCACATCAGGCCCAGCAGTTACTGGTTCTTATGTGTGACATAATGCAACAGCTTGAAGAAACAACATGAAACCACAGCCCACGGAAAAAATTCTGTTACAACACTTAAGTGAACTGTTGGCATTTCAGTCCACAGCTACAAGCCAAAAATTCTACTTCACGTTCATTTAACCGTAGAAGCTAAACTCACTTGAAACACACACCCCCTCCACACTCTCTATTTATTTTAGTTTAAGTTTCACACAAGTCTACATCTCTCCTTTGGTGCATATCTGTATTGCTATGTATCTCCTTCCTAGGTAAGGCCTGATGGGATTTGAAGTTAAACAAATTGCTGCAAGCAGAGGTGCGATCCAACAGGTTAAGAGCATCTTGAATGCTTCTGCTCCTGAAATTTTCACTTCTGCTGGGAGTCCTCTATATCACTACCAGGCTATTCTGCTTGGTAAAACATGTTTTCTACTGAAAAATTCCTTTTGCCATGTCTCCCCCTGTTCCCCCTCGCTTTTTTTTTTTTAAGGCTTGTCCTTCTGTTGTTTCTTGCTCTTGCTCCTCACTAGTCATTGTGGAAGAAAGCTGTAGTAGATGAGAAGCACTTTCTTTGTAGCAACCTTAGATTTCTATCCAGATCCTCGGCGAGTATAAAGAAGTCTGCAAGCTTTCTGCATTACAGCAGAAACACTCTTTTTTGCATCTTGAATTGTTACAGTATTTTTGTTCGCCTCCTTTTTATGCTCTTATCATAGATTCCCTCTTTCTTTAAACTTTTGTGAGGAAGTCTGTTTTCTAGTAGGTTGCACCCCAAATCCACTTTTTCTCAGCAGACCACTTGTAGTTTCAGTATTCTAAGTAAAGAAGGCAAAGAGAAGAATTATAAGAAATCAAAAAAAAAAAAAAGTTATTATGAGATTTATCCACACACTATCCCTCATGTTGAGTGCTGCAATTTAGATAAACAAAATCAGGCAAAGACCCCTTCCCACAAGCTTCCCTAAATGTAGGAGTATTATGTTGGCCCTTCTCACCCGTTCTTCTGGAGAGGTGCTGTCATCCAGGTTATTGAGGGCATTTTCCACCCGGGCCAGACGACCAGACAGGGACAGCAGGAGGTTGACCACTTTGTCAAGGTCACCAATAAACATCTTGAATTTGTCAAACTCATTTGGTTTGCAGACTTCTTTCACAACGGCCTCTACCTCCTCCCCCAGGATATTGTTTGCTTGGATGTCTTCTAGAAGCGTCTCCCTTGCTTCTCTCAGCACCTGCAGCTTCCTACTAATGCTGTCAATAAGTTCTTGCTGTGGAAAATAAAGGAGATAAGAATTTATTAGCACTACTGAATTTTTCCCTTCTTCTGAAAGTCATGTCAGCTAGCGCTTTAATACATTTCAAACTTCCATGAGGTTTTGACAATGAGTGCATTACAAATAAATGCATGCCTGTGTCGAAGGTCTATACCTTTACATTCAAAGGTTCAGGACGTAGCTGCACAATGCTCGGATTGAGACTTGTGTTAAAGCAAATTACCTTTGTGGAGAAAGATGAAGGCTTTTTACCCTACCAATAAGCCTTCCTGCTGCTTCTTTGAGCAGCTTCAAAGCCTGCTATGAACAGCAGAAAGTACAGCAAATGTCTGTGTCTCTAAATATCAAGTCCATTAACACCTTGATGAAGAGCTATACTTAGGAAGATACACAGTACCAAAAAAACAATCCTGTATTTTCCACATGATGCAGTTAAAACTAGGGCACTTCTTTTCCTTCCTGCATAATACTAGCATTCCTCCAATAGCAGTCCTTCCACTCTCAGAAAATCTTAGCATAAACAGTGCCTTACAACATTTCTGTAGGGTAGTCATAATCCATATGATACAGTGAATAAAATCTACTGCATTGTACAATGCAGCTCTGTGCAAAGTGGCTCTGGAAAAGGACCAAGGAAGCATCAGTGTCCCAGGCCAGGCATACACAACCTCAGATGAAGTTTGGGGGACTTCTGTACTATAGTCCCCACTGCCTGAGGTGCACCACCTTAGAAAAGCATGTCAGGTGCAGAACCAGCAGAAACCAAACCAAGAATCCAGATCTCCAGATCACCTCTGGTCCTTCTGTGCTACTTCCTTGCATTTGGGCAAGAGGTTTATTTCTTATGCGCCCATTAGCTTTCGCTGATGCACAAGTGGTGTAAGTTAGTTCAGCCAGCTGTCAACTTTGAGATAATTCACACCCTAAAAATGACTCATTCATTTAAATGTAGGTGCTTATTTGGTATTCAGCTAATTTCAGGTAAGAAAAAATTCCAAAGCGCTCTCTAAACATACACCTCAAATAGTGCAAATAGTGAATGAAAATTATATCCTTTAAAAGAGTCATTATTTCACACTACCCCTAGCTTTTTTAAAAATTACTCATGACCTTCTTTAGGAACTCTGCTTTCTAAATGCAAATCTGATTACAAGCCTTCATGATTACTGAGAAACATACTGATAGCAGCTGCTGCTCACAGAGACCACTGAACAGTCATTGCCAATTTATTTTGGGAACAAAAACCAGCACAAAAAGTCTGCCATCCTAACAGAAAGCAACTACACCGTGAAAATGTAACGGCCTTTTTGAAAGTAGAAATTCAACCCATGGATTATGCATACTGATTTTTTCCGTTTTGATTTAATGTACTCAGTCCCAGTTAATCTGGATCTGGATTATCTGCTAGCCTCGGTGCCCAAAAGATTAAGGTAGTAAGTAGTAAGCAGTTCTACAGATGCCTGCTCTACTGACTGATTGATCTGTAGGATTTGATTTTTTCCCCCTTCTCTCAATGCAAATGCAGTTTGATTTGGATTATGTAGGTCACAGTGCTACGCTCTCATTTGCCTCAGATGACATGCACTATGCTGCTGTTTTCACCATTCGAAACACAGCAGGGTACTGTGGTGCTCTATGTTATTAACACAAGTTTTTTCACTTCTGCAGCTGTGCTGCAAATTTCTTTAATTAAAAAAAAGCCACATGGCTGCTCAGCATTTACTGATCTGGTCTGCCAGTCCAAATCAACTCTCTCAGTTTCTTGCTTTAAAAAAGAAAGAAGCCATTTTCCCAGTAACATCCCAAGCAGCTGAAGCTAACCTCTGTGGGAATCCTTAAAATCAGAGGGTTTTGGGAAAGCTGCGAAAAAGCAGGCCTCAGAGACAGCAAACTGCAATTACAGCTAAGCGGAAAGCATAAGGCATGTTAGGAGAAAAGTTATATGAAATGTAGAAAGCAAGGTCAAATAGAACAATGGTCTGTGTATTAACGCTTGGCTAGAATAACTCTCTAAGCTGCAGAAAAGTATATCTAGCAAGATATTAGGAAGGTCTAAGCTTAATAATGGAGCTCTGTGCATTGTATTTTAAGGCTTACAAGTTGGTATTGTATTCAAAATAAGCAAGCATTGTTTTAACCAAAGGTACGTGTACTTAGAGTGATTGGATAGAACTACTGGCAATATGCTTTGGCTTTTTGTGATTGTCAAAAAACTTTTAAAGTGCATTGTAACATCATGTTCGGTGGCTGTTGCTGAGGATGTGAGCTGCTGGCATCTTTCCGTCCCAACCTTGTAGTGAGACTGATGCTTGGGAGGAAAAAACAGCAGCTCGAGACGTGTTCCACAGCAGTCCCATCCCGTTTGTGCTTCTGTGCTTAAAAACCCCTGGCCGGCATTAAACCTCTAATGCAACAATTTTTCAGGTGAGAAGTGAGAAGCCATAAATACTAAGACTGTTGTATCTATTAAGAATTGGATTATGATTACTGATTACTGTGTACCCAGATGAAGCAGGCTCTGCATGCAGCAACTATAAACTCACTACATTCTTTTGCTAAACAGGAGAAAATCTGTATTATGTTCAATATCTACTGAGCCAGAAAAGCTGCAGTCTGCATCTTGAGACCGGCAGATGAATAATTTATAGCTGTGAATTCTGTACCAGTACACAAGAAAACAATGAAGTCATTCTTGCCGATCTGACTGGCAACACAGAAGGTGGCTCTGCAGAGCACTGCTCAGGTGGCTCACTGCTTGGCATGCTTTTATGTAAATGATACTATGCTTTGAGCTCACTGCCCCACTCCTAAGTAATTCAAGCTTCAAACCAGATAAAACTTGGTATATTAATTATTTTTACACTATTCAGCAGCTGCTGAAATTTTCCTAAGGACAAAGGGAAAACTTCCTACACAGCCATACATGGATTTTCTTTACTAGATAAACACTCCTATAGCATCTTCAAAATCGGATCAGTATTTTATAATTGTGGTAAACCTACATTAAACTCTACATAAAGACACACACATTCAATCCTGCTAGCTGGGAATACAGGGATTGGCTCAAAAAATCAAAATAAAAAATAAAAGAATTAACAACTCTACATGAAATTCCAGTACTTATTTCAAAAGAAAAAAATATCACCACACATTTCTGGTTTGCAGAGCAGAGAATGACAAACACAGGAATCATTCCACAGTGGACTGCAATTAAGATATTGCATAAAAGAACTACCAGTTTCCAGGAATTAAGAAACAGGTTCTGGGCATATGGCTCATCTAAAAGTACTGAAGTCATAAAGTGTGTTATCAAAATGTTCAGGTCTCTAACAATCCCTTGTTAAACTGTTGCCAGATATGAGAAGCTGGACCAAGCTGTATATTCTGTTCATTTAATAAAGATTCCTTGACCCACTTACAAAGAGTTTTATATGTTTTCTGACAAGATTCATGATGAAAGCCCATTGAACTGAGTGCTCCATCTCCATGTGAAAGAGCAGGGAAGAGAAGCAAGCAGCAGGGTGTGTGTGCAACAACATGTACACTTAAGAGGAGAAGATGGGAGGGGTCTTAAAAGCCCTTTGTGAAAACCTATCTCATATGATTAGTGGCATATAATGAAACTGGGGGATGGATAGATATATGAAAAGGGTAAACACAATTTTCCTGTTAAGAAACCAACAAAAGTAAATGACACTCTTACTTGTAAAAGTTTGCTAGAATTAGTTGGGCAAACAAGAAAGGTTTAATTTTACCTCCCTCCTACTCTGTAATTAATGAGAATCAAACTAATTCTAGCAAAATTATGAACACGACAATCATGTGTAACACCAGATATAACCAAATTATTTAAAATGAAGTGAAATTCTTAATTTGGATTGCTGTTAGATTCAGCAGCTGTCTAGTAAGAGGGTGAGGGAAGAGCTCCTGCTGCAGCCACACCATGCCCCTGGCAGTGCACAGCACATTGAACCATGCAATGCAGAGGCAGCAGAAAGAGGCTGAAATAACACAGTGGTAACTGAAAACACCACAGCTCACTCAAATGCAGTGCCAGCCATGCCTGCTCTGAACCACAGGTGGAAATCTCTCATTCTTAGCAACTAAATATAGTCCTAATATAGAATAATCATTTGTTTGAGACTGGGTTATCAAGTACGCACTGGCAGGTCATTTTTAAGCAGAGAGCTGACTTGGACAGAAAAGGTTTGCACACCACTGCATTACTGGCTTAGATAAACAGAGTTAAACGACATCACTTGATCAAACAGAACATTTCCTCCAGCTTATCCATACTGGGAACAATGATTAAAATATTTGGTGCCAAGTTACTAATGAGATGAACGCAATGATTTTACTGTAGGACAACACTTTTTCCCACTACACAAACATCAGATCACCATTGTAGTATCTAGGGAATTATGGTGACCTTTGATCAGAAATAACATCAAAGGATGGGGATGAATAAGAAGACAGCTTCCCTCCCTTGTGACAAGCAACTTCCACTGAATCCACTAGGCTAATTAGTTACCTCCCACAATCATTATTAATTTGGGAGGCAGGAGAAATAGTTTGCTGTTCATGAAAACAAAAGGGGAAGAAAATAAAAAAGAAAATAGAAGGTGTGTTTATGTTTCTTCTCTCTCAAGACAGACCCAAATTCTGGACCTAAATTTCAAAAATTTGGAAAAACTAAAACCACCACCAGCTTCAGTGGGATACATAAACACTGCTGCTTCTTTTTACATAGTGAGAAATAGAGAAGGACCTCAAATGGAAAATGGTATTTTAAAATAACCTCCTCAAGACTTCTCCCCTTGAGACTTTCCAAAACATGCAACAATTTGCAAGAAGTGCCTAATATGAAGTTCCTAAACTCACAGGTGTACACTTAACTCATCCCCAAAAACAAACAAAAAAATCCCCCAGGACCAAAAGAGGGTGACTTTTTTCCAACTGATCCTGTACATCTAGAAGGCCTTTTATTGAGGGGTGTTTAGTCAAACAAATTCACAGTTAATGTAATGAACAGAACTCAGAGCCTCCAATTACACTTTTAGAAATGTCTTTACCTTCTTCTCTGACAAGTCATGATCCAGTTCGTCTTCAGAATCATCCTCACTCTGCTGCTGCTGTTGCTGCTGCTCCTGCATGTCCTTCATTTTAATAAGCAGCTCTGCCTTTGGTGCAGATGTGCTGTAGTAAGTAGAATTGGTTGTCAGGGAGATGGCAGATGGTACATTCTGCTCCTCTTTCCTGGGAAAAAGTCAAAACTTTCATTAACTGCCTTGACACCCTAATCAGTGAAAAGAAAGGAGAATGTTTTAGAGCCATCATTTCACCAAGCAAGCAGAGGGTTCAAGAGAAAACCATTACCTATGTAAATAAGATAAATAAACACCATCTGTGAATAAAATCTATATTAATTCAGTACATGCTCAGCAAAAGCTGAAACTGAAATCATGCAGAAGATCATACATCATTACAGGAATTGAAATGCATCAAAGATACCACATCTGGAAACAAAATGGAAAGTTACATTTTACAAAGTAATGCAAAAAAACTCAGTGTCACAGATAGTATCCTTTTGGATTGGGATAGTACAATGTAAGTATTTACATTTTTGATTAGGGAATTATAAATAAACTTCTCAAGAAATATACAACTTATCGGATAATTTGTATCAAGAAAACAAAAAATCACAGAACATCAACGTGGATGGAATTAAATTATTTTCCATCTTTGATCTCATTCATTTCTAGGAAACATATTGTGCCCACTTCAAGTTGCCTTCCTAAACTTTCATCACATAAAAAAGGCAAGAATATAGTTCCTTCTCTATCCAGTTACTAGACTGGATGATCGTGGCAAAATATATAATCATGATTAAATGGCAAAAGTTAATTCTTTCTCAAGTTGTCAAAAACTGGCTTTCAACCATGTCTTAGAAATCTTTCATACTGTACAATACTGTTGTTTTTGTCATTAATGGTATCATTAGTAATGTATACTTGACTACTATTCTATCACAGAAGTATCGGAAAAGACCCTCAACAGAAGGAAGGCTCACCTCCAGCCCCCATGGAATACTGATATACTCTGGATAAAAGCTTACAAGGACATACCAGCTTACAGAAAGTAATACTCACTTCTCTTCTGAAATTTTTGGAGAGGGAACTTTTGGCAGAAGCTTCCTGCGCTGCTGAGCTTCTTCTAGGAGATGTTCATCTTTAGGGAATATACCAACCATCAGATCCATGGTAGTTTTTATTTTCACATTAGGATCTAGTATGTCTGCTAGAGATTTATCTCTTCCCACAATCTCTCTGGCAAGTTCTTCTGACTTCCAGTCTTCAAAGGTCTTTTCTTTGGCCTTTACATAGCTGGATGCTTGCGTGGCAGCACTGCTGTCCTTCAAGTTGCTCCCAGGTTCTTCAGCTGGTTGAGGGTCAACTGGTTTGGTTCTGGCTTCTGGCTCTGGCTCTACACCTTGTCTGGTGTAAGCACAGAATCGTGAATAGGATTGCTCAGAAGTGCTGAGTGTTTTAATCTGGTCCTTTTCCAAACCACTTGGTAAAGCAGGAGGTTCCATGGTACTGACAAGGCTCTGCCGACTCTCCTTCTCTGCACTGCTCTCAGAATGAACTATCTTGATGGGAACCATTTTCACTGTAGTATTGTTGTCTATAACCCTTTCAATTCTGGAAAATAAACAAAATCCATCCTTAGAAATGGAAGAACCTTAAATCTCCATTAATATCTGCAAATCAGAGGGGAAGCCCAAAAAGGTGAGAGTGAGATAATGAACTATTCCTAGCACAGTATCTCAAGCCCTAAATCTACATGTTCTTTTCTGCCTGAAGATTTTAAATAGCATTTAGCTCATCTGTAAGATATCCTAACATCAGCCTTGTACAATACTCATGATACAAGACTTCTGTTTGTTTCCATGAACGCAAGAGTCCAGTGTCAGCAGCCAGGCCCCAGATTTCAGATCGTGCTGCTGAACCTCCTTTTACCCCTTTGCTGCCACATGCACAGAGGAAAACACGCCCTCAGCCCATCCTCACTGCTTCACACACATCCAACACTGTCCTGGCCTTTTGCCCTGACAGGCAGCTGAGCTGCCTGGGGAGTCTGTGATGCCCTTGTATCAATTCTCAGCTCTTCCAAGGGAAGAGACAACAGACCAGATGGGAGCATCCCACAGGCTAGGTTTTTGCTGAGCTACAAAAATAACAAAGAATCACACATGGGAAATCTGGAAATCATTCAAAACTTAATTACATGGTTAAAAAAAATAATTTATAAAATTTCACATATGACATAGAAGCTTAATAAATAGATCCCACCATAGTGTCCTAGTTTTCCAATTAAAGAAGAGAAACCAGTCATTGAAGAGGATAACATACAATTCTGGATATTCTTTTTAAGAGAAGCTTGTAGCAGAAGTTTTGTATTGTCACCTTAGCCATTCAATAAGGAAAGCTATTTAAAGCAGAGGCTAACTTAGATTTTTAAACAGGACAACAACATATTAAATAACATTACAGAAACATCTGTACTGTATGTAAACCATACAAGAAACTGAAGTCTAGTTTAGTGGTTCTGAGTTTGCAAAAAGTTTAAAATTATTGTCATAATGTGGGTTTGGAACTTCTACAGCAAGGAAAGGAACATTGCCTACTAGCTAAAATATCTGGTTTCATCTGGCTGGGTAGCTTGCTGCCTTTCAGATAAGTGACCAAGACATACTACAGCCCTTTTCCTCTAAGTGTGTTTCTCTAAAATAAGCTTATACTTTTCTATTGCTGGTAACAGCAGAATCTGCAGAATCTGTTTGACTTGACATTTTTCAGAAGTTGCATTTTAAAGGTATATTTGCCTCTGAATGAACATGAAGCCCCCCAGTAGATATGTACTTTCCACCAGTGCTTTGTAGACATGCTTTGACATACTGATCCAGCCCCTGGGGCAGGTTTTCCAGCCCATGCTGAACCTCCCCACTCTCATTTCGTCAAGCTGTTTTCATTCAAGGGGACTGTCATTTTGAAGAGATCACTCGGCACCCACTGCTCAGACCCAGCTCTCCACCTAGGAGTCTCAGCCTGACTGCAGCAGTTGGGCAGTGCTCAGCTACCACCCCCAACCCTTTCTTTTGCTTATTTTAGTTAAAGCCCACATATTTGAAACTCCACTATAATGTGAAGAGGAACATATTTTGGAATTCGGGGGAAGTATAAGATGAATGCATAAATGTATGGGGGGTAACTGGAAAAGAAGTGAGCTGAGTGCAATTCTTCACCTAAAATGCCCAGCATCTGTTTTGTGACTTTGAGTACATTCCTCGCAGCCTAGTCAAGGATTTTCCAGAAAAATTAAGGCATCATTAAATCGATTGCTTTCAGTAAAAGCAAAGACAGTTCAATACCAGGTGTTTCAAAAATTCTGTTTCTGCAATATCTACCCTCCTGATTTCTGAAGGTTTTCCATGAAAGGAAGCATGAAATTTTGACTTGCAGCAGCTCTGCTCGTGGATATTTCAAAGCTTCAACTCAACTACAAACAGTCCCTCCTTGACTTGAGTTCAGGTTTAGTGGAAATCTATTGATGTACTCTTTTCAGCTTTGTTGTTGCTAAACAGATGTCTTTGGCAATAGCTGGGTTGTGTACACCATCAGTATTTGCCCCACACACATTATTCTACCTAAATCACTGCAGGAAACCCTGCACACACACTCACCTTGGCCTGTTGATGAACACGATGCTTTTCTTAAAAGAGCACAAAAGCTATAAACTAACATAATCAAACATTAGCGGCCCCAGTATGCAAAGTGGCATGTCCAAAACCTAATATGCAAGGAGCCAATAGAAACAGTAAAGCAAATCAGATAACTATGGATTAAGATAAATCTACTTAACATATTTTATTCCTATAAATTAAACACCATATAGAAAGTTCTGAGGTATGGCCACCACGCTTGTCCTTTTTGGCCAAACTTGTTTTAGTGAGTAATTTAATTATTAACTGGGGACAATACACTGTGTGCAAACAAGAGCTGTCTGGGCCTAAGAAATTAAAATATTAGCAAAAGATTCGCAGGGTAAGTATTTTATCATTCAGATATGGGCATATAATTAGGCACACCTCAGTGCTCATTTGAGCATTAAAGCTTAGCAAAAAGGAAGGACAAATGCAATTGGCTTTATCCTTTGTATGCATTCATAAAGTAATACATTAAGGAAGTCAAGGCAAAATATCAAGGAAGTCATTATTGTCATCTACCTTAGCACATGGATTCTAGGCTTCACATAACATATTGCACTTTCCATTGTAGATTATATTATTACTTCATGTTAAAAACACTGCAGAATGAAACCTCATTTTTTCCTACAGTTGTAAGAGAAAAAACATCAAGGCCTATTTAGGAAAAAAAGTGATTCATGTTTTCATGTCATAAGGCAAAATGGAAAACAGCCTGAGTTTGTTCAACCATTTTACACTGGAGTAGAGAATAGCCATGCCAAGTGCTTTTGCTCAGAGAAGTAACCTCTGCATGAATTCAGCTTAGAGGTTTTGTTTTTGTTCTTTAACCATGAATTATAGTGCTGAAGGATTTATGAAAACCAAGATTCCAGAGCTTCCTGGAAGAGTTTGTTATCTTGTGGGAGAATAAACTTTTATGATGCTAGCAGCATATGACAGACGCAGCAATCAGTTAATTTCAGTCAGTTGTCTGAGTTTACCCTGGGAAAGGACTGAAAATCTCCTACTGAGTGTTCAGTCCTTGTCAACATAAAGTGTTGAGGAGAGCTCCACAGACAACCTGAAATGCCACATTTCACTGTAAAAGCAACATAAAACCAGTCATGATTTGGCAAATGTATATTATATTACTCTGTGTGTTTTCAAAACAGATCTTCTCACAAAGGATCCAACTTCCCTTCCCACATCTGTTTTGCTCCTACCTATACTGATTCATAGTTATATACAGACTCAGGTAGGGGACATGATGACAGGGACTTTTCTGACTTTGCCTATACTTTCAGAGGCAAATCCCTTAGAACCCTTCCCTTTTATTTTCTACTAACTACCAGGTAAAACACCTGGACAGCACAAGTTAACTAAAAGAAAACACAGACCAGCTGAAGGACATTAACAGTACCAAAAGGAATTTTACACAAGTCTGTAGTCTCTCAGATATGCTGCAATGGCTCAATGCTTAATGAACTTGAAGGATATGTAAAGAAAATGAACAGACAATCAATAGTAAGATCTAACTGGGCAAAAAGCATTAATAAAATAGTAAAGGAGTTACATCTAGTACCTGGCCGGGTTCTCATCCTGTAGGGACACAGGAGGTTTATCAGTGAGCTTCTGTGGTGCAAACTGGGGAGAAGGGGACCTTGATGACTCCATGCCAGGTTTTTGAAGATACCGATACTTGGAAGACTCAGACTTAAGGTGTGTTTTTTCTTCTAAGTGCTGACAAACATTCTCTGTGGATGACACTTGCTGGAGCTGCTGTGGATTAGCACTCTTCAGTTTTCCATTGAAAGCTGCAGGACTCTGACAGAGAGAGGATTGACTGGCGAAGACTTCGGTGGAGCTGGGGGATGAGGACAGAAAGGGCCGGCTGGCTGTTACCAGCAGAGATTCAGAAGAGGTGCCAAGAGATGGTGCAGAAATATCTGGTCGCCTATATTTGTCTCTTTTGGGTGGTGGTGGCCTCTGAGGAGCAGGTCCACGCTTCTTGTTCAGCAGCACTGGCTCTATTCTATGGTTTTCCTCTCCTTTGCCCCAGGACTGACAGGAGTGGTTCTCGTTCAAGGTCTGTGGCTCAGAGTAGGGCAGGTGAGGCAGGCTACAATCCTTGCTCTTCTCATTCACATTTTCCTGAGAGTATCGGTAGTCACTAGGCAATGTTCCAGACCTGCCCCGGCTCTCAAGAGGCAGAACTGTAGGTTCTTGCACATGCAAAGGTCTGACAGAAGACTTCCACTTGTGGCCTAAATCCTGGTCCAGCTGATTGCTCTTCTCTCGTGGGTTTTCCTTCAGGGCCCCTGTGTCAGCTTGCCTAGAGAAAAGAACATGCTTTTAGTATGCTGCTGATTTATTTCCTTCGGTGCAAGGCCAATGCACCAACCCAGGAAACTTGAGCACCGAGATCACATCCAACATTGAAGACCAAGTCCTCCAATCTGTGGTAACTGTAGGGCACAAAAACATGCTCTTATGTATGGACACACATGCTGTACCTAATCTAACATGATGAGTCAGAACATAATGTCAGGCTAAATTAGGGTATGGAGCGCCACAGGACGTGACAAAATCTCTGGGTAACCTGAGGCACTGCAGTATGCACAGCTTAGTTAAATGCACAGCCAAATGGCCAAATGTTGGCAGAAAACAAAACTGTCTCCAAAAGAGGAATTCTAATACTAAAGCCAGTAACAAAGTGTGTGAAACATGTTTCTTATCTAAGTGCAATAATACTTCAGTAACATTTTTAAATGTGAACTGAATACCAGGAACTTTAATTAATCTGGAGGTTGAATTTTTGTATATCTGCTGAAAAATGAAACTAAAAAAACTGGGGAAGGGAAAATTAGTATCTCCTGAATTAAGGCAGAAAAGGAAAGTTAGAAAGGATAGTATTTTCCAGTCAGACTTATTTTAAGGTTGAACTTCTTTTGGCCTGTCAGCACAAATGACAAAAAATGGCCAAAAAAGCCTTATCTTATCCTAAATGTTTTTGGGTTTATTCCAATTTCACACTCTGTCTCTTTAGTCAGGAAGCCTTTTGCAGCTCCAGGCTTGTCCTTTGCTACAAGACATGTAGTACATTTGTGCTCACCAGATAAAGACAAATTGGGGAAGGAGCAGAAGGCAAAAGAAAGGCTTCCTCTGGAGCCCCAAGAAGAGACAGATTTGCCCTCTGCTTTAAAGGAGGCTGAAGAGACACTATAAGCTTAGAAAACAAGCTGCAACAAAAAAGTCAAAGGCTTCAGAGAGCTACTACTGTAAGTTATGCTACTGACAGTGCTGCTCTGTATTTTTAAATAGTAATAGTAGTCATAGTAGTCATGCATTGCCCAAGTCTTCTTTTGAGGTGACTGTGCAAGAGGCATCTTTCCCAGCCTATCTGTAAAAAAATGTTTATTTGAATTTTTCCATGTAAACATGTTATTAATATCACTATACCAGTTTTGAGAATGTCTATAGGCAGTTAACACCAGTGTGTAAGAAAACAAAATTTGAGAAAAAAACACATAAAATAACTATTAGCTTAAAGTCCATTATAAATTCAAGAAAAAAAATTGAGTAATCACACACCGCATAACTATTTTAATTAAATTAAAATGAAATTAAAACAAATATTTAAAAATAAGTATTGTGGAAAGACGACTGATTAGACGTGGATTCCTGAGAATACACAATCTTTCTCTCTCATGTGTAGTGTTAAACCTTAAAATCCGACTTTAACTGGTAGATTTTAAATTTAACATGAATGAGGAGATTAGATAAGGATTGTTGACATTCTGGTCACTTCATATTACTCTCACCTAAGAGTAGTTGGTTCAGACAACTTCAGAGTCAATTCTGATTCACAAAACAGTATTTATTGACTCCTCTTTCAACAGTAGATGAAGGGCAATTTTGTGAAAATTGTATAAAAAATTATACAAAGGGCCAGAACGACCAACACTATTCAGATTTGGTTACATGACATCTTGGCATCTCAAGAGTCAAGTTCATTTTCCCTAGTGAGTTCAATGTAAGTAGAACCAGGCCTGTAAATAGATCCACTAATCTTAATGGAAATATTTATTAGAGAAGACCACAGGCCTTACATATGAAATACTGTGTTTAAACCAGCATTTTCATTGCCTAGATAACCCACAAACAGCACAATTTTCTCCTCGTGAACCCGTGCAAAAGCTCTTCAGGCCTCCCAATTCACCTTCACCTCCATAAGCCATAACAAAAAACAGTGCAACAGATGCTCTCAGGTGCACAGAAAAATCTTGCAAAGACATCAATTACATGCATTACCTCAGCCAGTTTGCAAAGTATACCATGAACTTTGCATGCGCATTGGGACTGGGAGTGCTGGTGGAAGCAAACAGGACAGAGAACACCACCAATCTGACACGTGCATATCCAAAACATGTAACCAATATAGTGGTGTGTATATTACTCTGGCCTCAGAAGCAATGAATGCTCTAGCAGTTCTGTCACCTTCCAAAACTGAGCAAAAGGACAAAGAATTACAGCAGAGAAAAATTAAGAGATGCTGTATTTGCAAACATGGAGATAAAATTCAGAGATGACACACATGACTTTATACAGCTTCCACAAAATTAATCACAAATTTTGCCACACAAAATGGGTCTGAGGAGAGGTGGTGGATACATTCAACACTGAAGCTAAATTGCATTCAGTGTTGAGTGCATCTTCATGCAAAACATGCTCATCACATTATTTTGGAGATTTAAGCTTACTGTTCAGAAAGGAGGAAAAGAAAACAAGCTTCAAGCCCCAGGCGAACACAGTGGCAAGAACCTGCAAAGGTGTTACATTATTATCAATACTGAGAAGTCCACTAAGCTGCTTGCTCTCTGTCAGTGCATCACGTAATTATATGCCCAGAATACATCTGGTTTGGAAATGAGGCCCACAGGTTATGCAAAGATAACATACCACTGAAAGGAACTCATAATTTATAACCAAACATTACAAAGTGAGTGACACAGAACAGTTTTAAATCATCGGAAAACATGACAATTGACTTAATGACTATTTCCATTCTAGATAGCAAACCAGCCAACATCAAAAACATTAAACTCTTAGCTATCTTCAAACCCAAAGCTTCCTCACCCCATAATACAATGCCACAATTACCTAAGTTGTAAGAGCCTTTCTGAGACAACAGAACCGGGACAACTGACACCACTTTCCCCACCCTGGCATGGCACATCGCAGCTTTCATTGTCAGACAACTTATACCAGTCACTTAACCCGACCTGCAAAGGAAGTGTAATTAAGAGTCTTATGCTTTTGCAACGAAGTGGTATTCAGTAAGGGTGAGTCCAGTAGAGGAGTCTAACATGAGCCTTTTCTACTGCACTTGTTTTTAGTATTTTGCTGTAGGAGCTTTCATATATAAATGGCAGGAGGCATAAAACCAACATGTGCTTCTAACTGAAAAGAAGGAATTGCTTCATTACACAAACTGGTCCTTCACATTTTTGAGAAGCTCTCATTTAGCAGAGGGCTCAGCATTCCCAGAGGGGGACTGTGTGGAGAGACAAGAGGCTGAGCACTCAGTGAATGCAGGAGGAGCTCTGCTCTGTGTCTTGCACTTTCCCAGCGGCCATAGCCACACCAGCATCATTTACTGCAGTGGGGGTGGGAATGAGGATCTCCATATTGGCACAAAGTATTTTCTACTTAAATGGACAAGTATGTCTTGGTTTCCTTTTGGCTCCATTAGCTTGGGGCATAACACACTCAAGACTGAAATGTAAGGGCCATGTAAAGACTAAGTTGGGCAAAAAACTCCCAAGTCTCATCCCCAGCCTGGACACCTCTAGTCCCCCAAGCAATAATACAACAGGCTATTCTAACAAACCAGAGAGAGGTAACAGTAATGTGAGCTCTTACATGAAGGTTAAACCATATACACACATACACATACATTAACAGGAGCCTGCCAGTGGAGTCAGTGAGCATTTACAAAAATGAATCATTATGTATAGATGCCTATCAGAAGAATAACATTTTTGGTTGCCATAAAAAGCAAATCCACATCACTTTCTTCATTTGCCCCATACTCAAGATTTTATTAAATCTAGATAGAGAGACAGAATGATCTGACTGAATGCTGCACCTCAATAAATGAAAGAGATTTCAATAAATTCAATGTGTTTGATTTTTATCTGTCTGATTTACAGTTTCTTGAGAACACTTCAGGCCAACCCAATCAGTGCCACGAGATGCTCCAACTTGAAAATCCCAGACTAGATAAGCTTTGCAAAAATGCATTAGCCAACATTTGAAAAATGTATCCTTCATTAAAGACCTGACCTCTGTGCAAAAGTTTCACCATAAAACATAAGCATGGTTATGTAACCAATATGTCCTGCACTAACTCACTGGCAAAGGAGAGCAAATGGAGTGGCTGTTTCTGATTTAAATTCCTTCTCAAGAACTACAAGCTACACTGGAATAAGGCCTTCATACCTGAGTATGACTCTTCTGTAAAAAGTTCTCACCTACAAAAACAAACACTCTCAAAATCAAGGCCACAGTTTTGCAGCCCCTTTAAAGTGACCTCATGCAGATACTCTGCCAGAAGAGGCAGTCTCCTTCTTAGACACTTTGAGCTTTGTCTTCCTGCTCTTCTCAGCATACTAGCAGTAAGAATTGCACAGCCCCACAGAAAACTGGATCAAGGACCGGACCTAGCTTGAAACAGATAATTATGTGGCTTAAAGCAATTGGGAAATACTGGTCTTTGAATATGACAAAATCCTGTTTATAGGCACAGCTCTTGCCAATACTTTCTAAGCTATGAACTTTATGTGCTGAAACTATGTTTTCACTGTCTATTTGTCTCATGTGGCATGTGGCACACTGGTATCCAAAAGCACTTCTGCAATAGTCCACAAATAAAGGGTAGTTTCTTTTATCCAGTGTAGCTCTGCTTGAGACAACACAATGCTATGAAGTTAGAATGGGGTGCATAGGACAAGACTGTTGGAAAATCAGGAAAAAATCTGAGGTCTGATGCCACATTTTAATCCATGTTGATAAGCACTAACTAATCCATGATGGGTGTCTTCTATGATATCAGAAACTTCAAAGGTTCAAAGGCATCAGCTCCCCTAAGAGGTGGTAGGTGGAAGCCAAGTGGGATATGCTGGGCTATCTCAGGTTTCACTAGATACCTGTGTTTAGCCAACCAAGTATTAAACTTGAGTTCACTGTGGACTACAACTTGACTCAGCACTTCACTTGCATATAGATGTCTCCCTCCTATCAGTTATCTGAATCCTCATCTGAGTCCCATATCCTTTTTTTTCATAGGGTCCAGGACCACTTAAGTCCTTAAATTGGTTTTACTCTTGCAATACTCAGGAGACACTGACAACACAATGCCACAATTTGGACATGCAATACCAGGGCACTTATTTTACCAGTGGTTCATTCTTCTGATGAGCTCTCTATCTGCTTTCACTACCGAGTCAGTAAAAGCACACACTATACATCAGATAGTGACACATGAAGCATATTCCAAAGATACTAAATGAGAGCTTTATGAAACTACTTAGAAATATTAAAAAATAAATGCAGACAATAAAGACCTCTCTAAAGAACCATGCTGGCTGTACCCTAACAGTCATGCCATGAAGAGGCACAGCATATAAGCCACTACAAAGAAGAGCTGTCCACTGCCTTGGTCTGAAGAGATAGATGATGGCAACTAGCATCCAAGAAGCACTGCTGAAGAAAATGCGAAGCACATGTTAAGATGAAAAGAATAATGAATACTGAATGATGAGAGAATGCTTTCTCTCTCTCTCTCTCTAGGGGAAAAAAGGCCTGTTAGAGGACAACTGAAGGTACAAAACTAGCAAGATATTTCACAAAGTATATCCCACAGCCCATCACTGGTACACTACAACCCGTTTATCACAGTGCGAGTGTTGGTTTTTCAGTTCTGCCTCTGAAAGCCTATTAACATTATCTGTGCCTCAATGGCAGCTATCTCTTTAGTCACTCACACTAAATACAGTTTAGTTGTTGCACCCAATGTGATAAAGCAAAATGTCGCTCTACTTTAACAACCCTTGCATTATCACCCGACTTTATCACAGAATGAAATACGGTAACAGACACTGCTTGCCAGTCCATCAATCCCACCAGAATTTCTCTCCTGTCCTGCCTACGTGGCAACATACACACTGCAATGAGTTTTCATCTCTCATTCTATATCTCAAAAAATGTTATCTCTTTCCCCACGAAAATCAGAAAGAAATAAATAACAATGAACATATCCACTCTAATTCTGCAGTAAATAAACAGTTATATTGATGGATGAAACTAGGCCAGTCATGGGCAACAGCAAAATACATAGGCCCATAACAAAAATAAAATCTGATAAAAATTCTATTTCTTGTAGCAGCACAAGGGCCTTTATGCAGAAGGGAAAAATCTTGTGGGAAAGGGCAGAGGGAGTGATGCTTCCCTTTCCTTAGTTCAGGAAACAAAAGCCCCTCCTCTGTTCTGCTGCACATCAAAAATTAACGATAAAAAAAATTTTTACGGCTGTATTCTTATTGCTTTATCTATTGCATTCCTCTCCTAGGGGATTACCTGCATGGAATTAAAATTACTTAAACTGAAGTCAACCAATTAATGTGTTCAGTACTTACACACTGAATTCAATCATCAGAATATCCCAACAGTATAACAAGAACCATCATATTACACAAATGGCAACCATTGCAGAGACAAAAGACAGTATTTTTCAACACTGCTAACAAGGAAATCACAGTCACATTAAATAAAAGCTCAAAGAAGAATAACTGTTTTGTCAATTTACCAAAAAGCCCCTACATTCCAGTTGCCACTCCTTTGATTTTTTTTTCCATTTAGACTGTTTTGTCCTGATAATGCTGTTGCTATTTTCTTGTTGCTATTCCTACTGAAAACAGCTGCTTGCAGCTGAACCAGAATTAGGTAACAGAAGACAAGCTATAAAATGAAACACTTTGTGAATAACAACTAGGTCACCTGGGATTCTCAGGCATTCTCTCACCAAAAAGAACACATAGCTAGCTCATCTCTAAAGGGAAAAAAAAATCCTAAACCAGTTATTTAAATTAATTAGCGTGCACACATTTCAATAGCCGTCTTTTCACTCTGAGCCACACTCACCGTTTGCTTCTAATAGTCACATCCAATTCTCTTACACTCCCAGCTAATAGCTCCTGCTGCTGTAGAAAAGGTCTTCATGCAAGCCTGTACTCACAGTAACAGGCTTGCCAGGCAAATAACGAGATGAAAAGCTCTTGCACCACCCCTAGCCGAGAGGAACCCCGAGCCTGGCACCCTGAGCCACAACAACGGCACTGCAGCCCTCAGTCCAGAAAACAAGTATTTTCGAAAGGCACAGCCTTCTAATTCCAGTGTACATGATGCCAACTGTGAAAACAAAAGCTGCTAAAAACAGTGTGTGTGTGCGAGCATACGCACACAGAGCATCTTAGCTGGAATTAACTCACGTTTTCCCCCTATTCTCCCACGCCATCAGCAAACAGAGCAGTCAATTGCACTATGCAAAATAAAATTCTGTAACAAGCATTGCATCATTGCTAATTTGCTACTGTAGCTTCTGCTGATAGAGGCAGAAGATGCAGCCTGTGCTCAAAGACCTGAAGAACAAAAGAAATACTGTATGAATTAATACTGCAAATTTCTGTTCAGAACTGACATAAAATGGTAAATAAGGCACACACCTCTAGCCTTTTCTTTCATGCTTTAACACTAAAGACAAGACAATCTTACCAGGATTTACAGCTTTTTACCCCTATTCACTGGATAAGTGAGCTTTGCATCCCCGCAAATGTGCCAGCCAGTTGGAAAGCCTTGCAGAACTGAATCTGTCTCAACCTCTGCATCTCATTTACTGTAACACAGAGGATTTTCAAAGCCATGCCTCACAACAGCTGGCTTGTTTTTGCCTGCTTCCTATGATTGACAAGTTCATACAAGCTCTGTCAACTTTAACCTTGATAAGTGAAGGCTTAGTCTGTATTGTATGTTACATCACCAGAAACTTCTGACCTCAGGGAAAAGATCTCAGAGACTTCAAAGCTTTTCCTTTCCCCCACCCCTACCCCCTGGATTTGCTTATTAAAAAAAAAAAAAAGCAAAACTTAAAAGTCCTTTAATTTAAGTGTTTTCATTTGTGAAAATCATGATCCACATTTCCACAACTATTGCTCTGAAAGTTTTAACTATTTACAATGATTTTAAAAGATCAGTGTGTTACTAGGTTCCTTTCTGAACAACATTCAAATAACAAAGTCTTTAATTTTAGAGGAAAGTCTTCATCAACAGCCCTCCAGCCTCAATTTTTTTGCATGCGTTGTGTGCACAGGCGCCCTCTCTTGCAGGAGATTCTGCAGGGAAAGAACTGAATGCTTTCATGCTGCATGAGCACATTGCCACCCCCACGCTCCATCTTTAGAAGTCATCGTGGCTTTCATCAGAGCAAAGCTCAAGCTCCTTTCAATTTATCTACACGAACACATTAAAGACTTAACAGCGAAGCTGTGGATAAGGCTTTAATATGTATGAAAAGGTAATTTTAAAGATGACCACTTTAAGAAGAAAATGTTATTTAAACTGCACACAAAATCACATAGAGCAATTAGATATCCAGTTAATAACCTCCCCTAAAACTTTTCTGCCTCCCAAAGTTGCCTATTTGATTTCAACAGAGAGTGAGAATGACTTCATGAAAAAACACCAGTTTACATGACACAACACAACTGGCTAACAGACTGCAGCAATTCTGACTGGCCCATGCACAGAAATGGAAGTTATAGCTGCCACATTACTTTTTAGCACAAAACTTCACTCACATTTACTGACATAAACAGTCTCCTGCATGACAGCAAATCATAACCACGTTGCTTAAGGGCTTATAGCAGAAAGTGAACATTTCACGGGCTAGCTTTTAGTACCAGAACACCAAAAAGCCACTCCATATGTCAGAAATGTATGAATTGCTGCACTGAGGATACAAATCAGTCACCTTTTTCCAATTATGCTTTTCATCAAGTAACTTAAGAGAAAATAAAATCTTCAATGCATCAGCACATGATGGTTTTATGACTATAACCACTGGAGACTATATCTTAGATTAGCTCTAAATCTCCATACTCAACTGTTGTTATCATCAACAGGGCTACAGGAAGACAGCTGGATTTCAAGCAATGCAACAAAAATGCACGTCTTTAGATGGTTTTCATTCTAATCTTCTTTCCGGGGAAAGTAGTAAAATCAAACCAGAATACAAAAATTAACTAATGCATCCAAATTTATCTGTTTCTCTATCCACAAACACTCTCAATTTCAGAATCATGTTTAGGACTTCTTCCAGCTACTCATGCTTGGTAACACCTTTAGGGGCAGGGGAGGAAACTTTCTGTAAGAAGAAACTACCCTCCAACACTTCCTTTTATCAGCCCATGATGGCCTAGCTGTCACTGCATGCACAGTGAGAACAGACATGCCAAGAGCAATTAAAGCAAAAATAACTTTACTTGGAAGCAAGAAGCTGCAAGTAGAAAAAAGGGGATATAGGATAGCCACCCTCAAGTTTAGAAACAAGGATTCAAAGTTCACCTAATAAAGACAAAGGAAGAGTCCACATTTTCAAGGGTGTGGAGAATGCACAAATTGGATGGGGGAGAAACAGGGCTGTATAACTGTAGTGTACTGTAAACCAAGCACAGGTTTTGGAGGCAATCCAGCACCCATTTAATGAGATCCAGCAGCTGCTGGTGAGACTGAATGGAGCATCTCACCCATCTGCAGGACGCACACCTGACAGCCGCTGGCTGAGTGCTGCCAAGAGAGTGAGGAATGAGGAGGCAGTGGCAGGAGCCTGCAAGTTTTAACAATTTCATTTAGCCACAACCAACCCCCAAATCCCAAAATAATGCATTTGTGATGCTCATAAAGATGCCCACACATCTCTCAGTTCAACCAGTCTGAACATTTTAAAATGGACAAGAGGAAGAAAAAACTACAAGTGGGACAATTTATCATGCAACTTCTGCCTTGATCCTGAGGTATGAGAAGAATCTGGTTCAAAACTTTGCTATTTGAAGAGCTACCCTGTGCCAGTGGCCATATGCATTTAGAGAAATCTTTTTTGAAAGATTAAGAAGAATCCACACAGTGGTATTTAATTTTGAAAGGGACATTTACATACATGAGATGAATTTTTTTTAAAAGATTGAGCCAGATGCTATAATGCTAAGAAATAACATGCAACTGAATATACAATATATGAAACTCAGAGGAAATGTGTAATACCTACCAAAATATCCAACAACCATTCTTCCTTCCCTCTCTCTGTCCCCTCCAAAGGTTGAAATAGATAGCAATGAAAAGGAACATCCACCAGAGAACTTAAGTCCAACTCAAATTAGGAAAATTCAGAACTAACTTAGCAAAGCAGATGTATAAGCAAAATATGGTAAATAAAGAAATTTTAAAAGAATATCTGAGGTACAAATCCTCAAGGGTGTTAGGACAAAAAAAAAAAAAATGGGGGGAAAAAAGCACTTACTGAAGCACAGATATCTGCCAAACAGATTATAGGGATGAAAGTACCACAGTAAGAATACAAAGAAAATAAGGCTGCAGCAAAAACTTGACATGGTCTCCCCTTCACAACTCCACAAGCAAAGAACAGCCTTTGCAGGAACTATTCTCAAGATGCTGCACACCATTAAAAGTGGGTAGTCATAAGCTACCTGGTCCATATGACAATCACCTGAAACTTTCACAGGAAATTACTGAATTGGGATCTGTGATGCACAGCTACCTATTCCTTTGATACTTGGACAGCTGCTTGAGCACAGTGATACACTCAGTGCTGGGGGAGGGAAGGTGTGAGGGTGCTGAAGAGAAACAATGAGGGAAAGAGAGCAAGAATAAAAAAGAACTTCATTATGAATCTGGAGAACTTTAGAATCATAAACTTAACATCTGAAATAATTTAAAAAGAGTTTCAGCAGCTGCACTAGTGTGTAAAAAAGACAAAGAATAATTGGGGCGTCTGTAGAAAAGGTGTGTCTTGGATGCACTACCAACCTTAGAAAGAGTTACTAGACATAGGGACAAGTGTGATTTGGATGACAGAGACTTTGGATTTTTAGATGAGTTAGGAAATTAAATTTTATCTCACCTGAGGCTCTTAAAAATTTGACTCCCACGAGACAGAGTCCTTACTTGTCTCATGACATCATTCACATCAGAACTCATTAGATATAGATGATCCTCAAAAGGGGTGAAAAACTAGGTGGGAGCAGTTGCTGCTCTGAGGAAATTATTCAGATTTAATAAATGCAAAGTAACTCACAGGAGAGATTTTCCTGTACTTCACCAATATATACAACGATGTACAACAGGAAATTATTGCTACACAAGAAGGAAAATTTCAGACTGTTCTATGAACATACAGTCTTCATATTTCACAGCAGTAAGAAACAAAACAAAACCCCCAAAATAAAACAAACCTCAAAGACAGACCAGCAGAGGCTTGACAAGATACTCAGCTGCACGGCTCCTAGTTTGCCCTCATTTTCTGCTCCCACCCCAAGCATCTGCTACTGGCTCACACAGAAAAAAAAACCTTCCTAGGCAGACTTTTGACCTGCTTTTAAGCATCAACATCCATCACCTGCCACCATGTACTAGTGATCCAAAGTTCCACTGTTTCAAGAGTGTGACGTTTATATTTCTGTTATTAGTCAGTCACATACACTAGTTCACTGAAAGGACGTAATGGTTCATGGCAATGAAACTTGTACTAATAACATGTATTCACAGGAACCTAAGGAAGATGAAAGGTTACAGGGGATTTCTCATATATGAATAGATCCTGTTAGACTCACTCTCCTCTATAAGCACAGGAAGAGCTACAGTAGGGTCTTCCCATTTTCAGACAAAATACAAACTTTAAAAAAGGCCAGACTGTACTGTGTCATTGCTATATGACACACACAATGACATCACTGGGAAAAAAACTGGTATGAGAAATGTCTTAATAATCCATATCTCATGATAAAGAAATGCTGGGGACATGGACCTGCTGGAGCAAGTCCAGAGGAGTACAAGGGAGATGACCAGAGGGATGGAACACCTCTGCTGTGAAGACAGGATGAGAGACTTGAAATCGTTCAGCCTGGAGAAGAGAAAGCTCTGTGGAGCTTGTTAACACATGCATGAAATGTTTGCCAAAGCAGTTGCAAAAGATCATACTATTTCTTCCTCACATGGAAAAGGGTGAAAACATTTTGCTTTCATAGCTCTGGTAATATCTTGGTAAGTCCTTCAATGCCTGAGACATACTTGTCCTGCAATGTTCAGTAAGGAATAGCAACTCACAGTTTGACTGTTAAACTGCAACAATAAATGAGTAACCTCAGGTAGGTCAACAAGGCCAAGTGCCAGGTTCTGCCCCTGCGTCAGGGCAATCCCAAGGAGAAGTTCAGGCTGAAAATGGACGAAGACAAGCCTTGGGAAGAAAGAACTTGGGGGTGTTTGTGGACAAAAAGCTCAATAGCAACTTGGCCGTGTGCACTCCCAGCTCAGAGAGCCAAATGGCTATACCAAAAGCAGTCTGGCCAGCAGGTCAAGAGAGGGGATTCTCCCCCTCTACTCTGCTTTTGTGAAACTCGACCTTGATTACTGCACTCAGTTCTAGGGTTCCCTAAAGAAGAAAAACGTGGCCCTGTTGGAATGTGTCCAGAGGAAGGCCACTAGTATGATCACAGGACTGGATCATCTCATTGAAGACAAGCTGACAGAGTTGGGGCTGTTCAGCATGGAAGAGAAAAGGCTCCACAGAGACCTTACAGCACTTTCCAGTACCTAGAAGGGGCTACAAGAAAACCAGAGAATATTTTCAGTTACTAACTGACACCATCTACCATTGTAAATACAAGAAACTAATTTGAACAAATGTGTATTGTGGATTGCTGGGGCTTTTTCCCCCTCACTGCTAGTTAGTCCTCATAGGTATGTAAACCTCAACTCCAAAATGGTCACAAGTCAGGAAAAGCTAAGAGAAATAAAATCAATATACACATGTATGTTTTATATGTCTGTAGACACACACACACAAACATCCATATATGCATGATACAAATAAACATGTACACAAATGGACTACTGGTCATTTTAAAATTCTTTTCCATCTCAATTCAGAAGACATAAAGTCACTTACATTCCTGTGTTGCTGAAGGTGCTCCTTCCTTGCACAATCATTCGCTGCTGCTCCTGGTGAACATGGAGCCTAGATATTTACCAGGTGTTGAAAAATCTTCCTTATAAAGAGCCTAATAAAAAACCTGGGAACATGTCTATAGGCTCCTGTTTCTGGATTATCAAAGATTTTTCTAGAACATTATACTTGGACATTTAGAGCAACTTAGGAGGCATTATGAAATTTTTTTTATTTTGGTTTTCTTTTGTAAAGGCTGTTCCTCTGTCTTCAAGAGCTCAACTCAAATAGGAGTAACTACTAAGGTATGAAAACACTGAAAGAAATATTTTACAGTGTTTAATTAGAGTTGAGTCACACTCTGGTCCTACATTTGACATGCATATGCTTTTGGACTTGACATCTATTAAATGCTGAAATATTTTCTGCAGCCTGTGATCTCAGATATCCTTTTTCACTTTTTGAAGTTATATAACTTTAACAGACACCACAGGAACAAATTAATAGGGCTAGGAGTCACATGTTCTTAGAAAGTAAATAAAGGCAATGACTGTAAATATCTCTAGTAGATGGCAGTCTTAAGAATTAGATCATAAAGCATGATTCTTTTGATGCAGAATGACTTATGTGTGCATGTCATACTGCTGGAAGCCACAGACTACTGGTCAGAGCACCCATTTCCCTCTTTAACCTTTCAAAAGTTTATTTCAGCGTAGAAATTGTGGAGACTTCTATAAGGAAGGTAATTATATAACCAGTATAAGTCATTCTACAAATGCAGAAAGAGAGACATGTTTAAAGAAGCACAGACTCTGCATCTGTAAAAAGGTAAGCTTTTGTAACTAATCTGAAATAGAAAGAATGGCATCAATAAAAATAAAAAAGCACCATTTTTTGTTTCACAGATCAGAATTGTATAATGCTTTTAAGCTGTCCTAAAGTTAAGAACATACATAGAATCACATCAACCCCTAATTATAAAAATATTCATCTCATGTTAGATGACTGCATCCCTGTAAGCTCATAACAAGAGTGGTTTGGTATTTCCATAAGAGATGACAATGGCTGCTATGGACCACTATTTTCTCTTCCTACAAAAGTAATACCCTAACCTATTAAATACTGCAGCTCAGAAGACCATGTTGCAGCTCTTCTAAAAAGGGAGATGAAACAACCTGAATTCATTGGAAGCACTCAGCAATCTCAGAGGGGAAAAACAGAGCTCAAAGATGAAAGAGGTTCACAAACTATCTTCATCAACTCAACATTCACACCCCCCCAATTTTTCAAAGTAGTGTTAATTTAGGTTTTACAACTGTGTGCTAAAAAAGAACAGCCAAGAAATAGCAAAAAGCTCAGGAAAAAAATTATCAAACACCTTTATTTTGTTTCTTTGTTTTTAAAAAGCCTTTTGCAGTTAAAATATTCTAACCCTTTTTCATTCAAGATTCAGTGCATTAAAAAGACTTGTATTTCTGAGGAAAATAATCAGGGAAGCTGTAAGTGGTAAATATTCAAAGTTTATTTCAAATTAATAATATTTTTATTTTCTCAAAACAACTGAAGGGGAGGGATGCCAGAGGCACCCTGTAGTGTAGGACAGTCTCTAACCTGGAAAAAGCACTCGTGGACTCCACAGCTGTCTCTCAGCTTGGGTTCCTGCAAATCTCACACCCAAAAATGCAGAAGAGCCACTCCTGCGTTCAGCCCCATCACAGTGACTTTGGTAGCACAAAGGCCAGCACAGCACACAGGTCTCAGTAGCACAAAGTAACAGCTGCCAGCAATTTAATCCAAACATAAATTTTAAAAGAGAGTATTAAACATGACCATAAGGAAGACCTCAGGTTTGGTCACTATTCATGTTCTAGAATATACTCTGAATTAGGTAGATTTGCTAGCCATTTGCAGATTGCTAGATTTTAAAAACAGAAAACAAAATACCCTTAGAGCAGCTCAAAAATCATAAAATCAATCCATGCCATGAAGCCAGCTCCTTTTGAGTACAAGAATTCCCTGTTAAAAAAGGAGCACACGGAAATGTATATTCTTTCCCATAAGGCAGCCATTCATTATCACGCAGTGGTATTTCACAACACAGGAATTAAATGCCCAAATGAGGGATTTTAATTAGTTAGGTTTTTGAATCCAGTTGGCATATCAACCCTCTGCATATCAATGTTGAGAGAAAGGACTGTGAAAGAGACTATTTCACAAAACCTTCTGTAATGTGGTAAAATGGCCAAATACTACATCTGAAATAGTATGTCAAAATAGGCTCCAGCAGGAAAAAAAGTTACTGCAGCTGATGCCCAGTCATGTGATTTTCATGGATTCCATGATTATAAAGGAAGAATTGTGCAGCACAACCACTGCTAAAATGCTGGCGTAGGAGTATTATTCACATGCTTTTGTGACTGGGCTTCGGCGCTGGTAGATGGAAATGATTTTACTTGTCCAGAGCTGCTGCCCGCCCACAGCAGCCCCTGGCTGCTCCTGGCTGATGGTGCCTGCCCCCTGCTCTGCCTCCCTCCTTCCCTCCCCACTGCCTGCGCGCACACTGGCACCCCGTGGGCTGCTCATTTTGGAATCACTACGGTAAGTACAAAGGGCTACAAAAAACTAGAAATATAGGGGGTGGTCTCTTCAGCTAAGACATTAGCAATGCAAAATACAATCATATAAACCCACAAATAAATATGAACTTTTTCAAGGTTTTACTGTCACAACTAGAATGTATGTTTGCTACAGTTCATCATTTCCTCTCCCTTGAGAGATTAATACCACTTACAGAACCGAGGAAAGCCTATAGATGGTTATTTTTTCCTATGCACGGGTTCCCTCTGTTATGAAACCCAGAGCTGTCAGACCTGGCGATAGCAGCATGTGCACAACCTCAGCTCAGCTTCAGCAGTGGTTGCTGAAATCACTGCTTACACCACAACAGTCCCAGGACAAGGACAACCCTCAGCATGCTAGACATTTAAAGGATTTCAACTACACTGTGCATACAGTCACACCTTTAAAAAGGGTTTGAAAACATTGTACATTAATTAAAACATGAATTAACAGAGAAAATTTGAGCTCTTCAAACAGTAAAACAAATTTTACTGTCTTCTATTAATGAACTGCATTCTGAAAAGGCACAAGAAAAGGAAATTCCGATTTACAGCACTACTGTGTTCCAGCAGCATGCTATCTTTGCCAAGGATAATACTGGAAATCTCTTTTGGAATACCTCAGGGCCCCCACCTACCCCCCAAAAAACCCGTAATATCATTTCATGCACACAAATAAGAATCAACTGCCTTCAAACAAATTATAATATGTTCAACACTCAGCAATTTCTTTAAGCTTATGCTAGAGTCCCCAGCATTAATTCTATCATGCATTTAAGTATGTGGGGAGAAGGAGGGAAATAAGGGGGAAAGGCACTACAGAAACTCTGAAATGATCACAGCAGAACTTGCAGTTTGAGTTAGGAAAAGATCAGATCAGAGAAATTTGTCAGATTTGTTAAAACCAAATCTTTTAGAGAGAGAAATTAAAAAATACTATACTTACCTTACAGTGCAGTTCCTTTCATCCAGTTTGTTAATGTTAGAGAAAATACACTCCACATCTTCCTTTAAATCCTCTGCTTGCCTCCTTACTTCAACTGATACTTCCTAAAAGAGGTTTATAGTACAAGTAAGAGAGCAAGTCATCATGTTTCAGACTCCTAAAAAATCTGTGATTATGGAACCTCTTATTTGTGGGTTTGCTCTGTTTGAATATACATGAAGTCAACAGCATAGCATGTTTTAAGCTTGTTTGGTTTTAAGCAGCACAGTGTGCTCTGTGACCTCTTGCACTGCACTCACAACCTGGCTATGCTTGCGTTGCTGCTCTGCTTTGCTGATCTACAGAAGAGCTTAACATTTATATAAACGTTTGCAACTTCCATTTGGCAAAAACAAACAAACAAAAAAAGAGGCACAGAAGTTGCAGAAGAGTTGCTCACATTTTATGAGATGCAAGTATGCACCAGGTTGTGAATCCCCGTGTGTGTACTTTATTTTCTCAGTAAAACACCAACAGTGCTGTTCCAGAGCGCTATTATCTCACTATCTTCAAACAACCCCACCCAAAGCATAGCTTTGCATTACAAACACTGAACCTACAGGAAATTTAATTGTGCATTAGCACTGGAATAATCTGAATCATATATGCAAAACAACATCTTTATTTACTTCAGCCTGTTGTAAGTATCTTCAATGCACTTACCACCATATTTTCCAGGTGCCTAAACAGGTGTCTGCTTTTTGCCCCAGGAGGCCTATACTGAACTTAAGGGCACTGATTAATAAACCAAAAATGCATACAGAGAATACGATTTTTTTTTCTGCTAGGTAGGCAATTATTTAATAAGTAAGTGAATTTAATTTTCAAAGTAACTTCCAGGTGAATATTTTCAGTGCTTGGAATCTCTACCACAGTAAATTATCTGCATAGTTAAGTCTGCATATAGAGCTCAAAAATAACTTTTGCCATACTTAAAGGCACAAAAAACTTCTGGAAAAACAATCCAAAACTTTTAGAGATCAACATTTTTGTTTCTTTTTGAGCTATTCTCATTCCACTCCATGTCTACACACACACACACACACACAGAGGTGACTGTGTGTGTATGTATGTATGCAATGTTTTTACCAAGAGGGGAAGAAATAAAGAAAAAACAATATACAAGTACATTGCTTCAATTCTATTCTTGCAGAAGACGAAGTTCAACACGGGTTGAACACACTATGACTCCTCATACATATCAGGCAACCGTGTAGTAGCTTGAATGACATCTTTTAACAGAACTAAGGAGACTTGGTTTCTCTGTTTACTTCCAATGCCACCTGCCAACCATTACCTGGCCCTGCTCAGTTAAAAATTAACATAATATTTACTTGCAAGTTGAACAGGCTTGTCTCCAAGGAATAAATGTATATATCTTAAATCAAGCAAACTGACATAAAACAAAACATTAAGCAGTTTCATTGTTGCTGTGGCTTTAACATTAGCAGGCATATTTGTAATCTGTAAACTTTATTAGGCAGAAGTTTTGTCCTATGTAGCTTTTGCATGAAGCAAGTTTAGAAGAAAAGAGGAAATCCATGGAAATTATTAGACCATTAAAAATTAGACAAAAGTATGTATTATTTACATGTGGAATACTTTTCTTCATGGTTTCAGAGAATTCAAACAGGGAATACAGCCACATCAATGAAAAAGTCTGGGTGAAAATTGCTTTGAACTGTCAAAATCTCTACTGTAAAAGAGGATATTAGCAAATCAATCATGTTTCTTTCCATCTGACTACAACACACAAGAAATTGCTTTGATCCAATTGCTCTTGTGCAGTACAAATTTTGATCTTCCTCATTTTATTTAAGATATCTACCTGTAACATTTACTCCTTTACTGACAAAAGGCAAACACCATATTACATAGTGCACCTAATTTGGAAATTTTCATAAAAATTTTTTCCTTTCCCCTCCATTCCTCTACTGTCCTCCACCACCTTGGGCAACTTAAAAGATAATGCAAAGGATACTTGTACCTGTTTGTAGAAATCAGTGGAAGGGGATGATCTAGACCTCTCATGGGTGTATTGTGATTTCCCTTGCTGCTCGTGGCCTGCATCGAGGATATTATCAGCTGAATGGTACCTTCCCGAGCCCCTTGGCTCTACTGGCTTCCATTGCTCCTTCCACGATGCCTCATATTCTGCAAACGTTCCCAGGCGCTGTGGCTGTGCAGATTTCCCAATCCTCTCAGCAGCCCTATTGCTGCTGCTATGGTGGACACTATCTTTTGAACCATGAGCAGTTTCAAGTCCAACAGAGGCTACCTGACCTCTTCTCTCATACCACAGCTCCTCTCCCTCTTGTGTTTTCCTATCTAGCCTCTCAGGCTGTCCCTCTGCTAGACCATGCAGACCTGGTTTCTGTGATGATTTTCTAAATGCCGGCTTACTTGTTTCTTCAAAAAATTTCCACCTGTCTGCAAATGAGCCCAGAGCTTCTTCTGATATATTTGGACGGCACCGAGCATGGCATTCATCCTCTGACATGCCCACCTCATTCATCTTCTCTGGTTCTGAGTATGACTTCAGTTTTTGCTCTGTTGTGAACCTCTTCCTGGCTCCAATTCGAGAAATGTGATGAGTGCCACTCCCTGTAGGGTTTGGTTTGGCTTGTGTAGCCTCAAGAAATCCAGAGACATCTTCAGAAACCAAACCCAGTAATGAAGAGCTGTAACTACCACTTTTCCGCTCAGGTGACCTGGGCAGGTATTCAGCGGGGCTGGGCTCCAAGTCCCGACGTTTGAAGGATGTCGCACTCAGAACCCTGGCCTGTGCTTCCTTGAGGTGATCTTTGTAGCTGCTGGTAAAGTTTGTGTCCGGGGAAGTGGTGACATTCTCTGTTGAATCTGGTTTCCAGGTTTCACTGCACTCCTCTGTTTCAGATGACCCTACTAGTGTAGCAGTACTTCTACTTTTCTGCAGCTTTGCTCTTCTCATTTGGATCTCATTTCTGAGGGTTGTTGCAAAACGATCACTCCTTCGTGCCTGTTTAGACAGGTGAGTGTCAAATGAGGTCTGTCGTTCTGTTACCCCTTCTGGGTTGTTATCAGACTGTTTTTTCCCTTCCTGAGCTAAAGAGTGCAACATTGGTGTCTTCTGAGGAGAAATCTTGCTACTCTCATCTTTCCCCCACCTAAAATCTTTCTGAGCAGATCTGTTTTCAGTGGTAAGGATACAGCCTTTGACATACTCCTGCTGACTGTGCCTAGTTTCACTTTCCTCAGAGCTGTTCTCACAGCTTTTCTTTTGTCCAGATTTTTCAGTGTGATTAAGTTTTTTAGATTCTTCTACTACAGCACACCTAACATCTCCCTCTCTGTCCACTGGGTAATGACTACTGTTTTCACACCTTGTCAGTGAAGATTCAATAGATTGTTGAGGTAGATAGTATTTTGGGTTTGGGGCCATGGTAATAACTGCAGAATTTTCATGAGGTCCAAGTGATACATCAGTTCCCACTGCAGGTTTCCAGCTGTCATCCTTGAGTTGTAGTGGCTTTGAGCTTCCCTGAGCAGGCTGTTTTGCTGTCACACAATAATACCGACTTTGTCCAGTGTTGTTCTGTTCAGCAGCACTGCTCAAAGAGGACGTGTTGAGCAGACTGGCTTGGTTTAGACTGTAGCCATGAAAATTACCTGCAGTTAACTCCTGAATGCCACTGTAGGACAGATAATGTTGCTGATCTTTAGGTGCAGCTAAGATTCTTGCACTGTGATAAAAGGTGCTTTCGTCGCTATACTGGTGCTGGTGATGGTAAGTGTAAGCAGGCTGTGCAAACCTAACGTCGGTGCTGGACAAGGATGGCTGCAGTTTGTTCACAGCTCCTGAATTACTACTATACCTTTCCCCAGCTGAAGAAAAAGTGTGTTCTGAACTGAGATCAGATTTATAATTTGAGCTGCTGATCTTCCTATCACATGTTCTGGAGGGCCATCGCTGCTGCTCTGCAGTTTCCAAACTCCAGTCACTCCTGGGCTGAGATCTGTTCAGGGCTGTAAAGTGCTGCGTGCTGGCACCCTCTGAGTACACAGGGCCATGGGCTTTCTCATGGCCTTTGGTGGCAGCAAAGCTGTCACTACGAAGAGGTGGAGGTGGGGGGGGAGGAGATGAAGACTTCTTCTTATCAGGAACGTACCAGACAGGTCCAAAACTGGATCTTCCTGAGCCAGTGAGCTTGCCATCTGGGTGTTCCTCTGTTCTAGGACTTTTGTTGTTCTCGTATTGGATGGGAGCTGGCAAATACCCAGGTTTGTCCTCTGTTCCACTGTTGTCATTCAAAAACTGGCCAGACTTGCTTCCATGCTTAGCAGTCTCCCAGGGGCCCACCTTGTAAAGCATGTTCTCTGTTGAAGAAGCATCTGCATTGGACAGAGTGTGGTCAGGTGTGCTAGAACTTGTGGAGAAAGATCCATAGGCTGAATCCCGCTTACTTTGGCTCCCTAGATGATCAATGCTACTATTAGACCTTGCAGAAGAAAGTCTTCCATACTGGGCTACTTGGGGAGTGTGGTCCCAGCTGTCCATACTTCCCAAAGAGCTGAATTGGTCAGAAGTGCGAAATAGACTTGACTGATCCCATGAGTTTGATAGGTCATTAGAAGAACAACTACTGAAATAAACAAACAAAAAAAAGTGTCAGAATAAATATCAAAAAGTCAAAAAATGCCACAACATAATTAACCCATTTTAATAATATTGGTTAAGATCCATCTGCACAGCAGTTAAAGACAAACAATATAACAAAATTGAAAGTTTGAACACAAAGTCAGGGCTCCAACTTTATACTCCACCACTGATTCAAAGCTTGAAACCTTAGTAATTAACTCAGCTTCCCCACGTAAGTGTGCCAGTAAGTAATACGCATTTATCTCCTTGAAGGGTCCCTTCTCCCCCTGCAAATTGTTGATTTTACTGACATATAGAAAAATTTAGTTGGAGCTCCATTAGCTCCCTCTTTCCCAGGACTAACACCAACTTCTTTTTCAGCTTATTTTCCATTCACCCTGATTCTTCCAGCTATTAAACTCACGTACTTCCTCTCTTCATCTCTGAAATATGACTCTAAACTTCTTCAGCCCATGATGTTATTTCCTTGTCAATAAGTTACTCTCATAAAGTTATATCCACATCTGCCTTTTTGTTTGACATTTTAAGTAGAGATGCACTAAATGCATTTGTCTCAAATACCACCTGCACATGCACCTTAGCAGTGTGGTTTCAAACCACTCTCAGGTTGACACTCTTACAGCAGCATTCAATTCCACCCAGTTCCACAACATTGTCAGGAAAACTTCAGGAGGAGACACCAAAGCAACATAATCTCTGCATGGCCAAACAAACTTCTAACTTTCCTTCCAGAATCCTTACCAGCTTCTCCCTACCACTCTTTCCTCTATACAATCATCTTTGACACTGCACTTTCTTCAGGTCTTTTGCAAAGGACACTATTCCAAAATTCTGCAGCTTCTGTTACTTTCCTACCGCATGAGTTCTGTTTCATTTTCTTTGATTTCTTTTCTCTCTCACAGTACCCACCTCCTGTCAATCCAACACATTGATGCTGAGATGACAGTCTTTCCAATTATTCTCATCACATCTCCCTGTTTGAACTTCACTGGCAGCTCCTCCTGCTTTTATATACCAAATTCAAATTCTTGCCTTTGCATGCAAAGCCCCTTGGTAGAAATCCCAGAATTATTCCACTTCCCTGTAGCTATAATTATACGAAGCATCTATCAAATATTGTGCTGTAAAGAGGCCTGTGAAAGCTAGCAATGAAATTAGATTAGTCCACATAAAAAATACAAAGAGTGAGATAGGTATTTTCTTCTGTCAAAAATATTGCAAAGGTCAACTCAACAGTTCCTTGGAATTCAGTATTAACAGAATTGGTTTTTTCCTCCCCTCTACAACTACAGCCTTTTAAAGTTCTTTTCTTATACAACATGGTAAAAAGCAGTTTATATGAAATAAGACAAGATATGCTTTATGCTTATTTTCTAAAGCATTTTATTAACAAGATACACTAGCAATGGCCTCACCTTGTGGGGTTTTATGTTCTTTCGTTTATTTTCAGCATTTAAAACATTTTGCTGAATCCTTAAAAAGGTCTTAATTGTCATCTTAGGCCGATATTGTGTTTCATATAAAAAGTATCTTGGTCATTACTAGGATTTTTTGTCAAAGAATAACATAAGCCAGATATTATTAAGAATTGCTGATATTCCAACTCCCTTGAGCACTAAGGAGATCATAGAACCATCAAGGTTGGAAAAGACTATAAAGTTCATAAAATCCAAACAGATACTTGGCATTAACTAAAAGATGCCACTTGTGCAGGAAATTCTCAGTTTATAGGTCTCATGCAAATCTGCTGGTATCAAATGTGAAGTAGAGATCACCAGTGTTGGAGGTCAAAGCCCTGCTAGAAAATGCCTAATGGAAACCCAGCAGAAGCAGCAAACACAGGGACAGGAAGGTTTCTAATGGCATGTTTCTTCAAAGCATGGCTGCGGTGGTCCTAAACTGCAGGGCAATCCTCCTGTGAACCCTGACATGGAAGAGAGTCCAAAAGCCAGTTCTCTGCCTGAGCCTGGCTGGCATCCCAGGATATCCTTCTCTCAAAGGCTGTTTTAGAGCAGATTCATAAAAGCACCTACACTGCTGGTCAAAATCTGGTAGGTGAAGTCCAGAAATAATCTACAAACACCATCCCTTGGCCACATTGGCTAGTAAACATTCTTCCCAACACTGGGGCATGAGCTTCTGCTCTTGGACCCTTACAGAAATTATCTCATCTCAGAAACTGCATGGGATTACAAATCAGAAGCACCTGATCCTAACTGCCCCAAAACCTCAGTTTAGGTAGCCTTCTCAAAGCACACTTGTCCCACAGCTACATCTGTAATACCAGAATGAAGCAGAAGAGGTGGTTGGGTTCATCTGCACGGTCAGGGGCACAGAAAAAAACCCAAGGGCTCCTCAGTTATAGTATATCCTACTGCAAGAAAATGCAGGCTTTAAACTTTCAGCAATTTAAGATAGTTCACTTACACTCCTCCCAGAAAAGTGCACTCAGCCTTAATTAGGATGGGCCAGGAAAAAAGTCTGCACCATGTTATTAAGGTGCAACTTCCCTGAAAAAGACAGAAAACTCACAGAGAGAAATGAAGGCACCAAAATCTTTACAAGTTCTAGCTCTCTAGCCTTGCATGAGAGGCATCTAGACCTAGTCCAGTGCTCCCAAGATAACTTAAAATTTTTGCATTAAAGTTGCATGATAAAAAACCCATATATACAGTGCAGGATGTGGAGAGCTGGGTTCCAGGACCACCCTCTCTCCTATATACTGGTACAGCCTCTTCTGGTCTGTCTTCCTCTAACTTCATCCACCTTCTCAAATGTTCAAATTCATCAGGCTGGCAAAAAGAAAGTCCCAGCAAAACAAACCAACCAAAAAACCCCTCAAGCAAATCAAACTGCTCATACCTTAACCTAGCAGTGGATAGTATGGACAGTCTTCACGGGGTTGTTTTGGCCAGCTGTGCCCCACTCCAGCAACACAAAAAAAGTGTTATCACCCCACTCCCTCCTCCTGCCCCCCACCATGAACTCTCCATGTTTTACACGTGATTTAGTGAATTTTCACACTCACAGACAGAATGCAGGTAGAAACATTCAGAAGAGATTTTATGCTTTGAATACCAATCTCAGATGCTTAGCTCAAGGAAGGACACAAAATTCCAAAAACAGCCCAGGGATGGGATGCTTGGGCTAGAAATACCCCCTTCTCAGGCTACTTTCATTATCTCCTTGCATACTACTGCTTTCAGCTACTGATTGCTTGCTTTCCAATCAGCTGAGCTTTTTGTGAAAGGTACTTGTAAAGTGGGAAATCTCTCAGGCTGCTCACCTCTTTTTGCAGATCAGCAAGCCTAAAGAACCCCACAGTGCAACTGAGATCCTCAAAATACCAAAATCCTTGGGCTACCTTGGGCCTCCTCCAGCAGCCACACAGTAAAAGCAGCTCTGCCGCTGAAACGATCTTGGACAACAGACGCCAGGGCTGACAAATCTCTGAAATTCATCACCTTTCTAGTGGGCAGCACAGGTAGCCAAGGGGTTCAGGATGGCAGTGACCTGGCAACTGTGGTATTAGACTTTGCTAAGGCCACTAAGTCTTTCAGCAGCATGTGGGAAAGAATCTCGTTTTTATTAGTATTAGTGTCTGCCAGCAGTTGTGGCTATTTCTGATACGTGAGGGGAGAGGATTGCTCTATTCCCATCCCCTCTTCCTTCACACCTACAATTTCCTGACCAAACCTCATTTCAAACGGGCATTGAACCATTTTTTTCTCTTTTTAAAGTATTGGGACACACCCAGCTCCTATCAAAACACACCTTGAGACACATCTTGTAGTATTTTACTTTCACAAAGTACAAGGACAACCACCAGGAAGAGCAAGAAGCAAATAATGATTTACAGCTTAGTGTAGAAGACTCATTAATAGTAGAAATACTCTTTAGCTATAGAATTGCAGTGAGGAACTCTATAGAAGACTTTAGAAATTTCTGAATTTTGTTTCTGTGTACAAGGACTTTTACTGTCTTACAATCTATAAATCTAAATCAACCCATCTACATGATACCTAAATACAAACTTTAAATCAGTGTAAAACAGCAGAAATTGTAATCAAAGTTTCTAAAACTTCTATTAATAAAGTATTACAAAAAACATTTTAAAAAAACACTTTCTGCCTAATATCATATTCAAGGGCAGACAGCAACTTAGCTTAAAAACAGTAGGGAGCTCCCAAAGAAAACACTGTAAAAACATTGTAAATGTTCATCTAATTGTATAAATTAGATGAAAAATAAAATATTGAAATATTAATGTTCTTTTGTTTTGACTACCACAAAACATTAACCTCTAGAAGTAATGATTCAGCAGAGAATGTAAAGCAACAAGCACAGAAAACCAGTCTACTTCCCAAAACGGGATTGCACATCAGACTAATTTTCTTTAATGCTAAGTGCAACTATGGCTCAATGGGAACTGAGAAGGAAAAAGAAGGACAAAAAAATAACATCCCCTCCCCCCCAAAAATCCCAAGAAACAAGAAAATCTTTCATGAAAATTATAAAGACTGTCATCTAGGAGCAGGAAACAAACAAGAACCTGTAACCAGACACAAACAGGCGTCACCTAAAGGTTTAAAGTTTCACAGCTAAAACTGCCTGGGTGTCATGAATGTGACCTAACAAATATTAAGGTGCTTTAAACAGTCATATTAGCTTTCTAGACAAGCAAGATCGCAGATGTAGGGAAGGATTACAGAAAGACAGTTTAACTAATTAAACCGATAATACCTTAAAAGACAACAGTAAAGCATTCTGCACCCTCTCTTTAGAAAAAGCCTTTTTAATTGTTTGAAAGTGTATTTTTAATTTCTTCTCCCTTTCCTATTTTACTTTATGAATGTTAATTTTTGATGGCTTCTTTGTCATAGGATTTTACCAGTGGATATTGAAAGGAAATGCAGAGCAGGAAGCATACCCTTGTGATTGCCTTTAACGCTAGTTTCTTACCTTTCAATCACACGCACATATCACAAACTGTTTCAGAAATCCACTCATCCATAGTCAAACTTCCCCAACTCCCCCTTCATGCACTGCAAGGACAGGCAACTCTAAAGAAATATAATACCACGATTCTGCGTTGGTTGTTTTTAAAAAAAAACAAACAAAAAAATCCTCAACAACATGACCTCCATTATTGTTGTCCTGCTGTTAAGAGCTGAATGTGTGTAACTTAAGCAGAGACTCACCTTGCATGATAGCTCGAGTGCCAGGAGGCGCAGGCATTAGACGAGGGAAGGTGTGACGTGGCTGCCTCTGGTTGACTTTCCGTAAATTTGGTTGCATGCCAGGAGTGAGGCCTGCAGGCTAGGTCATTCCTTCTGAAAACAAAGGCAGAGGGTGCTGCTTTAATGCAAACAGTTCAATAAGGTGATATGCAGCAAAAAAATCTACCAGGGCAGCAGTAAAACGTTTCACAGATAGGACAGAGGCATAATGACTTTAAATGACAGCAAAACTTTCTACATGCATGCCAGTTTTGAAAAGACATCACCATTTCTTTAAAATGCTTCAGATGCAGTGAAATGCCTTTTTTTTTTTTTTAATGGATAGTGAGGTGGGTGTTTTTTTCAAGGAACAGAGACTGATAAATTTTAAAGTGCCTGACATGTATCCAGAGCTTTAATAGTTAAAGCTAATACTAAGACTTAGAACACTTTTACAACTCAACAACAGTAAGGCTTTGGTAAGATTTTACTGCAGGTAGGTGCATGGGAGGAGCTAGGATGAAATGAGTTAATGACCAGAAGGATTAAAGCCATGTATATTGCTTCATACAAGTTAGTGATACAAGCAATCCTATTAACTCCAGGCAAGTTCTGCTTCAGCTCTTGAAATGCTTGGTATCCCAGATATGCAGGGAAGTCTTGTTTATTTTGGTGTTTTCTGGGATTGTTTTTTAAAGAATACATCTCAACAACAGTTCAGTGAATGATGTAAGTCCCCAAATATCTACTTGGATATCACCTCCAAATGTTCCTGGTCACCTAACAGAAAGAGATCCCTTCTAAGAAGTACAAGAGTAGGTTGTTGTTAGAGCTTTGCACCTTAAAAACTGTTTTGCAAAATTGTTCCATACTCCTCTGCCCCCTTCCTCCTGTTTAGGAATTAGTAACTACAGCTTACACTGCCTTCCAAGGACTTGCTGTTTGTTACATCACTCAGCACTCATGGAGTAAGCGCATTCTTTTTTCCCTAAGGTTAAATAAGCCTTCTGGGTGAAATCCAGCTACTTCTGTTTCTGTGAGCAGATGCCAATTACAGGCCATTTGTCTAGATCCTCTCGGTCACTTGGGAATGAAGCAGGACCTTCTTTGAAAGTAAGAAACCCTTCTCCTTGGTTCATCCTGGAGGAAGTGTAATTTAAAATTTAGGTGCAGTACGACGTGTGACAAATCCCATCTTTTGAAGTCCGAGCCTGAAATAAAGGCTTGTAGGACCATAATTGTTAGGATTTTTAATGTACTCAGGTACTTAAGGAATCTATTACTCCACGATTAAGTAATTTGTCTGAGTTACAGAAGTAATTTTCTACACTGAAAAAGTGTTCCATATTTTCAATTTGAACTGTAAAAAAATACTGGTACATTTCCCTTCCCTTTTCATAAATTTGTCTGTCATCAGACATCCACTGTATTTGGAGACCAAAACTAAAGCCAGTATCTTCAAAATAGGTCAGCTCTGAGTACATGGCTTTTCACAGTACATTCAGGAAGGTCTGAAGAAATCAGTGATGAATGGCCTTTCCAAACTCTGCATGCAGGATTACAAAAGGAGAATAACAATTCTAGAGGGAAACTGTAATTTCACTACAAAGTGCAGCATCATTACTGTCACTAAAAAAGAAGTAATTGTTTCCATAAACAAAAGCTTACTCTTCTCAGCATGACAAAAGAGAAAACAGTTAAGCAGAGCATCTCTAGTTGCCCTTGCTTGGTAGGACATGACATTCAGAGAGTGGAAGAACCCCAGTAATCTTAGTGCAAACAAGTTCAAAAGATTCTGCTCAGCCATGCAATGATGGGCTCCAGACAGTCCTTGCTTGCTCCAAGTTTGTATGCAGGTATGGAAAAAGTTATAATTTCACTGTTCAGCTGCACAAAATATCTCATGTCCTTTTCCCCCCACTGCTCACCTTTAACACTACTGACACCAACTCAGCAAACCACAAATACCTGTTAAGGCCAATTCAGTAGCTCTCCAAGGCATCAATTCAGCTGTAAAGATTCATCTTTTATGAGACAATTACTTTTCTATGATATACCACTAAGGAAACACAAGACTAGGAAGCTAGCACAATACAAGCAGCATTTGGAGCATAAGGAAAAGAAGGTTGGGAAGAGGGCTTCTATGACAGTTTGGGCTTGACAAATGGCAGGAGGAATCCAATCACTGGGAAGAAACAGAAGGAATGCACATGTAAAGTCAGTACTGTACCTCATGGAACTTGTCAAGATCTTGATAAGATAGTTCCTTGCTACATGAATGTCATTTTCAGAAGGCATTTTCTGTGCTACAATATCCACCACCACTTTCATCTTCCTGAGCAGTCAAGCAAGGGGATGAACAGACTGGACTGAGTTGTGGCATAAGGCAAGTTAAGTGGACAAGAATTTACAAGTTCCGTTCAATTTTCTATATTTGTGGACACACGGTGTTTTTGAGAGGGTTGGTTTTTTTTACATAATAGTCTGAACAGCCTAAAAATACTGGTGGGATACCTAGAAGGTGGAATCACAGACACCTGCTTTTGTTGGGAAGTTCACAACATGAATAAAAATTAATTCACCGTGCATAGTCAATAGTACTTTCTGACAGTAATTGTAATTAAATGGTGAGAATCTATCATGCACTTCAAAAAGCAACTTTTTCTAAAAAGTGGACTGCAACATAAATATTGATTCCAAAATTCAGCAAATGGATAGAAGGACTAAAAAGAAGAGATTAAAATATTCAAAACAGGAATATTTTGCAGGCAACTAAAGAAGTTGGAAGCTGAGCATTTATGTTCTAATTTACCTCTCTATTACTTCTGAGTGACAGAATGAGATCATCTGAACCTACAATTTAGAAAACCTCCAGCATTAATGGAAGCATTATTAAAAGCATTTCACTGAAAATGTCTATCAGTGCTTTTACAGAAGCTGCTAGAAGGAAAACGTTGATAAGCATAGAAGATAGGTTACACAGGAAAAAAGATATAAGGTCAGCAGATACAACAGAAGCATGCATTTCCCCAGCACCACCTTCTCCAACAGAAATTGTATCGTTCTTATCTAACAAACAGCACATCTGTTGTAACCCAGCCATACAGGCTTTTGCATTTGGAGTAATCAAAGCAAAAATGTGACAGGCAGTTCCAGGGGCCTGCATCCAGGTGAAAACCAAATGCTAGAATTGACTTCATAGAACCATGAAATAGTTTGGGTTGGAAGATCAGTAAGTTAAAGATCAGTCAGTTGCAAGGGGACTGCCAAGGGCAGGGGCACCTTCCACTAGAGCAGGTTACTTACAGCCTCCTCCAGGATCCACTCCCAAGGATCCACAAGTTCTCTGTTCCAGTGCCTCCCCACCCTCACGGTAAAGAATTTCTTCCTAGTATCTAATTTATCTGTTAGTGTTTCATTCGAGTCCCCCTCTGAGCGAGCAAAGGCCTGACTGCTGGCACACACCTCAAGCCTGAGGCTGCACACCTTTCCCTGCAGGCAGCGGCAGCCACACAGGACAGAGCCTGGATGTGCCGTTCTTCTGAAGCCAAACCGGCTGTTATCCCTTTCCAAAGGATCTCTTCCCTTCTGTCTCGGCCTAATCCTCCCTGCCTCGCCCGGCAACCCGCGCGCGCCCCCTGCCGGCTACCGCGCGCTGCGACCAGGCCGCCACGGCCGAACTGCCCCTTCGCCGCCGAACTGCCCCCTCCTGCTGCTACTGCTGGGATTATTCCTCATCCCAACTGAGCCTTCCTCAGGCCGGCAGTGGCACACTCTGCTATGACCACACGGCAGTGGTTCTTCTGGCGGCTGCAGCCCCGGGACTGCAGAATTGCGCTCCACATCGGCAGTAATCATTGACAGCCAGGGCTCCCCACAGCACATCTAACCAGAAGTGAGCATTAGAGGCCAGTCCTTGCAAATGCAGTGTCACCCACTGTTCATCTGTATCTGCTGCAGCAGGAAATATATCATGGAATCAGTCAAAGAAGGGTTTGGGTTGAAAGAGACCTAAAAGATCATCTTGTTCCAACCCTTCTGGAGGAAGGCAGGGACACCGTCCACTAGACCAGACCATTTGCTTAGAGCCCCATCCAACCTGGCTTGAATATTTTTATGGTATAGGCCATCCATAGCTTCTCTCGGCAACCTGTTCCAGTGCCTCACTACCCTCAGAGCAAAGAATTTTCTCCTAACATCTAATCTAGACCTACTCTCTTTCAATTTGATGCCATTCCCCCTTGTCCTGTCACTACATGCCCTTGATAATAGTCTCTCTCCAACTTCTCCCTTCACATCCTGGAAGACTGCCATTAGGTCACCCCAAAGCTTTCTCTTCTCCAGGCTGAACATTCCCATTTCTCCTAGCATTTGCACATAGGAGAGGTGCTCCAACCCTCTAATCTTCTTTGGACTCACTCCAACAGGTCGATGGTCCTTCCTGTGCTGGGGACGCCAGAGCTGGATGCAGTGCTCAAGGTGGAGTCTCACCCTAACAAAACCTGGGTTTAGACAAGAAATCTCAATTTTTCAGAAGTAAAAGAATGGACAAGTCAGTGTCTCCAGTCAGAACTGAGCTGAATCTACAAAGACAAAAAAAATCCCAAAGCAGAAGCATCTGTTCTTTTTAACTCTTACTGTTGCAGTCAGCCCTAAATCTCTGAGTAAAAATTGTTGTAGTGATATTAAAGATTCTTTAAAAAAATATATCTTCCCTTTTCAGTCACTTTGGTTTCTACAGACAGCTGTAGATCATGTTTCAAGTATAAACACAAGAATTAGGGAACCAGTCAATGTAGTGATGCTGAACAGCAGCTATCAAAATAAAACTCTTCTCCCTCCATTCACCACAATGCAACTCAAAGCTTTTTAGCAGTGCAGCAAAGCCATTCTGCGTTGTTAAAAACTTTGTTTTTAAAACAGCCCAAGTTCACTTTTCCAAAGTTGCAGCAGGAGGTCCAAATTACTGGCAGTCATTTTAAACCTTGTCTAGAACCAGAAATTTGGCCTAATCCCAGTGTAATTGGCTACAAGACATGCCAAAGATGCAAGGCTAAGGAAATACAGAAAGGCTGCAGCCCTGAGATAAAATGGAAACCTGCACAAGCTTAAAGGTCAAATGCACAATTCACTGGCATTCTCAAACAAGCAGCATGCTCCAGCACTGCATGTATTGTGAGGTACAGCTCACAAGGTACCCTTAGATTGTTTCAAAGCCAAATAAACCAAACCACACTGCACTTGTTTGTCCTGTAGAAACAGACAACCACAGTTACAAACACATGCCAGCCATGCAAATTGGCTAGGAGGGGTTCAATTTTTGGAAAGTCCTCAGCAAGCCACTCACACATTATTTTTTTTACTCTATGTAGAGAAAATTTCAAGAATTTGTAGTGATAGTGCAGGTGCCCTTGTTCGTCCACTTATAAATCCCAAATACCTTCATAGTTCTCAGCTTTCTCACCTCCCCGCCCTTAAAATAACAGTAGGCTAGACATACCAGTACTTTATTAACAATTTTTTTTAGTAAAACCATATATGCTAGGGGAACAAAAGTCTTCCCAATCCATGGGGGGTTTTTGCAGTTCACCAATCTTGTGTTCACTAAATTAAAACACACTAGAAGACCAACATATAATGTAATTAACTAGGTATGCAAAAACCCACTGTAAAGGAACTGCTAAATCATTTATTCAATGTATTAAAAACATTTTTTTAATATATTTTGTTAGTCATCTGAAATACTGGCAGGAAAAAAAGGAGGCTGAAAACCACAATGAGTCTGCAGCTGCCCACGGGGGCCTCAAATAAAAAGAAATTGACAATGTAACTTTTTTTCACTCCAGAAGCCTATAGAATACCGATGGATCATCCTATACAGACAAAGATATTTGGTATTATCTATCTCAGACAACTATATTAATAGTATTCAAATTACTTCATGCTATGTTAGTAACAACTGGCAGATCTATCTGCCAGGGTAATATGGGAATGAAACATCGAAAATTTGACAAAAAGCTATCACCCAGCAGCAAAACTCTGAAAGGAATGTGAATGGTTTCTTGTGTTGTTCTCAGTAATTAAATACATGCAAGAGTTGTTCTAATTTAGACTAAACCAACTGTTATCAATTCCATAAAAAAGCTCTTGATTACGTCCAGTACAATTCCCTGCTCCTTTCCCCTTGCCATTTTCAAGTGTTGACCTGTCTCCTGACATAAGGGTGCATCTATATCTTTGGATAACAACAAACCAAGTGAGGACAAAGCATCCAAAACTTGAAGCGGAGCACTTTTTCTGAAGAGAGTCTCCTGCTCTATTTCTTCTTGATTTATTTAAAAATTAAGGAAGGAGGGTGGTATGTGTGTGAAAATATGAGAAGGAAGAAAAACACAAAAAGCCTCACTGAAAATTTCCATGCAGAAATGGTATATCAAAGAATTCCCCAATTAAAAAAAAATTCCAGAATATATTTTGAAGCAAACCTTCACTGTCACTCATATCCAATAGAGTTGATATACACACACACACATACGTATCTCTCTATATAGATCCATGCATAGATATATACATATATGCAAAGTGACTTTTTAGGCTTTTCTAGTTCCAAAATATGCATATAATTTCTCTGGCCACGCTGATGGTTTTGCACTCCAGCCATTGCTTTTTTGGTATTCCAAATATACTGAAGCACTGCTAAAACCTGTCCCACAACCCACTTATGAATTCACCTCTCAGCTGCTTTCTAGAGCATCACAGCCTCAGCCATTTCCTTCCCTTTCTCTTAAGCCTGTCCTACTGAATCTCTCAGATTCAGTCTTAGATGCCCCAAGTTCTTACAGTCCTGGGGCTAGACAGCAGCAATTTAAATGCTTTTTCTAAAGTACACTCTGTGCCAGCATTCAGACAGTCCATCCAGAAGAACCTTAAACATCCTTTCAAATAAGGACAGAAGGTACAGTAACTGCATTAGCCCCTCCAAAAAGCCAAAAGAATGGGGCCTTCCCAGGTGTGGCAAAAACATCATGACTTGAAATTTTAACTGTAGAGGTATCACACCCTCACTTTATATTATAGAGATTAAACTTGTGTAAAATGTCTTTTCATGGTGAGCAAAACTCAAAAAATTCCTGGTAAATATCATCATAGCAAGTACTTGAGGGCCATGCCTTTTACTTTTGCAGATCTGTAGTGAGCGTTATAAAAACGACACATACCATCTCCTCTTTTCTTTCAGGGTCACTCCCTGAATGGGATTCTGTTTCAGATGAAGCCAAATCCTGTCTGGATTTACATCTGGCTCATTCACAAAAGGAACAGTTAAATCAGATGCACTGCAGGAACATTTAATGAAATATTTAGTTAAGTAAATATTTAGAATAATACTGCTGATCACCATTAGAAACAATATAGTTCTTTTCATCCAAAAAACCCATTGGAGTAAGAAGTAGAACCAACTCAACAGGCCCACACAAAGTCTTTTTGCTCATCTATTAAAGAGCTTGCACTTGGTAAGTACTCTAGTATTGCTTCTCAGCCTATTCTCAGAACACTTGGAATTCTCTAGTAATCTTCCAAATAGTGGTTACATCACACAGCATTTACTCTGGCTTAGCTATAACTGAGACAAAAGATGAGTGCAATACTGTAAGAAATTACAGATACTTTCCATATTAATAAAGAACTGAATAAGTGTTTAATGTAGAAATTTTCCCTTGAGGCATCTTGGTCTCAGAAGGACAACAGAGATTTGAAAGAAAAATCTGCTCTACAAAAAAACTCCAAACCAACCAACCAAAAAAAACCAAAAAAACAAAAAAAACAAAAACAAACAAACAAAAAAAACACCAAAAAACACCACCAAAAACCAACCAACCAACAACAAAAAAACAACAAAATCCCATTAAAACAACAAAAAAAACCCAAACCAAATCCCCAAAAACCTCCTCTTCTGAGGAGCCTCTTCTGGATTACACATAAAAGTGCATGTAAAAATTTCTACTTCCTCCACTGAATTGTATATCACTCTGTGATACACAGCATGGTTTGTAAAAAGGATTTTTTTATTGTAATAAAAAACTATTTTCAGATTAAAACAGACACTAGAGTTTTGGCACATTACAAAGTTCATAATTTGGGCAGGAAATCTCAACTGCCTTAACGTGTTGGAAGCCCAAGGCATAAGGTGGTTACAATTGCACAATCATCCAAGGCAACCTCTCCCTCCTTACCTCCCAGGGCAGCTCAAGTTTCAGGTGAAGTTAATTGTTAGTTCTAAATTAAATCCCTTTTCTAATCTCCAACTGATGACTGCAGCCATAACAGCATTGTAACACGCAGCAGTACAATTTGAAACATGCATCCATCTACCATTTCTCCACTGGCAAAGGGTAGATATTTTCCTGCAACTTCTTGGAGCGTGATCTACTCTCCTCCTATGCCTGTACTAACTCAGGCCAAATATTTCCAACATTTTGTGCAGATTCTTAATGAGAGTAGAAGGAATCTGCATGGGTAGGTATGTCTCTGAGAGCTCCTGCCACCCTGTGGGTAGGAGCCTGACCCTGAGAAATGCAAGCCACCGCCCTCCATCCCTAGGGGGAAGATGGGGACTGCAGTAAGGCAAGTGCAAGAAGCTGGATTCTCTGCTGAGGCTGGTTCTATGTCCTGCTTCACCTTCTGACATTTCATTCTGTGAGAAACAGAGCTGTTTCCTTTGATTTGGATACACTGGGAATAAGTACAAACCCTTATTTTGAGCAGATATATGGCAGGTCCTAAAACATTTTTACAATCACAACTCTCATTTCTGGGATTCCTGGAACAGCACTGATTTTGCTTGGGGAGCTAGGTTTTTAGGCTTATTTTATAAAAACTGAATGTGCCAAGACATGCAGGCAATTTAACATCATTAGACTTGAAAGTTGGGTTTGGTCACTTCACAGCAAAATAAAAGCTATTTTCAAAGCAAAACTGAAAACAGAATCACTTCACAGCAATAACAACACAAATCTTCAATAGATGATTATTTTTCTTCCAGCCCAGCTCACATCACCCCTTCAGACCTCAATCTTACACCACCCTAATTATCATCAAGAGTAAGTTTTACAAGAGAGTAAATCTGGCAAAAACAGAATAATAAATGCCCACACAGGTTAAAACATGTGCTTGGATACACAGAAATCAAATCAGAAACTATCTAAATTTTCCAAGCCAGTTACAATTGACGACAAAATACAGGGAAAAAAATGCTCTAGTTACTCCTGCTGTCAAAGTTTGGTTGTTAAAAAGGTGCAGGAACTATCAGCATCCCTCGATCAAGTAATTCAGTAACTGAATTCATCCATGCATTCTTCCTGCATAAACCAAGGTATCTATCTATGGACAATCTCACAACAGATCACCCAGATACTATGACTACATTCACATGCAAATTATGCCTACATCACTATTATTACACTTGGAGCAGTGAATAGGCTCCATTACTCAGCTGTTTGCATTATATGTGCTACAGTTAGTCTTCTTCAAATGGGAAACAAAATGGCTTTGAACACTCCTTCTAGGGTGGTACTGAGCTCCACACAAGGATGTCTAAATCTCAAGGAATAGAAAAGGTATCTTCATATAGAAAAAAATCACTGAGACACACTGAATACCACATATGACCTCCCAGTGACTAATGGAAGTGTAATATTTTATAGCTTTACTCAAAGTTCAACGAAGTCAACAGAAATGTGTGATGGGTTTTATGTGCCAGTGCTTTGTTATATGTTACTATGTGTTATTATAAACCAACAGTAACCTGCAGACATTGATCCTAGCTCTTCTGGGATCCTTCCCCAAAAATACAATGGGCGGATCCTACCTGAGCAGCCCTCTAGTGTGAGAAGGCCCATTAGCCTCACTAGATTAAGGATTTCTGAAATAAAGCTGACTGGCCTGTCTGGTCACAACTAAGAAGATAGAGACCACATGAGCCACACTGCTCCAGCATCCCACCTTAACAGCAGATATGTTCTTGAAAAGCAGGAATCAGTGACTGCCTGGCAGTGACTCAAAAAAAAAAAAAATCCTAAATTTACCTCCCTCCCCCTTCCCCAAACTGTGTAAGACAAGTGTACTTAAAAAATTATGCTGCTTTTCCCTGTATTTTTGCTCAGTACTTCATATTCCTCTCCTTCCCAAGGAGAAATCCCACAACCCTTTCTTTAGGTGTATCCTGAAGAACAAGCAATTTTGGTCTCACATTTATCAACATGCTCATTTCCTCTTACACTGTTCCGTAAAAATCCCCTTCCACCCTTGTGTAAACTCTACATTTTGGCAAACAGCTCACAGCCTGGGAAACTTTTTCCACTGAGTTTTCTTTCCATGCCACTAAAAGCTCAAGGCTTAAAAACTCTCAGGCCTTGAAACTTTGAGTTTTACTAAGAGTGACTCTGCCACTCCATTTGTCCCTATCCCATACTGGGATGAAGAGACCAGCCCAAGAAAACTGGTTGCAGACTTCTTAGAAAGTAGCAATGCAAACCTCCCCAGCGCCTGGCCCAGCTGGGAGATGAGTTGTTTTGCTCAGCAAGAGCAAGCACACTGAAGCCAGGTCTGCCTGAGAAATGGGAGGCAAATTTGAAAGCAAACAGCAAAATACTCTTTCCAAAGTCACCTCCCCTTCTCCACAATTCCCACTCCATTTCAACAATCCTATAATGAAATTTTAATGGGATGCATTTGAGACAACAACGCATAGTTTTTTTATCCCCCTCATCCAGCAAGTTATAAAAGACACAGAAAAGCCAAGAGAAAAGCACCCTGAGCGCTCGCTTATCCCAACAATGGAACGGAGGGGTGAGGAGCTGCCGGAGCTCATGGGTGTCCCATGACCTGTCCTCACCCTGGCAGAGCCTTAGGTACCTACCCAGGCTCCTTGCTGGGCGGTGCCTCCTCCCTCAGGGTCCCGGCAGAGCTCCCGGGTGGCGGAGCAGCCTCCCGTCATGGAGCGGGAGCGGTCCAAGAGCGAAGCGGCGGGGCCGAGGCGGCACCGGGGGTGTTGCTGGCACCCTCCTGGGCTCTGTCCCCGGCAGACGCGGGCGATGCCGGCGGAGCAGAGCATGGGACTCCTCAGCCCTCTGCCACCGGCTGTCGTGCTAATCTGCGGCCGCCAGCTTAGGGATATAATTAGACTCACAAAGGAGCCTTGTTAGCGCTCCCCGCTAAGAGGCCGGAGCACTTCAGATTAGTCAGACCCGCGACTCTGCCGCTGAACGCTGCTGCCGAGCCCGGCGGGGAAAAGCTGAGTAAAGCCCAAAAAATGAAACCAGAGGACTCTGCCTGACGGAGGAGGGGGCTTTTTAGTTTTCGTTTGAAGTGGTGTTTCACATGAAAAATGCAGTGACATTATGCTGCTGAAACGGTTTGTTTGATCCGTTCTATCCCTTTCCAATCTTCTCAGCAAATACATGGGCAGGCAACGAGATGGGTCTGGGGCGCTGCATTGTAAACAAGTTAATGTCACTATGAGATGACACAGCTAAAATAAAATATCTTAAGAGTTGATGGACCATCAATGGTAGTGGAGAGTTACAGATGTTTTTAACCAGACACTTCTCAGGGAGCGGCATTTCCCCTAAAAGAGAGGCAAGCCTGTTCTATCCCTAGAAATAAACCACTTCAGTATGCAGGCACTGGCAATCATCATCTATAGAAAAAAGTGGCAGGTACATCCTTCCATCCCCCAGGGAGACTGATATTACAAATTCTGGGGAGTTCTTTCAAAGGACAATTTATTTTAAAAGTCTTCTGAAAAAATAAGCTTTATTCTCCATAGTCACACAATTAATCCCCTTCTGCTAGCCAGACTTGCACATGTAAGCTTGCTTGATGGTTGCTGACCATCATTGTAACTGAAGATATAAAGAATACAGTAACAGGTTGCACAAAGTTTCTTTGGGGGAAAATGAAAAAGATTATGTTGTATCCTTGAGGATCAGCACAGGAGAAGGAAGACAAACTTTCTTCTTACACACTGGCCTATGTGCCACAATCATGTTTTCCTTAGGTTCACTGACCCATCACACTAAACAACAACCATACATTTTTATTGATTCTGTTCTATAACAGAGCAGACTGACTGCACCACAGCATCCTTACCAACCGACTGACTTCCATCCTGCATGTGTAAAATGAATGGCTTTTCACAGGTCAAAGCAGGATGCATTTATAGTTGTAAAGGAAAAGCTGGAAGTCCTATGGATTTACAGAAATACTCAAACTTCAGGAAGGAGGTTGGCTAAAGGGCAAGAAGTGGTTTCATTTTATCCAAACATACATATTTGGATTTTAATAAGAAATACAGTTAAGACAACATATGACAGAATTATAAATGACAAAATCCAATAGCTCAACTGTGTGAACCTGCTGGGAAGTTAGATGGTGTCTGATTAAAACTTTCTCAGCCAGACTGATATATTCTATTAAAAAACAACTGCACTTCATATAAAGGTGAGAGTATAGATTACTCACAGATGTTAAACCTAACGTAATGAAATTTTTTGGAAGTAGCCTTCAATAAAGGTAAGCTAAACCTAGTATGATGCCTTGCTTATTAACATAACATTAACAAATATGCCTGTGTGTGCATGTGCATACTCAGTCCAGAGAAAGGCAGACTGACTTAATGGCTCGCTTTTCTAACCATGTTTCAGAAAGAGACTAACAACCACGGAGTTATTGCCATGTTAATGAGGATGGAGACCTGACAAATACTATTCTTGGTGACTTATTTGGAAAAACAGAGAAGTAAAATTCAAGTGGGAAAAAAGAACTTTTCCCCCTAATTTCCAGCAGCAAGTCCATCCTCACTCTACATAACAGAAGAATAAATTGCAAAGGGTAGATACTATTGAATCTGCTGTCTAAAAACCAATGAGAATTAATGACATTGATACAGTGGTAAGAGATGAGGAAAACTAAGTATTTCCTTAATTTTAAAGAAAATCTGAGCCTCAAAATACAGTTAACCAATATAATTTTAGATTTGCTTAAAAAAAACCTCTTTTCAGTCTTAATCTGCAATCAGATACTGCTGAGCTGTCCTGCTAGACTGCAGCCAAAACAGCAAACAAGCTCATCTTACCTTCACTTCAAAGACTGCTGGGTATGGCAGTACATTTGCTGGAAAACAGCTATAAACAGTCACATAATTGCTATGAAAGCTTTTCCAGAAGACTAGCTGAAATTTTAAAAATATCCCTGAAAGAACTAGGATTATTACAGTGCTTATTGTGACATATAGGATTCAAAGATGAACAAAGGTGGGCGATCAGACAAATGCCATGCACAAGAGTTCAGCCTACAGAAGAAAAGGGACTTCTCAGTCAAGGGTCAAGATCCCTCCCATTCAAAGCCTTATTCTCAAGTGTAAACTGCCTCATTAAGACAGTACAACCAAGTAAACAACATGGAATCATTACTCCAGTTGCTGTTAGGTTGCAGTATAGAAGGAAAAGGAGCCCACATACAACATCACACACTGGGTATTAATAATGCAAACATGCTCATAAAGCTATGACACTGGATGCACAATCCCAGTAGTATCAAGTCTATGCAGTACTAAACAAATGCTCACTAGTAACTGTTCTCAAAAGAGGAAACTATGTCCCAGGTTCAAAGGAAACCCCTGCACATCACAATCTGAGCTTCCAGAAGGCTTTGCCTCCTTACTGAAAATTAAAACATCAACTAAAAATTTTGTATTAAAAGACAGAATAGGTCAAGAGTTAACCCCCCACCTTCTCCTTTCCTATCGCCAGAATGAGAAAACACAGATTTCAGGGTGAAAAGTTTTCAAGCTTTCCCCAGGAACACACATATCAGTTTCACTTGAAAAGTCTCCCAAATAATTTTTTTCATTCATTTTAATAGCCAAAGTTGTGGGAAGTAACCTGCTCATCACCAAGAGCAGCACCACAGAAACATCAGCACCACAGAAACATCAGCACCATAGCAGCATCTGCAATCAAGCCAGTTAATGAAGGTGCTCATCCCTGTCTCTCCTCCACCAGACTGGCTGCCAAGGCAGATTTCATTCCCCTCCAAGCCTCCTCCATCTGTCTACAGGCATATGGCTTTTCATCAGAAATACACCAAAAAATGAGGTTAAAAACCTGAATGATCAATATGCCTGTCCCTTTGAGATCTTCTGGGAAACACACTTGGGATGCTTTTGCCTAGAGAGACTTTCCTGCATTATTAAAACACATATTACCACGTTTAATTTAGGAACGTTTATCCAGCACAGACTGTTGTGTCCTAAGGCAGAAATTTCTAAGTAATATACATATTTTTGAAATCCCTTAGGTCGTTTAAATGAAAGTAATAGCCACAAGAGAGCGCTACCAGCAAAGGATTCAGTCACAGGGAGAAATCAGACTTCGAGCCACTCAGAGTAATACAAAAAATAAAGATTGTGGTTAGGCAGTCTTATTTGCACATCTAAAAGGTGACCTCAGACATTTAGTTGCTATAGCTGTGATCTTCAAAACTCAGGAAATATTCTGGGTGTCTCCATTTTTGAAGGTGGAATTCAAGATAAAGCAATTACTGTTTCTCTTTGTTTCAAAGGGAGATTAGTCAGCAGTTTTTGTATTTTTTGCACCTTTAAAATTACCCACTCCAACACCTGAAATTAACAGCTTTTCTAATATGACCAGTTTTTTTCCTGAATGTTTGTAGCTGACTAAAACTCAATGCAATGAGTTAAAACAACAAAACTGAGGCTTTGTTGTTGTTTATGATCTCTATGCACTGAGTATCTGAGTACCTTGTACTCCTCTCTTACTTATCTTTTCAAGAAAAGTGCCAACAAATTATAAAAACAGTCTATTTTTCTGGAGTAGCAAATGGAATTGCAGCACTTTTGTCCATGCAAAACAGAAAGAGTTCCTGTTTTTGCAATTTCAGCTTCTAGTATCTTATCGTAAAAGGAAACGACTTCCAAAAAGTATCCCCAAAAAAGAAGTGACCTAGAACTTTAAAACAATAAAATGAAAATATAAACACTTGCTTAACTTATGGACTTCTAGGGGATGAGAGGATCTAAAAGAGAAAAGCAGTAATGAAAATAACCTAATAATATTCAGATATTCTTAGAATGGCAAATTGAACCAGTATTTTGACAGACGAGTTATTGATAGAATTCTATTACATGAGTAGCTGTAGAAATCCCTAAAATTTCAGCAAAGCAGCATAATCTACCTTAAATGCTGATTCTCACATGCCAAAATTCACACAAAGGTCTACACAATCGCCTTTTGCCTTGCTGTCAACCACAGCAAGACCTATAAGGCCTGTAGCACTGCTCTTTGCTTTCTCCTCCCATGTATCAGGTAACCAGTTGGTCTGACCTCCCATTTGCTAGACATTCTCTGCATCTGAAAAATGGAGCAAACAGCAACACCACACTATAGCCAACAGAGCCTCTTTTAAAGAAGCCATGCTGGAAGGAGTATGACCTTGTCACAGCACAACAGCTCCTTTCCTATGCCATGCTCTAATAAATTGCATTTTACATAAAAAGAAACTAAAGAGACCTCTAAAAGGCTCTGCTTCTGTCTGTGAAAATAAATAAATGCAAATAAATTATCAACCCTAGTGCCCTTAAACACTTCAGGCATTAACTTGAAGAAATTAGGATTTCACCATCGCAGTTTGCACAGGTTTTCCTTGTTCCTCAGCCCAACTGTACAGGCTTGAGCAGGATGGAACAGCAATTTCATTTATAAATAAGATATGCACTGTCAACAAGGAGTTATTAATCTGTATGAGGGATAACATCATAAATCTTCCTGCCTTCTAAATTCACAATAGACTACCATGATAAAGCTCTCATATTCTGGAACTGTTTCTCCCTGCTCTGCCTTGGGGAACTAGACAGACACATCAGGATGTCTGAGATAAAAGTGCTGCCCTTGGGATTTATGGTATATTATATAAGCTACATAAATACTTTTCCCTTATCCTTACTTTTTGCACATTCCGCTACCGTTTGATGGCTAGATAGCATTGAACTCCTGATGTCACCCTCTTACCTCAGTTTTTACCATGATTTATCAGAATTCATCAGAAGGATAATAAAACATTTTTAATGAGTATTTATCATTAGGAAACATCTAATATTGAATGAATTGATTCTGGCAGGATTCATTTTCAAGTATCTTGGAAATTATCATGCCATGTAAAGTGCTAAAGAAATTAACCTTTAAGGTAAATACAAAATAAACATTATTCACCACTAACACTGAAGAAAAATATAGCCTCTGACAGGGCTAATGCTAACAGCAGCAGCAGCAGTCAAAACAGGGGATTTTAGGCTGTCTTACCATGGCTGAGGCGAAGCAGCAGGAAGCAGAGAAGCCTTCAGACACATTTTCCCCTGCCATCTTTGCCCAGGATGGGCAGAGTGAATGCCAGAGCAGCACACAGCTGCCTGTGCTAGCCTGGAATGCTGCCTTCAGCAAGAAGGAACTTGCCACATCCTTAGGGCACACAGCCACAGAAATCCTGGTGCTGCTTGTGGCCAGAAACAATGGGTGCGTTTTGCCTCCCAGCCACTCACCACAATAAGCTTACCTTTCCACAGCCATTCCAAATGACTTGAGCTTCCTCAGAAACCACATTCCAAATACTGGTCTTTCTACTCAGGTGTGGTGTTTTCCCACACCAATTTCAGCTGTAATTTACCTCACCACGTCCAAGGTGACTCAAAAACAGGAGAGGAGAAAGGGAATTCCTCTTGTTCCAGGGCATTTCAGGAGACAGCCCAGCCCTACTTTGTCTTGATCTTGGTTAAAACATGACAGCCACATGATGCAAATTATGGAACCTCCACAAAGAACTGTGCCACAAGCTGGTATGGTTCAGGTTTTACCTGAGAAAGCTATTTTGCTCTGACATGACCTATGCCAGACCAGTTCCCATCCCCCAGAGTGCTTTCTTCTCCACCAGATGCCAACCCTGGTTCAGCTGTCCATCTGCTGCCAAGCCAGATCAAAGAACTGACTCTGGTTTTGAGAGTAACCCAGCAGAAATTTCCCCAAACTTTGGCTTTTGTCATTCTGTCCTTCCTCTGCACTCAGCATGGTAGCTGTGACTCTGTGTCAGACTTGGCTTTGCCAGGTGATCCAGTATTATGCAGATTCAGTAGAATCAACCATAAATCACCCTGGGCTTCTTGTGTAAGAGATAAGATGCAAATTTGTTCAGTTATTCAGTATCTAAATCTGCAACACACTCGCATTCCTGCCCTTCTTTGAAGTGGTCATATTTCTGAAGTTAAGGGTTGGATTCAGAAATTATTTTAAAACTTCTTTACAATCTTTTCAAATTCGAAGGTGTTACACGTAGTTACTTGAGCAAGTCGAGCATAAAATCTCTACACTCAATATGGTAGATACTTGATGCTCAAATGTGTAAGAAGTGCCAAGTTCTCCAACTTGTCAATCATTTAATCCTCAGGATCTGAAATATGTAACCTAAAATAAAATTTCCACAAGGAAAAAACCGCAACACCCTGAAATAGGAATATTATTCCTTCTCTCCTGAAATTGGACATGTGCATTTCAACATCCTTGACTAGAGTTAAAAAACTCAACACTCTTAAGTGCTTAAAAGCAATCCCAAACAATTATTTCAAAACATATACATACACAGAAGCATGCATTCAACATGCAAACATCATCTCTGACATAAAAAGATTATTCATTTGGTCTTTAATAGGTGGGTTTATAATTCTGTTTTCAGTCAGGAGTCTGAAGATATCTACAGTATTATCGAACACATAAAAAAATTATCAGTGTGTGCACGCAAAAGTATTATGTGAAATGAGTAAGTCTTCAGATCCCCAAAGTTTAGAAGGCTCATTTGTTTTTCTCTCTCTCACTCAAGGGGCTATATATTAGCGTTTCCAGCACCTACACTGAAATTTACAAGTCGAAGGCAGTTTACAGAACAACTCCAATGTACCACCTTGTAAAAAGCTATGGTTAGATCCTGTAAGTACTTGTATACTTTTTTAATCTTTAGTCATATGAGTGCTCGTACTAAATTGGATGAGACTACTCATGCTCAAAATTAACCATTTTGACAAGTGCATGCACGATTGAAGGAAAAAAATCCACTACGAAAACCCAGTCATGACTCTCAGGTTCTTACCGTTTGATGGATATCCCGTTCCACAAAAAAGCCATGTTGCCCAATTTTGGCACTTACTTAAAAAAACGAAATAGCACTGCCACAAGTAACCTTTTGAATAAGCATATTCAAATTACAGAATATTCCTTTTACATGCAAGGAAATGTCTGTGGCCTTCCTAGTAGCCCAAACATTGCCCTAACAGAGTTGCCTTGGTAAAATATTGTGACATCTGTTGTAATTTTGGCTTTCTGTTATTTAAACTTTACAGGGCAGATTTTTTAGATTTGCAAAGAAATTAATTACGGAAATTGCCACAAAGTGAAAACATATCAGTCATGACATATGTATTTGAGAGAATCCTAGTAGCTGTATAAGACAAACACACAAAATTTGTTCTTTGAAACCAGTACAATACACCACCAACTGGAGGAACTAAACCTTAGAATCACCTCAAGCATTCGTTGGTATGCCATTAACATCATGAATCAAATCACGTTCATCCAACTAAGAAGCAGGTGAAGTGAGCAGAAAATTGAAAGTGCTTTTTTAGATGTACACCCCACCAAGAAGGCATGGGAAACATCCTGGCTAGTATTGCTAGGGTTATAGCAAAGGGAATGTGGATTCACACTGTTAATGTGTTGGTTAAGCATCTGTGATGCAACCAGGGAAAATGGTCCTCATCAAAGTTTTTCTAAGGTAAAATTTTCTATAAATATAAGATGGAAGTGTATGTTCCTCCTTTTGTCATGTCCATTCCCCTTCCATCAGTAGTGCAGAATCACACAGCTGAAGAGTACAGTGGAGGCCCAGCCAGCCCTCCATTTGCCCATGGAGAAGGTGGAAGGCAAACCAGAGCAGGAGGGGACCTCCACGTGGGCTGGTCTACTCTGTGTGTCCCCACTGAGCAAATGTGTGGAGGGTGGTTTATTTGGCAGATGCTCCATAAAACATTCCTTCAGAGAAAGATCCTGCTGAGATCACTAGGCACTCCTTAAAGCATAGAACATCCAACCCAAGGCTCTCCTGAGCTGGGCCTGCAGGTGCTGTGCAGTTCGTGTGATGCACCATGCTTGTGCCTATCTGGTTCCTGGCACTCCACTGTGAGCCATGGTAGCTCACTGGCAGCAGCAAAGGAGAAAAAGAGGTGCCCTAGCCTGGTCATGCTGTCACATATCCTAATACACGAGGCTTACTCCCTCTCCATCATCAGAACTGGCTGGGAGTAGTGCATGTGTCCATACCTGGCACACATTTGTCCATACGTGGCCATCCATCCTGCTCAGAGCAAAAGAGGGCGCCCATAGCAATGTACTAACCCACTTCTCAAGTGAATTTGCAAAGCGGGAGTTTTTTTAAAGGAGTTCAGCCTTCCACAACTGCAGTCCCACAGAAATGTTCATGCCTTGAACTTGAAAGCTGTGTGCATCTGTTACAAATACCCACTCCCAAAGATCTGCAGCGGCACATCCTGTTCCACAGCTGCCAGTTCCAAGAAACATGGGTGGAAAGGGGCAATTACACCTGCCTACTTTTTACAGAAATAGTACATGTATGCAGATAGACATTGTATACTATAAATTTCCAAAGTCTGGTTGAAAATACAGGAATTAAAAAAAAATAATTTAAAAAATCCGTTCCTGGTCAATTGAGGCCAAAGTCAATCTTTAAAAAGAAGGAATTATGGCTACTGGGCAACAAGAGAGAAACCACTGCTATCTGTTTTGCCATAACAAACCCCGCTTCCAGAAGAAATGAAATCTAATTGAAAGACAAAATAGATTTCACTTGTAATCAACAGTGGTTCTCCACTAGTGCATTTAGTTTATTGAACAATGCTTAACCATGGACAAAATAGTATACTATATGCTTAGAAGTAGAAAAATACATGTTATTTTGCAGATTGTTTCCTATACCATTTTGGTAGCTAAGAAACTGGAAGTACCAAGGCCAAAATCAGATAAGAGACAAAATTCACAGTCCTACACCCACATAATTGAACAGGAAAAAAATTCCCTCAATTTTCCAAGTCATCTCATGAATTGATATTCTAAAGTTTCACAGAGTATTTCTGCAGCCACAAAGAGCCATGAAGTATACAGGTCAAATATAGGTTAAATGAGAACTCCTTGCTAAGTTACACAAAAGCCATTGCAGAAAGGTCACGGTGGTGCTCAGCAGCTTTCTGCTCAGGCTGTGACAAATTTCAGTGATCTCCCATCTGAACGCTGGAAATAACTGTCAAGACTTTTATTTACAGATTTCTGTTCAGGTCTCAGGTGTCTGAAACAGTACTGTACAGTCTTGGAGCCCTCAAGAGATTAATTAAAAATTCCTTCTGTACTTTAATTAAAAGTTAGTTGTCTTCATGAAGTGCCATGCAAATAGAGATAACCCTAACTTTCCATGTCTAGGTGTTTATGGCACAAGTATCTTGAAAGTCACTTCCCTTGTTAGGATTTTGCACAGTAATGTCAGTATTCATAGTTCACTTCTGATGCCAAGTGTGTTTGCTCCCACTCTCTTTCCCTCTTCTTTAACAAGGGACTTCCTCAGCACTGCAAAAAGAGCTTGCACTTCAGCAACATGAAGGCACAACACCAAAATGGTACAGAAAAGAAAACAACCCAACAAGTCCTCATATGTAAACAATATGGCCAAATTCCAGAACTTTAGAGCTTGTTCCCAGGTACTGGCAGTACCTCCAGAGTTGGCCAATGTAAGCAAAGTCCAGCTTCCTATCATTAGGAGATGCTGTGGAAAAGAGGCGGCTCCTTCCCTCACCCACCCATTTTGACTGCTGCTAAGAGAAAACTCCAGCAGCCAAGAGGACAACCCATGTAACTTCTTAAGGTGACTCCTAGAGGTGAAAATCTCACCCTGCCTTTAATAAATCACACATGAAAGCCTTACCTATGTGCCAATTCTCAACAGTTTAATGTGTCTCATGAATGCATAGTGAAAAATTACTATGGATTTGTGATACATGCTTATGTATAGCATGTGCAAAAGAATGAAGACAGTATGTAATAAGTAGAAAGGAATTTAAGTTAGAAGTATATGCAAAATAATTAAAGTACACGGAATATGGCAATCACCTCAACATCAACATTCAGTATCAACACTCAGACAAATTTCATTTGTATGTAGATGTGCACACCACTTCCAAACAAAATAAATTCACCTGTAATTCCTGTAAGAAATGTCCTAAACACAGTCTGCTTGCCATTTTTCTCGGAAATTAATCTACTCAAGAAATTACTTAGTAATACATAGAAGAACTGGCATGCAATTAAGATGTATTGTTTCTACAAATTCACTTGAGAAAGTAATATGAAGCCTCCTGAGTCCTATTTTAATCCAGGACCTGCACCTAATCAAGTACACTGCACTTGTTCTACCATCAATATATATAAGCTACTTAAACATCCCATGTGTTGTTGAGCCAGTTGCACAGTCCTGATTTGGTTTAGACCATAACTATGCAATGTTTCCAGAAAATACAGCAAAGTATGTATGCTGATAGCCAACACATTTATGCTGAGTATTTGGTAGTGCAGTTTTATTAGAAACCAGTGTTATTTTCCCTGTGTGAGTCAAGAATCATATTCTTTAAAAAAAGTGGGTAAATATAATTTTTTGGGAGCCAGCTACCAATGCAGAACAACATGAACCTCTTAATCAACCTCTGTCACAGCCACAAAGTAATTGTTGTGAATGAAACACATCACTCTTACTAAAACATATTCCCTTGGTCTTCGCTGTAGATACATTAGACTTCTAAACAGATAATAGTTTGTCCTACTGTTTCCTACATACAGTGAGATCAACATAGGATCAGGCTGTGGCTCTACTGCTTTGAGAAGAAATTTCACAGAGACACACTTCTCAGCAGTGACAAATAAAATGTGATTTTCCTCAATTAATTAAACTGACATTATAGCAAGGAAAGTTCTCTACTTTCCATAAGAGTTTTGTTAAGAAGTAATTTTTTCAAAACATAATAGATTTTTTTAAAGTTTACTTTTCACTTCTGGATCACTATACAAATAGATAAGAAAAATGACCCCAAGGAAAAATGTTTTCCACATAAAATCTAGATCTTGGCTATGCACATTAACTCTCAGATAGCAAGAACAATCATTAAAACACAGATTCTCTCAAGCTTCAGGATTGAGTTGAGCTTCAAACCTTCTGCCTATTTTGTGCTCCAGATTATCACACACTGACACCCACAGAGAATAAAATGTTAAACCAATGCTACAGAGAGACATCACAATGCTAGACAAAGAACACAGGGCAAGCAGACAAAAAGGATGCTAAGATGACTTGCAGATCAATATACATCTTATACGTAATTCATTGAAAGGCAATTGTGGGAATATTCCCAGCCTCCCCAGGGAACAGTAAGTGTGTATCTGAGGACTGAAATAGTCTGAAAATGCTAAAACAGCTATTTCAAGATTTTTGCAATTGATTAAAATGCAGACTACCTCTGAAAAGTGGTGGTCCTACTTACTCAAGTAATTTTGTAGTCAGTTCAGTTCCCTGATCCAGTTCAATCCAGACCTGCAGGAGTGCTCATACAAAGATGAAACAATTGGTTTGCTTAAAGACATGGCTGTTTGAAGTACTCATAAAAATTCAGCCTAAGATGTAGGGCAAACAAAACAAAACTCTTGCTCAAACCATAACTTCTGAAAGAAAGCATGCAACAAGGCTTTTACAAAAACTTGCACCATTTGAACTTTCAACAGGAAAAGTTACTTCAGCACAGCGACAGCAGTGCATGAAAACAAGCTGGCCAAGAATAAAATGAGACTGGAAGTTAAAAGGTTTCTGACTGTCTAAAGACTGATGTCCTAAGGCAACTTTCCAAGAGAAAGAGCAAAGTTGAAAAACCAAGACAAAAGCCCCAGCTAGTTTCATTCAGTAAGTTTTATGAAATTTTATCTAATACTATGCAGGCTTGTCAATGACCCAAAGGGCTATTGCCTCGTTTGGAAGCTATGGAAGTTCTTAATGAATTTCATACAATAATGTTTTCTCTAACAACAGTCACTGTTTCAGCCTCTTGGCTAGAACAGTTAGCTTGTTTTTGACCATTGCACACATGGTAAGGAAGGGAAAAGTGGAGGGATGATAAAATACTGATGAAAATCCATCAGTTTTGCACCAAAGTGCTCAAGGGCATGTATAGCAATGGGGCTCTGCTGCCTGCAGAGAATTGCCACAAATCCCCAACAGCAAATCAGCACTTGCTTAGCTGTAACAAAGTTCTCCAAAACCGCATACGTGAAATAAATCATAGAATCAAGGCTGGAAGAGACCTTTAAAAGATCCAGTCCAACTGTCCACCCAGCACTACCACAGTAACCTCTAAACCACTAAAACCTAACACCCAGCACCAGATGTTGGGCGTCTCCAATACCTACAGGGATAATGACTCCTCCACCTCCCTGAGCAACCTATCCCAATGCCTAATCACCCTAATGGTGAAAATATTTTTCCTAACATCTAATCTGATTTTCCCATCTTAAGGCTATTTCCTCTTGTCCTCTCACTGCTGTCACAGTAGAAGAGAATGGCCCCCACCTCACTGCAACCTCCTTTCAGATGGTAGTAGAGAGCAATGTGGAATGAGTGACAAGAATGACACAGCTGTGTCTCTCATGAAGGTATTTCTGCACCAAACCTGCCATTTCCAAAGATAGATGAGAATTCACATATTATGAGCAAATTACTGTCATAAATTGAAAAGCACCAAGAGAAGGAATCTTTCTACTTGGTCTGAAGCTTTTCCTTGTAATTAAGATTTGCTGTCTTGGCAGATTCTTCAGTGTCTATAAAACTTCTCAACTCTGAAATTCTCCCTTTCTCTGACAGGAACAACTGATGTAACCTCTGCTAACAAGTGCTTTTACTGGAATAGCCATCCTAAGTTGGAACTGCTGAACATCAACATGATTTATGGTAGTTGTGAATGTCTTATTTTGCATTTATTAGCTTCATTGCTACAAAAATTTGGTGCGAGCTTCTGGAAGTAACTATTTTTGAGGATATAAACTACCAGCTGTAAAAGAGCTCCAGGTTCCCATAATTTCTTCTATCAAAAATACTTTCTAAAACCAAAGCTGAAAAGCATGCTTTTGTACCTCTCTTACCTATCAGTGCTATTTCACAAAAGACAGTCTCCTCCTTTGAGACAGCCTCAAACAGTCATTATATTTATGGACTAGATCATCATGCCTGTCAAGCTCAGATTCTTAGCATTTTCTGTGTTGCATCAAAATTCTTTTTTGATTCTAACAAATTCTCACATGAAAGACTGGCTGGTATAATTTGATAAAAGTAATTAACTAGAAAGTTCTGGTACACCAGAGTAGGAAATTACCAGCAAAAGTTCATGTTGTTCGGATTTCTTGGTTGGAATCTTTTTCAGAAATTACAAGATTTAGCCTACTTTAACATTGGTTCACTTCTGTCAAAAATGTTATGAGAATTATTTTTAACTCAAGTTAGTAAAAGTAGCGTGAACTTAAAAGTCGCAAGTAAAAACAACAAAAAGTTTTTATACCAAAAATGTGTTCTGTTTTGATAAACGACTTCACTTTTCCCCTTCACTAATAACTAACTGAAAGTACTCCTTATGCAAACCACTTATGAAATGCTTGAGACTTCAAATACTTTCAGAGTGGGGAAATGCTGTTCCAAAAGCTTCCCATGTAACCTGCTCCTCACAGCACAACTGGCCTGCATGGCATATGCACTAAAGATGATTGCCTGTGTCTGCACACCAAAGGCAGGGAAGCAGGGCTGACAGCCTGCTTTGGGCACTGCACTTCAGAAGGACAGAGGCGGTGTCCTGACTCATCACATCACAGCAGCACTCAGGGAATATATTGCTTCAGGTTTTGCTCTGATCAATAGGCTTCCTCTCTCCACATCTTCTTCCATAAAGGGTCTGTGCTTAAGGAGGAGCTTAGCACCACATAATATGCATATTAATAACACTGAATGAAAGTCATTAACTTGCCAAGTCTTGCCAAATTTAGTTGCTCAGTAGCTTAGGCTGAAAAGCGTTTGGTGTTCCTTACCTCTTCACTACAAGCTTCAGCGTCTTGTGTGACCCTTTCACCAGACAGATTGCTTCTTGTCGGAAGCCAGACAGGCCCACATCATTGATGCCAACAATTTCATCCCCTGCCAGTAACTTGTCCACAGCTGCAGCTTTGCTCCCATCTTCTATCTGGGGAAAAAAGTGTGTAACAAATGGAAGAATTACATAAATTGCATAGTGCCACCTTTAAAATAAGCTAATGAGCTTTCAATACTGCTTTCAACAAAAATTAATACAATAACTAAATGTTTAACATAATTAAGAAGGCACATTAAAAATAACTATAAAGAAATAGTAATTATACAGAGACAATTAGAATAGGAAAGAAATAAAAGAGAGGAAATCTCCTGAGAAAGCTTAAGGGAAATTTGGAAATATAAGGAAGAACTTCTTTGCTGTGCATGTACTGGCACAGGTTGCCCAGAGAGGTTGTGGAGTCTCCCTTCACTGGAGATATTAAAGAACTGTCTGAATGCAAATGTGTGCTCTGGGATGACCTTGCTTGAGCAGGAAGGTTGGACCAGATGATCCACTGTGGTCCCTCTTCCAACTTGTTCCATTCTGTGATTCTGTAAAAAGCATCTGTCATCTTGACCTCTTGATCAATACCAAACATGTAATCATACTTGCAAATAGAGCTTTGGGCAGGCATCTAAAAATCTGGTTCTCTAGAGAAGGCAGCCAATAATATTAACCATTTTGTCAATAACATTAACACACAGCCAACTCCAAAGATCTGGCATGCAATGAAAGCGCAAAATACTGCTTAACAGGCTGGTCTAGAAAACAAAGGTATTTTCATCACGAACATAACATTTAGGAAAATACCTGAAAATTTACCACCCAGCATTAACAGCTCTGGCTTAAAAACACAGTGATACTAAGGGAAATTCACTGGAAGATTATTTTGCTGCCACAGGCATCTCTTGAATGCATTTTTCTACAACTGTTCATAACATGCGGCTAAAACAAGGTAAATTACAGATTCAGGCTTTTGCAATTCCCACCCCAACTAAGTTAAAAAAAATCCCATGCTAGAAGCTACCCATTTTCAAAATCTAAAATATATCTCAAAAGCTTGATCAGACAGATTAACAAGTACCAACAGTTTGAATTGATTTCAAATGATGATTACAAGCATGTTATGAGGCTATGCAAGGAGAAAATCAGAAGGCCCAAAGCCCAGCTAGAAATTAATCTGGCTATTGCTGCAAAAGACAATAAAAATATTTTCATAAATACATAAACAAGCAATGGAGGGCTAAGGAAAATCTTTATCCTTCACTGGATGTGTGGAGCTCATCCCTTCAAAAGATGGAGCACTTAGGTGCACGGTTTAGTGGTAGGCTGGGCAGAGCTAGGTTAACAGCTGCATCCTATGATCCTAAAGCTATTTTCCAAACTAAACAAGTCTAATTCTAAGTATAGCTGTAGGTATTGAACACTTTGCAATTCAATCCCTTGGCTTTCTAGTTCCTTCCTATCTCCTTTGCTGTCAACACAGACTCTGGCTTCTGAGTTGCTTGGCTTCACAGTCAATAAAATTTTATTGCTCCCTAACTTACTCATAATCCATATCCCACATCTTCCTATACATTTGGCATTTTATCTTCAAAGGCTTTTCTTTATGTCTTCATTATATTTTACATTGACTACAGTATCTCTGAGTTCCACATTATTAAATGCCAGCAAATTTACAAAGAGCAATTCCTTGTAATCACCCCAACTGCAGACAGGTTCATAAAGAACTGCCCTCTTCTGAGGCACCAAAGTCAATCAGCAATGAGATAAATCCAGAGGAAAGTAACTTCATGAATTCTGAAGCTCACAGTACAGGTTTTAGAAAGAGTCCAGCAACAAAAATATAAATTAAATAACCTAATTAAAAAAGTAATATTTCTTGATGAAAGTACTTTAGGATGATCACATAGAGCACTCAATCTCATTGCAGGCACATAAAAGCTCTCTTTATGTAAGTTCATGATAGATGTTCTTAGAAATCTTTAGGCCTGCAAACCTAAGTGAAAAAGAATACTATGAAAAATGCTTAGTCTTATATCTCATTCTAAAACACTTATCAATAGTAATCAAGAAACTTTATTTACAGAACTTCTTATCTTAAAAAAACCCTAGATAATTAAAGACAGAGCAAGTTTCTACATCCCCATATATCTAGTTTTCAAGTTATGACCTGTCCTCTGACCTGCTCACATATCCTCTGAGCATCAAGAATTTACCACAATACCAAAACATCAAATCTTCATTTAGGTTGGAAACAAGGGAGTAGCAGTGGAAATTGCTTAGATGTAAGTAAAGATTACAGTTCAGAGATGTCACGCGTAGAACATCTGCCATATAAGAGACACTGAAATCAGGCCGAGCAGAATGAGAGAACAGGCAGCCTGAGACATTTATCTGAAGCCCAAGTAGGTTAGATTAAGTGGCACAAAAAACATTAAGCGAAGTCAGAGCTAAATCACTAGAACTGCTGGAGGAAGGTCAAGGTGGGGGGTGGGTGTTGGGATGGGACACACAGGGCAGGGGCAGAGAGGGAAAGTACCTTGGAGGACACTCTAAATTCCAAATGTAGATATCAAACCATTTGCAGCCCTTATGCCCCAAGCAAGGCACCGAAACAATGACAAGGTTGAGACACCCCTGGGCCCCCACACTTTGACAGGATCTTTTTTGTCTGTAAAAAAAAAAAAAGGGGGGGGGGGGGCACAAAAATCTGTCTCCTAGGGTTTGAAGGAATGTTCATTGTACTCAGTAAGCATGTTTGTTTTTTCTTCAGGCTGGCAATGCACTGACAGCAGGGAGTATTCAGTTACCCCCTCTGAGTTTTAATTTCATCACGGAAACTACACATTCCACACAAAGTAAGCCTTCCGAAGAGACTCTGGCTGTCCAAAACAACATCAATCAAAAGAACCTCAAAACTATTTAAATAATCGAAACCTAAACACAAAGCTGAAACCATCCTCATGAAAACTTCAAGTGGATTTAAGATCTTGTCTTCAGATCACCTACAGGTAGTGAGAATAAAAACTACACATCCACAGTATAAGTCTTTTAAGTATAAGTCAAGCTGAATAAATTTAAACATAAACCTTTCATACTCAGATCCCCACATGGCTGTACAGATATGATTCTACCTGACAATACACTTTTAAGTGGAAATGGGAAAGTTAGACAGGAAAAGTCCTTCCTTTAGTCATAATAACTGAAAACATTAGGCTTCACACACATATAAAGAAACACAGCCAAAAATATCCACAAGGAAAAGCCCTCTTCAAATATACTGCTATATTAACCTGCCTTCTTTATGCAAAACTGGGCAATGCACTCCAGCTTCTATTTCAGGTTTTCTTCTGTTTTGTTAGTTTTAACACTTATTGTCTTTATTTATTCACTCATTGAGTAGCTTTCCATCTCATCAGACCTAAACTAAAAGTGCAAATACCAACCAAAATACATAAATATTTTAGAACTAGCAAATACATTCAAAAAATATAATTATTTCTCACACTTCAATCACAATTGTATTTCACTCACCATCTTCAGAGTCAGCTGTGCTTATGCTATGTTCAGGATTTAAGCCCAACTTTTAAGACTTAAGCCTGTATTACTTGTCTACCTAGCATCAATTTCTTTTAGGATTTCAGGTGTCCAGAAAAACTAGGTCAATAGCTGAAAATAAAGCCTTGAAAATGCAGAGCGAGGTTTTAAGATGAAGTCTTTCAAGAACAGTCAGGAAGAAAATATCTGCCTCAGTCACTGTCAGATACGACTGGACATAACCTAGTGGGAACTGAACTCCCATAAGCACACACATCTTAGCATTTTTATAGCAATAGCACAAAACAAAAGACATAGAAGAAAACCACTCAACACCTCATTTTCTTATAAATAACAGGCATAAGTCTTCAACAAACATATATAGTTACACAGCTTATCTTGAATGAGCAAGGGTTCTAGAACTGCCGTCAAACCATGCTTTTGTTATGTACTAAAAAATTATACCCTCAGACTATGCTAAGTTAAAAGTGTAAACATGTTGACTTCCTATCCTTAGCAGTGATGCTGGTATGCTACCAAAGAAAGTGTTTTCAAAAGGAGATGAAAAAGATGTTTGTTGACCAAAGGCATCTGCTTAGACAGTCTCCATCTCTCACCCTGCTCTCCCTGATGACCTCCCCATAGCCAAGAGCAAAAGTAAACTTTGGGATCTGTGCAGCAGGGAGGATTTCGAGTGCAATTTTGCCATCGTAACAGTATCTACATTAATTGCCACATCTTCCCAAATTTATTTTTGCTTGTACTACATCCAAAAAACACGAAGAAAAACTGATTCAAAATGTAGATATGAGGATTTCAAAAAATTATTGAAAAACAACACATATGTAAATCTAGTATGTGAAATTCTTCTTGCAAAAATAAGATAGAGCCTTGAACCATGGAGAAAATGTCTAACAGCTAGATACACAAACATATTCAAAGGACACTTACAAGTCTGTATTCCCCCTGTTGGTAATAAAAAGCAAGGGAAAAATTAATGGCCTATCTTTCCAGCTTTGAATTGCTGCAGTGTTGATGGGAAGCACCAATTCTAGCACGTGACCCCTTCACTTCTGTGTTTATCACGTCTGATGCTTTACTTAAAATACCCACATTCCTCTATAGGCACCTGTATAAACAAGCAGGAGACAGGTTGGGGAAATGCTGTGTCATATGAGAGATCTAGTTTTGTTTACAAAGCCAACAGTTTCTTGTCCGTGCTCTCTTTGGACAGGGTGGGAGACGGGATGGAAACCCAAACCCACAGACAAACACAGGAAAAAACAGCACCGCTTATCAGCACTCTGCTATCAGCTGTGATAAACTATTTTATCATAATTCATTTCTTGTACAGCCAAGAAATGTTTCTGCAGTTGTTTGTATTATGAGTATCTAATACAGTTTTTCCACAAATTTAACAATCTTCTAGAAGATCTTCAGAACAAATAAAATGTGGAAAGTGTCAATTATTTTGATTTACAAAGAGTTAAACAAAGCAGAAAAACCTCTACAGTTCAAGCCTGGCATTTGTGTAACTTTAAGGAATGAATAGAAAAGTAACAGATCTGACCAAACTCCAGCTATACTTTCTGCAAATGCATTCTTGAGTGGCAAAGGCTGCATTTACCAGCAACACTCATGGCTCAAACTTAGCCATGGCTCAAACTGAGCAGGATAAAAGAGGGGTACAAACTCCGGCAGGACCTAACTGGTCCAAAGACAATGGGTGTGTGTGTATTTGTAAGGCATCACACACAGGCATGCATACATTAAATGCTAATGCATTTGACTTTACATTCCTGTATCTTTCCCACTCTGCATTGACTTTGAGACTGTCGAAAGGACACCTGGCAGGAAAGAAACTCCTGCTCTGTTTTACAGACGGGATCAGAAGTATATATGGAAACAAGGCCCAAAACGATGCAGCATGGTGTAACAAAGCAAGGAATTCCACACAAACCTTCACATTAATGGAGTGTACCTGTAACACTGAACCACCTCTTCCCACAGACTGCAGATCAAATAATCAGCATTAATTACTCAACATGAACTTTAAACACCACTATATAAAAAACACTTAATGATGGGCTACCAACTTGCAAACTCTGTGCCTATGCAATATTATTAACTTGGCAATTGCTGCACTTTGATCAGGCAGGTGGGTGTCTGCTGCATTTGGTGACACTCTGACTTAGCACAGAAGCCAGAACTTCCCTTTTGCCTGGTATCGCAAATTCAGACCCCACAGCTATTGTCCATATGTGCTCTTCCTGAGATTATCTTTAAACATTACAGCAAACAACATTATATTTTAGGAATGCTTAACCCAGGGCAATGTATTTCTCACAGAAATTTCTTTCTTCCCTAGACCCCAAGGAAACAGTTCACGGTCACTGTCACAAAACCACAAAACAGGCAGAGAAATTCCCCTCTCCCAGCTGCTCTTTCAAAGTGTCACCCATTGTGCTGCACAGATCTTGAGTTGGCAGAAACCCTCCCTTCTGTCAACAAGTGATTCGTAAAAATCAAAATGGAAACATTTTTTAAAAGGGTAGAGTTCAGTAACAGGACACAGTCTATCACAGCCTTTTCTGATTGCTTGTTATTTAGTGTATTTAAATATTCGCATATTTACCCAGAAATATTTTCCTTTCTTTGTTGTTTTTTGCTTGAAACAAAGCATAATATTTTGAAAAGTTGGTACACTTCTTTAAGTATTTATTCAGTTTTTATAATGGTGTCCATGCCACTGTTTTGACAAAGGGCTGCCATCACTTCCACTAGAACAGGCCATTTTTGTAGGGGATTTATTACAGCTGTAAAAACTGACTCCAGGCTGAAACCTAACAGCAGAGTTCCTCATGCCAGAAATGTTTAAGAAGTATGGTAACATATCTACCACTTCCCTCTTTAACAATTCATACTTAAACTGATTAATATTTTAGTTCAACCTACATTCAAAATAATACTTACCATAAGCCTGTGAGAAAATCTTTCCAATTACAAATCATCAGTTACTACTTCTAAAGAGGTTACTGTTATTATATCTGTTCCTTTAAATCACAGGGCTGTTATGGACTGAAAACCAATTAAAGTACTTGAACTTAAAAATTTAATGAAACTTCCCCCAAGAAACTAATGATAACAATTTCCAGATTAAAAGTATCAGGAAGAGAAACTTCACATAGATTTGTAGGTTTTAAAAAACTGTACAACAGATCTTTATTTTTAAAGATTTTTTTTCAAAGTGATTCCATTGTTTCAGCAACAGAAGTTGGAATCTTTCCACCACTGCTGAACAATTCTACTAGAAATAAATTCATAATAATTTTAAAAACCCAACAAAAAAACAGAACCCACAAACCCTCCAAAACCCTTGATGTTTGTAAAGCATAGAGCTAATGTATTAAAAAAAAGTGGGGCTGCTGAGTGTCAATAACTTAGCTGTTTTTTTTGCTTTCAGTACCTAAGCTTCACTAGTTACATTTTACAGCTTCTAATTAATATTTCCACATATGCCAGAGCAGCACACCTGCATATATTCCACAGACAAACATTTCAATCTTTGGAAATTTTTCTATGCAAGAGCTCCTCAAGGGCAGCATGAGACCCTCAGGGAAGCTTCTGAGCTCCAACAGTCCCTACAACCCTAAGTTGGCACCCATGCCAGAGCAAAGCTGAAACACACCCAGCCTGTCTGAAGTAAGAATAAGGCCAAGACAAGAGTGGAAAAGACTGAAGTGAGTAAAGATTCTGGAAGCAGGGGAGATGGCAGAAGCCTCTTTGTTAATGTTGATCCTGAAACTAAACAACTCCAGTGCCACCCCTCCTTCACACAAAGTAACACTTGGAAAGCCTAGCTTAAATTTTGATTTTTTTTTCCTAGTACATCAACATCTAAACACCTTCCTCCTGCTGTTTGCTACAGCATTCATTCAGACAATCTGTACACAATTTATTAAAAAATTACTGAGAAATAACTCCCATTTACTTTTAGCCATGAGGTTTGCTTTACAGAAGCACATCCAGCCCAGAGGAACCCATCTGTAGTCACAGACACCTTACACTGTTTTTAAACATATTTTGCTATCTTTTTCCTTCCAAATGACAAAAGAATCTATATAAGAATGGAGTGAGTAATTGTGCTATGAAAAGAAATAGCCAGCTGGCCAAAAGAGAACTACTTTCTCTATATGCAGTTTAGTCACTGTAACAAACGTCCTAGCAGAGAAGTTTAACAGGGCTGGATTATCCATATTTACTTGTCCAAGTTTACTTATGGATGACAATATATATATCAGCTGTTTATGTATGCAATCTATGCAGTTAACATTAGGCATTTTTATAGGTCTACATTTTTGTACTTTCTGCTATTACGAACAATGATAGGAATGGTTTATAGAGAGCTTATGCCTAGAAACGACTTGCATTTTATCTATTCAACATGATAACAGGAACAGGCTTCCAAGAGAAAAAATATGACCTGACAAAGTAATCTTTCTGATCATAAGGTTCAAAGTTTTTTACTTTGCTACTATCATACACTTTCAACAATGCTGGTTTATCTTTCTGCCTTCCTGTCCATCCCAGGAAAATAATGTCATCGTTTGCCAATGTGCCCTTGACAAAAACAGACCAAATGCAATCCAACAGCCTACAAAACCACTGCATAATTAGGGAAAGGGTAGGAGTTACTGACAAATCAAATTTAAAAAATCCCTGAATGTGTCTGTATGATCGTGTAGATAGGACTGTGCATTAATTAAAAAACGAAAAGACCACTTTCATCAACTTGCAGTTTGTTTGTGGACTTAATGGATCTGAGAGACAGACATTGAACGACCTAGTAGACGGCAACAGTATACATACCAAAAATAAATTTAAACTATTGCATTCAGGCTATCACTCTAAATGTGACCTTTTACAAAACGTTAAGTTGTATCTATGCCTATGTCCACAGATTGCTGTGGCTTCAAAAACAAAAAAAAAAAAAAAAAAAAACCTACTTTTAGACACAAGT